>OY292531.1:3617721-3850680 GCA_958496365.1 Subacronicta megacephala | reverse complement strand
CCCCGGGGCGTGGTCCCGACGGAATTCTAGTGCGCCGTCTCCCCGGAGCTAATTTTTTATGTTGTCAATAAACGTCTGAAACTATAGCTGATGGAATTTCTATGCCCCGTTTCGGCCCTCTACGGGCTTCGCGTCTGCATGCGTGTGAGTTTAGCGACTAAACGTAGTCATGCCGCTACGGAGTGACCGCGCCGGTGTCCGCAGATGATCTGATCACGAGCAAGGAGCTGTTCCATGAGATCGGCGGCGAGCTGGACTGCGCGTTCGATGACCTGGGCATGCGCGCGGGCGCCCCGGGGGCCCCGGCCGGCTCGCGCGCCTGCGAGCGCTGCACGTGCTGCCACTGACTTCATGCTGCCCCGATACCAAATGCATTTACGTTACTCGTCCAACGCGCCTTTGATATCTAGTCCTCCATTAAACCATAACAAAAAACTACGATTGAAATGCTTTCTAACTGAGTTTGCATGCTAAACTTCGACGTATCGGAACCACTAATTTTCTACGCCAAAACAAACAAGCTATAACCCAGCGAGATCGACGCATGGCTTCAGAATAACCAGGATATAAACATGTAAGCATTTAATTATTTATTACCGCTGCTGATTATAGTGCGCTTACAGACGGTTAAGTTGCATTACCTACCCTAGCAGGCAGTAATTTCAGCACATTATTAATACATTAATTTGTCAGCCGCTGAGGAGAATAATAAAAACATTGACATTGATTTGCAATCATCAAGCACGCAGTTTTTGAAGAATGCGTTTTGCGCAAAGCTCATCTATAAGTAAGACGGACAAGCACACGGCCTGTCGCACCGTCTGTAACCGCCATTACATGCTGAAACTAATTTTCTTTACAACTTGACTTAGGAAAAAGATATTGATAGAAACAATGGAATCTAAGAAGTGTCAGGATGTTGAAATATGTTTTGTTATAATGTTTCGACGTATGATGTAATTGTGTGTCTATACGCAGACGAACTTGTCGCCGAGAAGGAGAAGTACAAGGACATCGGAGACGATCTGGACACCGCTTTCGTGGAGCTCATCCTCAAGGAATAAACTGGCACGTTCGGTTAAGTTCGGTAATGGTTCGGGTTCGTTCGCCACGCGACATCTACCAGCTCCCGCCATTCAAATATCCGAATGTATTTTACTTTATATTTTATACTCCTAATTTAAAGTATTAAAATCCATAGCTTTATGGCGGTATTTATTTTCGAGTAATATAATAAATTAATTTATTACTTATGAATTGTTTAATTTTTGTTTAATTTGACTTCCTATAGAAATTCCTATTTACCTGCATTAGTAGAAAGCCGCGAGTGGTACACATTAAATTTGTATACAAATTGGTTAAAGCTATTCATGCTGTTGTGGACTCGTGTGCACCTACTGTTAATAGCAATTAGCTGCTTCTCAATCAGAAGTGCACCTTGCTTATAAAATACTTAATAGGTTTATACTTAGAGGTAGTAAAAACATATTTTACTGGCAAACCATTAAGTATAGAATGAACTTCAGATGTTCCTCATATTGTTCAATAGAGTCTAATATGCTTAGACGTAATAAATACTTAAATATAATTTAACATCTATGAACTGTTGTGTAAATTGTAACTAAATTATATGACTATGGAAATAATTAAATTTCATGATATTACATGAAATATTTTATTCTTATGGACGTGGGCCATGCATATAATAATTATCTATTAAATTTAGCTAATATTTCCTGCAACTTGTAGAGTGTACACGGGCATATTCTAGAACCTATTGCAAAATTAAATTGATTGCAATTTAATGGTTACCTAATAATTAACGCAAAGCAAGCAACTATACTTTTCGTTTCGAAAATAAACGGCTCACGGCTACAGGTCAACCTATACAAATGCAGTTTAAGCTGATATCGCCTTTTTTGGGCTTCCCATACAATAAGAGGCCATCGTCAATTGGTTGTGTATAGCTTGATGTGTAGCCGCGCGTACAATGAATGAGGGCCATTCTTTTTTTTTTTTTTTTTAATAAAGCTTACTAACGTCGCTAGTGCAATGGGTGGGGCTCGAACCACATGATCGCAAGTCCGACGCCCTAGCCATTAGGCTACCGCTTATTCTGCACGTAGTACAATTAGTTAGGGCCATTCTTCATCTACGCTTGTAGCTTAGATTCTTTTGTAGATAGAGCCTGTAAAACCGCTTTCGTAAGGTAAGTAGAAAATTTATTATAGAAGCTATCTTTCATTTAAGTGGCACGCACTTGACAAGAAAACTTATGAAAATTACATAAAAGATAGATTTATAAAAGTAGGGAACGTCTTTAAAATTACCACAATTAACTGATATCTGTTCTCATTCTGTTCTTACCAACTTTTATTAAAATTGCGATTAATTAATTAAATATTTATTTATTTATTTATCAACTATGACCACAATACTTTACTAACCAACTAACATTACTAACAGACGAGGTGGTAGAGGAGCGCAGTAAATACAAGGCTATAGCGGAGGAAGTGGACCAGACTTTCGCCGATCTGTCAGGATACTAAGTGAAGATGTCATCTTGGAAGTGGCCGCCATCTTGCGGAGAAAAGGCGGGAAAACTGCGGGCGCAGAACTGTGAATGTTGCTTCGAAAACGTACCTAATGAAAAATCAATACATGAAACCATAAAAAGTAATTCAGGAGATTGATTTTTACGAAACACAGAACAGGTTTCATGTATTGTATTTCGTAATAGACTTCATATTCTTTGCACAGAGCTCAAGTCGTTTAAAGGATACTTTGAATAATTCGATAGTTTATCTCTGAATTTCTGATTGGAAACCTACTTAGGTAAAAGTAACTCTTTTGCTATGAAATTAGAAAGTGACGTCATGAATAGAATAGGCAAGCTTGTAAGGTCTCGCCTGGATGAGGTAAAACCGCTGAAAGAATGTATATTTTACCTTAGATTTTTGCAAAAGTAAAAACATATTGCCTTATTATCAAATTACTTAGCAATACTATTTCTTCTAAGACGTAAATATGTACGGTCGCCAGCACATCAGGTTCCCACAAAATGTCAAATTTTCCCAGTCGATTTTAAACTTAATCATCAACATTTTAAGGTATAAAATCATTTGGAGGAATTTGACAGTTTTGTATAACTTGATGTGCTCGTGATTGTACCTATTCGTGTAGATGTCTAGGTAATTGAAGGCTACGAAAAAAATATTTATAACTAGGTACCTAAATGTTCAAATTTAAAAAAGGCAAACTGCTTTTTGTAAAAATTCTAGAACACACACCAGATGCATATAATTCAAATTAAAGATGTCCAGAATTATCGTTATCAAGATGTGTATTTGTATAAATATTTTTGAGACTTGTACTATGTGTAGAGGTAGCGTTGATCAAAAAAACGATCAATACCTAGTATCGACGCTTTCCTAAAATCATATGAAACTGAATCATTTTATAACTAGGTGTAACGGATTTTTTTTATCCGTACTTACGAGAGTGATCCCAAAATATTGCGGTAATCGCTCTTCTATCTACTATGCAATTGAAATAATAATATTTAGCTACCCTATTCATAGACGACAAATCAATGTTTTTAAGACCACATTTCCCATAAAAAAAACTTCTTTCTTCTTCTTTCTTTGCATTATATTTTTGAGCATACTGAATGAATACCTTGAGGCTTCACGTTGTCATAGTAAATATAAGGCATCTTATTGTAAATAAAATTAGCGTGGACGTAGCGCTATTGTACATCCATAAAAGAATAAGTAAACTTAAAAAAGTATCTAAACTTGTTTAACCCCCAGATAGAATCGAAACAAATCGCAATTAAAATATGTTTGGGGTACTTATCTATTTTTCCCATGTAACGGTGTAAATTTAAAATTTGGTGAATAAAGTGACATAAATTGTGTTACTATTAGGTATTTGCATTCTTATTTCTTAATTGCAGTCTAAAGATAGTCTATCGTAAACTGAATTTGAGCAAAGGAATTTTTTAGGTAAAGTTGTTTTATTACTTTAGCTCATTTGGCATCGAATGCGCCTAATTATCACTGCCGACGTTTTGTGTATCTACGCCGCGATATTTTACGAGGATAGTTTTTTGATATTTATGACATAATCTTATGAAAATGTGTAACGAGTTTTTTTTTCGAGTGTAAAGCACTATTTTAACGTCTTGGTCGCACTTGGAGATATATCGAAGATGTATACTTATTTATTTAGTCTCAAGTAAAGGAAGCTTTACTTACGGTCGGTTTCCATAGTATATTAATTGTCGACTGAGATTTGGTTTCTAGGGTTAGGATTTTGATATTACTTGTGTGGCCCTAAAGGCCATTGCCTCAGATCAAATAAAAAGTAAAGATGGAACTTTGCGAACAAAGAAGTGAGGCCGGCCTCAACTACGCCTTGCCGTGTACTACACACAACTACAAGTACACATGTATTAGTTAACTACGCCATAACTTGTCAGTCGAGCAATCGAGCTATCGAAAGCTACTGACAAGATAAGGCGTAGTTTCGGGATACGTGTGTGCGTGTAATTGTCTGTTGTACACGGCAGGCGTAGTTTTAGCCGGCCTCACTTCTTTGTTAGAATCTTAACTTTTTATTTGATCTGAGCTTGCGCAAGCATCATATACAATAGGCTGTACGGATGTATCTCTTGTAGGTGAGCAAATCTACTCTGATTTATTATTTAAATATTCCATAAAATGGTGTTGTAATGTATTAAGGTTTAGTTTTGAATGCAGGACTTCTTGCCTAAAATAGTCTTTAAGCATTTATCGCTATCCATCCACATTCAAAGTGTAATCAAGACGCAAATTTATAACGATTTATAGGTTTGAGAACTTTTGTACCTATTTGTACTTGTTTAGCGTTTAGATTTTGTACGATATATGATTGTACCTTCTTTGTGCCTATTTTGTGCTTCATACTTCCCGTAAATCCTTATTCTTCTAGTCTAGACTTAAGTATGTTAAGTCTCTATTACCAAGCTTCCGGAGAAGTACCTATCAGCGCTTTAAACTGTTCACTCTTGTAAAATAAATTTATATGAAATACTATCAAGTGTTTTATTGTTATTGGTCGTTCAAGATTCTTTATCTGTTTGTTCCCGCTAAAGCCATAAGGCAATTATTATTGTTCCCACTAAAGCCATAAGGAAATAAATGTGCTGTCTTTAAGAAGGAATCCGTGTGATAGGTATCTAAGTAACTAGGGTTGGCTGCAAATCAAGCTACACAAATCCAATAGCCAGTATAGGCCTCATATTGTATGGAAAACCTTTACAAGTAGGGGGCGAGCCTATTGCCACAAATCCAAACTGAGCTGATGACTAAGAATTTGACAAACAAAAAGCAATAACAATAATCAACCTGAATCTGTACAGTCGCGTTAACGACAAGAGTATTTAGTGCCTTATGAAACGATTTGATCCCCCTGATGGGACTTATCAATGGAAGCAGATACTAGGGCAGTGATGGCGAGGTTTTTTAGGCACGTGAATTTTTTTTTGGAATGTAGGTACTAACTTAACCGAAGCCGAAGAAATTTAATTTTTCGCCTAGTAGCAAGTTAATTGGAATTACGGAGAAAACAGATCACACGACTAAAATACATCGTACTATAACGCCCGTATTTCGCGAAGGGTTAGGCAGAGGCGTAGGTACTAATGTTATACCCACACTTCGCCGGAATGCTTAGATCCCACGTAATAGGGGCGAGCCTATCGCCATTTCCCAGGCACAAATCCAGACTACAAACTGCTCCTGAGAATTTCATACATAAACTCAATAACACTGCTTGACTTAGGAATCGGACCCAGGACCTCTAGCTTAGCTAAGTAGGTACCACCAGACTAATGAGGAAGTCTCAGTCAGAAACTGAAAGGTGTATACTTCTAAACTCAGAGATTGTTTGACAGCACTTATGGCCACATCAAACATTTTAATAGAACGCCACGCCAAATAAAAGGATTTATGAAGATTATCTGTGCTCTAAAAAAGGTTGATACTGCCTACTCTTTCGTCATCAACCCATTACATTGTCCCACTGCTGGGCACGCGGGTCTCCTCTCAGTACGAGAGGGATAAGGCTATAGTCCGCCACGCTAGCCTACTGCGGGTTGGCAGACTTCACACGCCGTCAAGAAAATCTCTCAGGCATGTAGGTTTCCTCACGATGTTTTCCTTCACCGTTTAAGCGCGTGTTAAACTATTATTAATACGCACATAACTTCGAAAAGTCAGAGGTGCGTGCCTTGGATTCGAACTCGAGACTTTACATTTTATCACTCTTTAACTGGAACATATTAACCACTGTTGTGTTGTTTTGAATAGTTGCAGTACTCCCTATTGAAGCTAGTCTGCACATAGTGGCAAAAGAAAAAAAAACGTCATCATCCTACCTAGTCCTATTTTATGATAATAAGATGACAAATGAGTATTCGGGCTGCCTGATGGTACGCAGCAAGTGCGGCCTATAGACACCAGCAACACCAGTAGTATTATTAGCACGTTGTCATCTTGAGATTTTGACATAAGTCCAGTATTTTCACGGGCTTCATCGCCCTTCACACCGGAACAAAATGAAGTCAGGACATTACTGCTTAGCGGCAGAATATTTGGCAAAGCGTGTGGTATCTACCCCTAGATAAACACCAGCAACAATCCTATAAACAATTAGGTAGATACTTTTGTTAGGATCGGATTCGATGAATACTTTTCAGTATTTTACACGAAGCGACTACTATCAGACCATAACTCAATTTCTTGGTTAATACTAATAAGTAATAATAGTTATTACTGTCAACCCGCAGAGTGCTAGCGTGGTGGACTATAGCCTAATCTTTCTCATTATGAGAGAGCCCGTGCCCAGCAGTGGGACAGTGTATTGGCAGATGTTGAGTTATTACCTAATGGTTTTCCATCTTTTTGTGGTTATCACTACGACTAACCACTGTCAAAGGTATATAATTACGTATATACCTGGGGCCGAGGACTAATCGTGCGCTCATAGAGGTGTCTCAATATGAACAGAGCATAAAAAATAATTTTCTCGGCGTGTCTAATTGAAAAATCTTTAAATGTAGCGCACGAGACGGCCCGCTTGCACCAAGTGACATTAGTGCCCTTGAACTGTCTGGGGGTATTTAGGGTAGTGCTTGACACTTTGGCAGGTTTCTTTATCATACTATTTTCCAGGTTACTGAACCCTAGGTAGATTATTATTATGCGGAATTATAAAGAAAATTGACACGTTCTTCTGGATCTGTTTATAAAGGACTGCATTTTCATCAAGAAGCCACATCGAGATTTGGACATAACGAGACGACGTCAGAAGGTATCCTATTACATCGCCTAAACTATTTGAGAAAATAAAAATTAATAAATATAAATCAGGAATAAATATTTAGAAAAACAGCTTGAACAAGTAGGTAGGTGGTAGTACATCATAAATACTCCATTATACAAATAGTCACTGTTATTAGTTACCGCCAGATGAAAGCTGCGTGTCGATCTCAATGAAGCTCTTACGCTAAATTTAGTAGGGTCGGCCAGCCGGATGGCTCTTGGAATTTGGGAAATCTGCAACACGAATGTTAGCGTCGCGAGAGCAGGACAGTGCCACCTGATCGATTTAGCCGGCATTGACAGCGAGTGGTGTTTTTATATCATCGATCTAATCAATCCGATCGATATTCACATCCGCCGACGTCGTCACAGGTTCGTCTGTTAGCGGTTGTGGCAAAAATAGTGGTGTAGCTGTGTGTGGGAGCGTGACGGGTGGCAGTCGGTATGTTCGTTGCGATTGCGATGCTGGATCGGAATCCTGGATTTTTGGCACCGAAAATAGTCGGGTGGGAGCGCGGCGAAACCGCGAGGGCGGGCGCGGCGCAGTGCGTGTCGCTCCGCCGTGTGAATAGCCCGCTCGTGAGGTGAGTGCAGCCGGGCCCCGCTACGCCGGTAGCTTGGATACTTCACCTGGACCTGACCACCGACCACGCCCAGCTCCGACCCAGGACTGTTCCATAGTGTGACACCTCAGTGCCAACATGTGTGGAGTATCCAAGCTCCTGGATTTTCATTATGGCGTTTCAGTGCTTTCATTCTGTGATATCTTGTTCTGTTCTTCTGGTTATGGTTAGCAAATCTCGTGAGAGTACCTACGGTAGAACGTCAGTGTGTATTAAGTGTCGGTTGTAGCGAGTAGAGGCGGGTAGTGCGCGCGCGCGGCTCGCGTTTTCCATGGATATGACTCGGGTTTCAACGCTCGCGCGTCCTCGCTGAAAATAGTGAGTCTCCGCGCCGCCCACGCCGCGCGCGCTCACACCGCTTGTAACCTATTTGCGGCATGCCCGAACATCAGTATTTATTTAGCGAGATGAGGAAACTCGTCTCAATTTTTATTTAGTCTCAGTCGTGGCCCATATATCGTGTAATTAGGACGTTCGGCCACGACTTTGTTGTTAACTGATGTTCGGTTTCCGATTACAACTTTCGCTGTCCAGCAATATGGACATTGTTGGACTGTTAGACATAATGGATGATGGCGATAAGTAGTTTATCAATGTAGCCTTTTGAAAAGGCTACAATATTTTTACGAGGCAAACTTTTCATAATCATGAATACAGAAAGAAAGTCGAAAAAAAATTTTTTTGGCTCGATGAATATAACGCAAATGGAAACCGATAAAATTATGTAGAACACCCAGACACCGACTGATAGATATCATAGATGGCTATGGACATTTCGAATATTATGCCACATATGAAAGTTCTTACACCTAAAACTATAAATCATTGAGGGTCATCACCCTTATGTCTCATAATGTAATATTATGAGAAATAAGGGGGGGATTACATTATGAAACATAAGGGGTTGTCATTTAGACACGTCATTTTACGGGCACGCCTGAGCCGAGAATGTTGGCAGCATATCAAAGAGACATACTTACATACCTACAAGCTAAAGTATCCCTGAAATTCGGGAGATAGTTACATATTTAACTTTCTTAAATGATTTTTTTTATTCGGGTATTCTAGTTTTCATCATTAAAACTTATTTCAATCCATACTATTTCTTGGTGACATTGAAATACTTTGTTATTGATGATATCTCCTTAAATCCAGTTTCGTAAGTCGATAGTCGGTAATATGCACATTTTAAAGGTCATCATCATCATCATTTTCCAGCCCTTTTCCTAATTTATTTGCGTCTGCGCAGCATGTCCTTTTCTTCCATTCATCTCTGTTAGTCATTTTCTCATCATTTAATCCCTTTTTTCTTTAAATCTAACTTCACTCAATCCACATTTTAAAGCTGAAATAAAAACTATGACTTCAATATTGCTAGTGTTTTTGAGTCTTCATTTTCCAGTGTTAGTACTTAGAGTTTTTGTATATAATGGATGTTAGCAGTTCATGTTGTGGTAGGGCCACGCTGTTCGCAGCATGAATGGGCCGGCTTGACCGGGGAAGTACCACACTCCCGCAGAAGACCGACGTCCGAGTAGTAGCGATTCGTTCGGTGAGCGAGAGGGCCGGAGGCCCAATTCCTCCCCCAATCCCCTTCCTTCTCCTTTTCTCCTTCCCCTCCCTTTTCCTTAATAGGCTCGGCAACGCATCTGCAACTCCTTTGGTTTTGCAGATGTCCATGGGCTGCGATGACTACTTACCATCAGGTAGCTCGCCTGCTCGTTTGCCGAGTTATCCCATAAAAAAAAAAATACCTAGATACAATATTATGTTGACAAAATTTCAATTAAATTTATTTCTCAGTTTCACTCCTCTCAGATTATATTCATACATCGTGGTCTTACCTTTCGTTAGACTGTCTGTTTATCCATTCAAAGACAATGATTAATTGCCCTGGGAAGCTAACGTCATCAATTATGGCACATCTGGTCGACTGACCAACCAAACTGGTCATTACTTATACCATAACTTTCAGTAGGTACCTAGCTACCTACTATACCTACCTAGGTACTATGTGTTTACCTTTTTATTCCACCAGCCTATTTTTTTCGCAGAACTTTTCCAATATCTACTTTCTTTACCTTAAGTTTTTCAACTTCAATATTTACTTAATCTTAACATTATACAATATCCAAGTTGTTGTTTTCAACATCCGCCCAACTTTTGATGACGTCTTCAAATCTTCAAGTTTGGCAAAGGAAGGATAATCATAAACAGGATTTCCCTCCGGGCAACCTTCAGTTTCAACTTGCGAGTTACTTACAGTAACTTTGATTTATACGCGGATACAAATAAGATCTTGTTCGGCCAAATCCTCGGAAATTCTCAACTTATAGGTATTGGAGTAAAAGCGGTCCCGCTACGGTTGACCTACGGGTTAGGATCTACTCTAAAATACTTATTAGGTATTGATGACTGCCTCATTAGTCTAGTGGTCCATACCACGACTGCCACGCTAGAGGTCCTGGGTTCGATCCCCAGGTCGAGTAAAGTGTTATGGGGTTTTTCTATGAAATTCTCAGTAGCAGCTCGGAGTCTGGATATGTGCCCGCTTAATAGCAATTGGCTCGCCCCCTATTACATGGAACCTAAGCATACCGGCGAAATTTGGGTGTACATTAGTACACCTCTGCCTAACCCTTCGGGGAATGCAAGCGTGATGGTATGGTATGAAAATGTTATAAAAAATAAACGAATTTTATAATAATCTCATTGACTCTGATTGAGTCAATAGTTACATCAATCATTAGTGACGTAGGTATGTGACGCAATAAATGTTTACCCTGCCCTTGAATAAGGGGTTTATATTGACATTGTGCACTCATTGGACTTAATTCAATTAGATATAGATATATAAGCAATCACCATGATACTTTGTTACAGGTATACTTTTCAATTCAATTAAATGTTTTACTGAGCTTTTTTTAAAAAAAGCAAGGCAAATTAAAGCAGTGCCCTTTTATCAGCAACTTTTTAAATCTCAGGTCCCAACTCTTCATTATTTTTATCTTTAAAAAAAATCATAAATTCAACCCGTCCGTCCGTTCCGTCAGTCCGTTCAGTCGAATAGATTACGTCTTTTTATCAGTAAAGTAGCTTTTTATATAAGCGTAAAGTTGTTTAAAATATATGAATCATAAGCTTTGAAAAATGTATAATGTTGATGACAAAAAAACAAACTTCTTAATTAAAATTAACTAAAAATGGGGGAACCATAACAATCATTCCTTGACATTCATTGGTCTGCAGAGAACCTTATTATATGGGTGAGAGTAAACATAATTTAACAAAAGCTTTGCCTTCAGTTGAAAAGCTGCGAAAAACTTCAAAGAAAAAAGAAAAATAGAGTGCGCTAGAACAACATCAATAAGAAGATAGACACGTGCAAGCTAATTTTTAACGGCTCAGTTGAAAAGCTCCGCCAACCAAGTTAGGAGACCGCGTAAACGATACATAAATTAGCGTTCGTTCTAAAATTCCTGACTTATATTTAGTCTTAGCCCACTGCTACAGTTGTAGTGATGTGAAAACACGGTTATTTCGGTGGACAATGTGTCGGCCTCGCTGTCAGATCGCCAGCACAGCGTCACTGGGTGGCTCCGCGCGTTATTTTCGCAACTTCGCCACCGCATGCGCAGTTTGTTTTACTAATGTTTTATAGCGGCCAGCAATGGATGTAAAATATTAATGTTTGATCGTTAATTTTGTTACTAGGTGGAATTATGTTCTGCTGGCTGTATTGTTTTCAGAAATAGGTATGGAGATCTATCCAGGATCAATGCTTTAAGATTTTACCAATACATAGTTTCTATCGCAATGAGGCTTAACGTAAGCACACATATCTAAGACTTCAAAGTTCAATCACTTCTTTCTAATCTGTAGTAGACGTACCAGACGCGGCGGGCACTAACAGACCTTCAGCCTCCATGAGTTCTGGCCACTGAGCAGCTGATTCCGGATTAAAACAGTAAATGTTAACCATTTCTACAGTATACAAGGCATATCTCAGCTATCAGATCGTAGTCCCAAGCTAATCACAGGAACGAATGACGATTGAAATCGTCTCATATTGTATATTAACTAGGAATCATTGAACTTGAATTGTCGCTCCTCTTGACTCCACACAAAAGCCGGTAAATTTTGCCATATGACCACAAAGCTAAAACAGTTCAAACAGAAATCTTTTTTCTAATTCGCAAAAAATGCTCTGATATTACTTATAAAAAGCTCACATTTCATAATTGACGTAATATTCGCGAGTACTCGTAACATGCCCTTCAAAAGTCCAGCGCCGATTGTTATTTTGGTCGACTTACAAACACTGCACCATTTCTTTCTTCATACATTATAAATAAGCTAATCTGCCGATGCTCTCACCTCGTTAACCTCTCAATACAAATACAATGCAGCTAGGAAAAATATCGGCCACGGTCGGCGTAACATACTTTTCTGTTATAAACATGAATCATTATGATTAACAGCAGTAATAGTTAAAATTAAATAAGAGACTCCCCTTAGCCAGTCGTAAAATTGAGAAATGAAATTATTTATTATGTAGTCATCATAATCAACCCATATAAACGTGTCAAAATCGTCATTTGATGATTTCAATTCGACAGTTTCATTGATCAAATCTTTCAGTCCTTCAACCAAGTACCCACTCAGTAACCAACTGACTGGCGTAAAACAAAGACTTGTGCTTCATAACGTAATATGTTGCACAAAGCAAGTTCAGTTTTATTTAGGTGCTCAAATCTTCACTAGCAACCTCAGGATCTTTAAGTTGATATTTCAGTGTCAATATTTAATGGGTTATTAAAAGTCGATTAGGACATCATTAAAATCGAATTTAAGCTATCTGAAAAAGTTAATAGGAGGTGGATATGTAACGGTAGCTTTTTTCTGGCACATTATTTGGGCTACCATTCATATACAATTGAAACACTATACTAAGGCTCCAGTATTCTTATGTGGGCATTGACGATACATGATCTATGTAATAAAACACAAAAAAATCTTTAGCCGACGTCAATGTAGACTGGTTATCTATTTAAAAAGATTTCTCAACCTAAATCGTTTTCACACAAAATGTGTAAACACAGACGCTATTGAGCACGTCACATCATCACTGCACACCCACTCATATTCCATAACTACCCATACACAAACCAAATGGATTCATGAAAGGTTTTGATCGTTTTGACACCGAAGAAAGCACTTTCACAAAAGGAGGTTAGGAATCAGTTATAAACTAAATTCAAATATTGGTAGAATAAAACAGTAATGAATATGAACGTTGAGGGGTAGAGGGAGCCCAAAGAAAAAAAGGATGGATTGTGTAAAGTCAGATATGGAAAAAGGATAGAATGATATCCCAATACAAAGAGCGTCAGACTTGCGATCATGTGGTTGCCGGTTCGAAACTCACCCATTGCACTACCGACGTGAACCCACTCGTAATACAATCATTTAGCTTAGTACGAGGGGTTAATAAGATTACTAGTAATGTGCGACCCACATTGCTAGTAAGGTTTTTTTTTTAAAAAAAAAATACAATGGTGATATTTGCGCTAATATTTATAGCAAGTCGCGAAGTATGCCGTTGTCCCTTTGTAATTAGGTTAGTTTATAATTTAGCTCCAGGAGCGTAGACCCAATAAAATTATGCACCACATCTGGCAAGCTGGCAAACTGCCATATCTAATATACAAACTTTCGAAGTGGCAGCTAGCTAGCTAGTTTTTAAATAAAATGTATCCATCTATAAAAGTATTAGGTACCTATAACAAATCTGACGAAATTTTAAAAACGTTAAAATTTTCTTAACTGAACTTAAAAGAGTAATAGTTCTGTTAATGTTTGAATGAATTTTATTATTATTTATTTTCGTGTCTATAGTTTACTAAAAGAAATGAATGAAATGAAGCCTTTCCACTATTAACAGTCAGTGGATTTGCTTACTTCATCAAGGATTATGAAATTTATCTACCTGTTTTAGTAAATCTACTAACTACACAAGTTGTGCAGTTACTAAAAGCGTTATGCTTTTATTATTTATCGGAATCGAAGTTACGTGAGCCATTTAAAATACCAAGTACCTATACATCAATCATCATCTTATACCTTTACATCAAAAAAATTGTCTTGTTTCAGGCCGTAACTGGCGTATTTTTTTGACCGGACCGTAAAGACACAAAGCCGCCACCATGGACGCGATTAAGAAGAAGATGCAGGCGATGAAGCTGGAGAAGGACAACGCCATGGACAAGGCCGACACCTGCGAACAGCAGGCTAGGGACGCCAACCTCCGCGCCGAGAAGGTACAGACTCAATTAGACCCATTGATTTAAATGATTAGACCAAAAACAGGCACTTTCAAAAAGTAAAAAATTTGTTGCACAGTTCCATAAACTGAGTCTTGTGGAGAACAGCCGGCAAGAAAAACAAAAAAAAATATTAGGTACAACATTATTCTCAGTTTGCTCTGCTGTAAAAATAATGTAGTTTGATGTGTAAGAATAAAATAATTCAATATACAAATCCATGACTCAACAATCTCACGCAATAATTTCGTTAATTCTTATCTGAGAAATTAACAAACTCTTTTCTAAAGTATAACAGAAATATCACATTATATTGACTAGTTCCACACATAAATTGTTTTGTCCTTTGTCCTCCTTTTGCCTATTTGGCACTTTTATAGTAGAAACTTCATAACAATGTAAAACTTTATTTGGTGCGGCAAATGTAAAGATACCGCTTATGTTTTAGTTTAAGTTAAATATACGGTTTTCTAAACCACTATAAAAAACAATAGCTAAATCTATTTTAATCCCAAGAGACTTGTTCCATTTGAACCTACGCTCAATGTATTTTTAGTTGTTCTTTATGGCGGAGAAAAAGACATTTCTCGCCTCTTTAAGCGTAGAAATTTATTGAAATGTATTAATATAATTTTCGTTACTATTATTTTCATACACCTAGTTGAGGTCATCTAGAATTAAGGTTACTGGATGGAAATTATCACGGTCTACATATTTTGTTTTTCATAATTTATAAGTTATTAAATACCTAGTTTAAATGGTTAAAGAACATTAAATGCTACAAAACAGTCATGGATACCCCAAGGTTCAATTCTCGGACCAATACATGCTCATTTTAATTAAGAAATCCCTTCACCCTTCCAGGTCAACGAGGAAGTCCGTGAGCTCCAGAAGAAGCTCGCACAGGTGGAGGAGGACCTTATCCTGAACAAGAACAAGTTGGAACAGGCCAACAAGGACTTGGAAGAGAAGGAGAAGACCCTGGCCGCCACTGAGGCCGAGGTTGCCTCCCTCAACAGGAAGGTACAACAGATTGAGGAGGACCTCGAGAAGTCCGAGGAGAGGTCAGGCACCGCCCAGCAGAAACTGCTTGAGGCCCAGCAGTCTGCTGACGAGAACAACCGGTGAGGATTAGTTTTTAAATTAAAATTTAAAAAAACTTGAAATTGATGAATATCTAATCCTAATATTTTATCAAACGTAATATTTATGAATATAATATTTGATAAGGATGTTGGTATTTTGTATATATGACCGGTGTTTTTTAAGATTAAGGATAATGTTAATTAGCATTTAGGTATGTTCAGTTATAACATATTGTATCAAATGGTCGAAGTTTCCTTAATTAGGAATCCTATTAATTATACTTATTATTTTAATCAACAATCTGGTTAAAAAACCGGCATTATAACTCTAACCTATTTTGTAATCTTGGGATTAGGTGTGTTTTCCGGCCGCATTTGATTTATTAAAAAAAAGCAACAGTTGGATTACGTGCCTCACTATAATTAGGATTAGGAACACGGTGTGAATTCAGTACTTCCTTAAATTGTAATATGAACATGACGTTACACCATTTTTGTGTTTCTTGATTACATATTTGCTTATATTTATGATAGAATACTTTACAAAGAAAATTCATTTCTTAAGAGTAAATCAATCTTCAACGCTTTGATTTTATTTTTAGAAGTTGTTATGTCTATGAGGAAACGGGCGTGTTCCTACCATCAAGCACTTCATAATAGCTCCTTATAGATATCTGAATGTTGACTTAACACACTTTCAATTGAACCGACATCATAAATAAGCTTTGTAATAAACAAGTGACAAAATCGCAATAGTCCAAAAGTATAACTGTAGCAGACTAATCAATATTGTACTCATTGTTTGTTCCAGTATGTGCAAAGTGTTGGAGAACAGGGCACAACAGGATGAGGAGCGCATGGACCAGCTCACCAACCAGCTGAAGGAGGCCCGTCTGCTCGCTGAGGATGCCGACGGCAAGTCCGATGAGGTGAGCTCTCCTACTAGTTACTATCTTGCCGTTCGATAGCGATCTTCGACTATTTTTCAGTTGTTTTTGACTGATTATCATCATCCATAAGCAGATAACCCGGTCAAATCATGTTAAGAAATATTAGAATCCTTTGAAAATTGTATTGTTTAATCAGTGCAGTCAATACAACTTAAAAGATACAATTTTCAGCCTGAGTATTTTGCACAGAACAGATAATTTACCTGTTCTGTGGTAGTTTGCCTATAGTAGCTATCGAAGTAAAATAACATTTTACTTATTCATGGTAATAAAAATCATAAATACGGAATATATACTTACGTTAAAATTGTTTTTGGATAAATTGACATAGTAAGTCATGTTTGACACACAAACTATTAAAAGATATTAACGATTTATCAATGATAGTTTATAAATAACTTAACGATTTAATTTCGATGAATACACTTACAAATCTTATACAAGTTAAATGATGACGTGTGTTGTCCAGGTGTCCCGCAAGCTGGCGTTCGTTGAAGACGAGCTCGAAGTCGCTGAGGACCGTGTCAAGTCTGGAGACGCCAAGATCTCAGAACTTGAAGAGGAATTAAAGGTATAACATAGTTTCAATTGCCGGGATTAAGGTAATGATGAGGTTGAGTATGTCTATTCAAGTCGAAAGGTTTTGCTTTCAGCCTTACAAGTTAGAACGAAATAGCGAAAAAGCCCTTGATATGAAGAATAAAAGTTAAGAGAACAATTCAATTTTGTCAGCTCCGCCAATCTTCCAGAATGGCATATGCATTCTTGAAGATTGAGACATTTAATAATTTTAAATAAAATGCAAGAGCAATTAGAACACTTCGTTGCTTAACATCAGGCAAGTTGTGGTCAAGCAAAATCCTATCTGGGACAAAAAAAAATGTTTTGGTCCACAGGTCGTAGGTAACTCCCTCAAATCTTTGGAAGTATCCGAAGAGAAGGCTAACCAGCGTGTCGAGGAGTTCAAGAAGCAGCTGAAGACCCTCACCAGCAAACTGAAGGAGGCTGAGGCCCGCGCTGAGTTCGCCGAGAAGACTGTCAAGAAACTGCAGAAGGAAGTCGACAGGCTCGAAGGTATGACCCTAACCAATAACTCCTAACTTATAACAAATAAGATCAATTTAAATCTATCACTAAGAAATAAAACTAAGAAAGATTTTTAAAAGAATCAACTAAACAAATCTAAATATCAAGTAACGAATTCTTCTGATGATAACATGAAACTATTCTAACAAAAAGAGAATACTATGGCTTCTCTCAACTGCAAAAGCTTTTTAATCAAAACTTTTCTAATAAAAACTCATTTTCTTACTTATATTTAAGTCTAGAGGCCGGGGATGAAAGTTGGTTCGTTTCGTAAGTTATTATCAAATGACTAAATTTTACAGACGCATTATTCAACGAGAAGGAGAAATACAAGGCGATATGCGATGACTTGGACGGCACATTCGCCGAGCTGACAGGATACTAACAGCCCTTAGAGCACATAGTTTAAGTCAATACCGTCCATGTCACATCATCCTAAAGTCCATTTTGATATGCCACCTTGCATCGCCTTTGTCCCTCTCAAAGTCATCGTTTAGTCCAAATGTAGATTTGATGTCAAGAACGAGCTCCATTTTTTTCAGACACTCTTAAACTGTTTCTTCTAACGCTTAACCTTGCTTGATGTTTGAGGGATTGTCTATGTACACTGTACAGTAAAGCGTTGATATATATTTACCGAGCATTTGCGACAATCCCCCACACGTCTTGTTTAAAGCCCTGCTTTGTATGTTTGTAAATTAACATGTCTATCGCTTTGCTGCTACCTTCGCGGACCAATGCTTCCAAGGTAATATACTACATTTAAAATGATCTTTAAAGCTATCCGCTTACGCATAAATATGAATTAAATATTGAACCACTAAAATTAAATAATGAGAGTAAAGAAGGAGTATTACAACAACAAAAACTAAAGCTTTTAAATGTTCCTTTACTATTATCACAAGTTACATTTAAGATATCCTTATCTTCCGCTTCTGGAAGTACATTTATTTTGTAAACCAAACTCTGATACCTACTACTAGGGAATTTACCAAGAACTGTTTCGTCGGGAGTCTAATATCTTCACAGCTTTATTGGACTACATCGGCCTTCTTACAAGTAATTGCAAACACAATAGGAATTGATTGTTTTTGGATGCCGATGCGTCAGAGTACTTAAGTATTATAATTAAAGTAGCAGGGCCAACTGCTGCGTGAAATGAGGATACGGATCTGCATGAAACCTTATTTTAGTGCCCCTAGATCCTGACCATGAACGAGATCGTATTGTAATATTATTGTCTATTAACAGATGAGCTCGGAATCAACAAGGACAGATACAAGAGCTTGGCTGACGAGATGGACTCCACCTTCGCCGAGCTGGCTGGCTACTAGACACCCACTCCTTCCACACATTCACACACACACCAACAACACACGTACACACACGCAGCCCGCTGCCACCGACACATACACACTTTACATGAAAACAAATACGTTTGTACACGTGATGTAATATTTATTAATATTTTATGTAAATTTATTTACGATTTTCAATAAAATTAATTTATAACAAGTTATTTTTGGATTTCCATTATATTCCTGAAAAAAAAAATTAAAAAAATGACAATTGCTTCGAAAACTGGACTTTTTAATTCTTCTCTTCTATTAGTGGTTTAAAAGTTGGCAATTAAAATCGATTTAATGAAATCGTTGTTTACAGTTTTGTTTCGAGAATCAAAACAAGTTCTCATTTCATAAAAAGAACCGAGGCTCAAATTCTTGTTATGAAGCTTGCTATAATGAAAATCCAATATTCAAACAACCACATCGAAATACATAATAATTTTATCTCAATCCATTATCAATGAAATGCGGTAAACACATACATAGGAAAATTAGAATCGACGTCCATAATTTACAGCGGAAACGCGCCTTAAAACTGTCAACTGTCACATGACGTCTTTCCGGCTCACAGTGGAGCGGGGAGCGCGCAGGCGCGAGGACCAGCGCCGCACGCATGCGTGACTACCCTCACAATTCAATCAATAGTGCAGTGTCGAAACAGCCTGTTGGGCTCCAGTTATTTTACCTTGTTTTCTCGATTAATCGTCGTTTTTCGGTGTAATTGTGAAGTAATTCGCCACGGTGTCGGTGTCAAGTAGCGTGTTACCTGGTGCCATCACGATGAAGATGCTAGCGCCTCACGACGGACCTGACATAGCGCCAGTCGACTCAGGTCAGTGGAAAACAATCATTAAAATCACATTAATTGCACATCGAGTACATTGTCAAACATTCATGATTGGGCTTTAATAGCAGTTGGAATATTGAAATGTTGTATGATTTACAGAATTGATGTGCAATTAATAATTACATACAGGATAATGCTTTGTTATGTCGACACCCTATTAATAAATATGTTTTGAAAATTATTTAGGAGTAATATCTTCTAGGCTTTACTTTTCCAGTCGAGAATAAATCTAGTCCGAATAATACAATTATTGCGAACGTAGAAATATGTAATTGATATCAGCTTGAGATAATTCGTCTACGTTTGATGACTAAGTGCTTTCATCCTTTATGCTAAGATTCCACGCATACTTCTTACGCAACTTGGAGTTTTTCGACGAACAGAATTTCGGTATCAAATAATATTGTTGTGTATAAGATCGATATTTAAATATGTTGTGTAGCATGAACTGTTTGTCTTTTTCGTCATTAACCCCAGTGCAAGTATAGGGTGCAGTGATATCCTAGTGATATGACAACTGGACTGCCAAGTCAAAGGGCTCGAGTTCGAATACAAAGCACGCACATCTGACTTTTCGAAGTCATGTGAGTATTAGTAAGTAGTAGCGAAAGTAGTGTGCCAGGATCGTAGCAAGTGGAAATCTATAGTCTTGGCCTACCCCCATGGAAGACAGGCGTGACAATATGTATGTATGTGAGTATTAATAGTTAATTATCACGCGTTTAAACAGTGAAGGAAAACATCGTGAGGAAACCTGCATACCCGAGAGATTCTCTTGACGGCGTGTGAAGTCTGCCAACCCGCAGTAGGCTAGCGTGGTGGACTATAGCCTATTCCCTACGGCGTGTGTGAAGTCTGCTAATGCAGTGGACAGCTTAATCCCCCTCATTGTGCAAAGAGACCCGTGCCCAGCAGTGAGACAATGTGATGGGTTGAAGATGAGATGGTGAAGATCATCAACCCCTATATTGTCCCACTGCTGGGCATGGGTCTCTTTTCACAATGAGGGGGATTAAGCTGTCCACTGCATTAGCAGACTTCACACACGCCGTTAAGAAAATCTCTCAGAGAACCAGGGTTCCTCACGATGTTTTCCTTAACCGTTTTAAGCGAGTGATAATTAATTTATGATTCTGAAAAGTCAGAGGTGCGTGCTTTGGATTCCAGCTTAAGACTTGGCAGTCCAACAATCTAACTATCACTGCTTATACATAACCTTTTAAGACTATCAATAAATAAACTTTCAAAGGGTATGTTAAAGTTTATAGCTGTTATAAAAATATTTTATAGCTATTTCATAATAATACGAGGCTGTTGTAAATAACTACTTAAGTATTGTTTTCCAATAGATAGATACGAATATTAGTAGTCCTTTGTTTTATTTGTCGAATTTGTATAATATTTTTTTTATTGAACTGTCTCATTATTCTAGTGGTTTTAAGGCTCGCCCCCTATTACATGGAACCTCAGCATACCAGCGAACGATGGGTGTATATTAAGTACACGTCTGCCTAACCCTTCGGAAATACAGGCGTGATGGCAGATTTTAAATGAAACAATCAATTCACAGATCCGACTGGAGGCCCCTTTATAGTCTTAGCGTCCTACACAGACAGTGGTGTACAAACGTAGACCAACTTATCACCTTTTTACTTTAAGGTCCTATGTTATAGGGGGCGAGCCTATTCCTATGAAGCATTAAACGAAACTCCTAGCTGCTACTAATAAGTTAATATAACATTTATTTTTTTTAAAGCTTACTAGCAATGTGGGTCACACATTACTAGTATTCTTGTTAACCCCTCGTGCTAAGCTAAATGCTTGTGTTACAAGTGGGTTCACGTCGGTAGTGCAATGGGTGGGGTTCGAACCGGCAACCATATGATCGCAAGTCCGACGCCCTAGCCATTAGGCTACCGACGCTTCTATTCCAATAACATTTCTAGAACGATAGCCTATCATATTAATTAATTATCAATACTCATGCTCGATTTTTATCCGATGTGCGTAGGGGTAAAGGCCGTCTGAAGATAATATTATTATAACGCTTCAGGCATATTATTGTTAAGTGTGTAAACACGATTTTATTCTTTGTTGAACTAGAACAACCCATTGTCAGCCGCCACCCACTCGGGCACAAATGAATTAGAAAAAAATCTGAACATTGTAAAGGACTTCTCAAAAATTTTCTGCTCAAAGCTTTTGTAAAAGAACTTTCAACTTTTTAAGTCTTTGAAAAATTTGGATCTAGACAATCGAAAAAGTTTTCTTTTGATTTAATTAAAAGAAAACAGCAACTTTTTTGTAGTATTTTATTTACTTGTTTTATATGGATATCCCAAATCATCTTGTGTGTTCATAAAATCATATTATATAGGTTCGGCAATTCTAATATAAAAATCTAAAAATAATTCACTTGCGTGACGACCATCGCAAGTGAATTATTTTTAGATTTTAGTAGAATTTAATTTTTCAAATATAATTTTAACTTATTTAAATTGTTAACCTAACTTTAACTTCAGAATGATTTCATTAAAAAAAAGATATTTCCAGAACAAAAAAAAATAATTCATTCTAAATAAGAGAATAATTTTATTAAATTGGTCGAGGCACTTCTAAAATTTGAAGTAGACTAAGAAAATATAGATTAACCATCGACAACATCTTCTTTCTATTTGGTTAAATGGGTCATCATGATAACTACGAGTTCTGATTTTCAAATAATAATTATTTAGCTTAAGGTAACTTTAGTGTATAAATGATAACTATTTATGGTGCATTTATATGTTTATTACGTTACATACTACAAAACAGTTATAAATATCACTTCATGAAGGAAAAACAAAACTATAACGTTGGACGAATATTTTATTTTAATTACGATCGGACACGGAAAATCATCACAATATTTAAAATCGTTCTAATTCGTACAAATGTGTCGCAGATATTTTTTTTACTGTGTCAACCGGTTGTCATAATAATTTATAATCATTCTTGTAAGTAATGTTCCAAAGTTTTCTCGAAGAGAATAGAATAGAATATTCTTTATTGCACAACAAAAACTGCCAGGAACACTTTTATAAATCGAAGACTAGCCGAAAAATTTAAGGCTTATCTCTATATCTATATGTCTTACAGGCAAGCTTTTTATGGATTTTTGAGAAAAGTTAACGTGATAGGTGTCTAAATAGATAATTTGAGAATTAATTTTGTATCTATTATCTAATATCCATATGACTGGTATCACTGCTCGTTAAAAATCAACCTCTAAGTTTTCGTAGTCATGTCTGTATTAATAATATAATTAATCATCGCTCGCTTAAAACGGTGAAGGAGAGAACATCGTGAGGAAACATGCATGCCTGAGAGATTTTCTCGACGGCGTGTGAAGTTTGCCAATCCGCAGTGTGTAAGCGTAGTGGGCTATAAGTTATAACCTAACTGAAGACCCGTGCCGAGCAGTAGACAGTATCTGTATCAGTTGAAGATGATGACCTGTCGATTCCAACGAAATATAAAAGCTTGTGATCGGCTATCGGCTAATGAGGATGTTTCGACTTGATGCGATCGTCGTATCTGAAAGATAAGCGATAAAATTGTGTTTGTTTTTACTAATATGCGATGTTAACAGTTGTTTGTTTACATACATTGAATAAAGGAAGATTATTACTGCATTTTAGTATTATTATGTTGAAATAATAGATATGTGGTAAACTTTTCATTTCATTCTATTCATTTTAAGGAAAATAATACTTATTTTTTTTACATTCATCATAGATATTCCGTAAAATATACACAAGTGTATCGATAATAATTTTAACATACTATCACGCCTTTATTCCTCAGAAGTATAGGCAGAGTTGTACTAGTGTACAGCCACAGTTTGCTGAATAATGTTTTTTAGGTTCTGTGTAATAGTGGGCGATCTTATTGCTAATCAAGCACAAATCCAAACTCCGAGTCACTATTGGGAATCTTGTTAAAAACCCAATAAGTAGCACTGATCGACCTGGGCATCGAACACGACCTAAAACTAAGTATAAATAAAATAAAATAAAAAACTTTATTTCAGATTACAAGAATCCATACAGTGGTATTAGTAAACTTAAAACAAAAGACTTAAAACTAATGTTAGTAGGTATTCTAATAATATCCGGAACGGAACTTCACACTATCCACGTAGGATGTAGAACGAACTTGTAGACGTATGAAGTCCGATCCAATGGCGCAGCATAGGTCGATCCCACCTACCGCACAACGCCCTCAGGATGCTGTGGGAGCTGCCACGCAGCAACTAAGCATTACTTGGCCGCTTGTTCTTAAATTGTTACCTACTATCGCGTTGAATATATATAAGTATATATATTTATAGTATACCTATATTATATAGATATAGTTATAGTATTATTAGTATAATATTTAATTAATTATTTATGTATGTATGTATATTTATTTATTTATTTATTTTGACTTAAAACTCTAAATAAGTAAAAAAATATTGAGCATTATTATGTACACCTGCAACAACCCAATATCTTTTTATATGACTCTTGTCCATCCAATGGTTGTCTGTAAGAAATTGCATTAGCGATAAGACCGCCAATTGTACTTAATTATGTAACTTAGTTTTTGTTTTTATTTTCTTTTTTGTGTACAATAAAGAATAATCTATCTATCTATCTTTACGGAAACCATGTTTTGTAGCGGAAACGCCAGGCAATATCATCACACCTGTATTCTCTGAGAGCTACGACTGTCGTGTAGTAAGAATATATGTGCACGAAAGTCAGTCGAGTCAGTAAAATGACTGCCTCATTAGTCTAGTGGTCCTAACCGTGACTGCTACGCTAGAGGTCCTGGGTTCGATCGCCAGGTTGAGCAGTGTTATGGGGTTGTTCTATGAAATTCTCAGTAGCAGCTCGGAGTCTGGATTTGTGCCCGGTGATTGGAAATAGGCTCGCCCCCTATTACATGGGACCTAAACATACCGGCGAAATGTGCCTCTGCCTCACCCTTCGGAGAATTCGAGCGTGATGGTATGGTATGGTTCGATGAAATTCAACGTCGATTTGATCAATCCTTTGAATAAAATGAAACTGTTATGATTTGTGTTATATTTCAACATTTGAATCGACATTCTATAAGAAAAATGGTTTTCAATTTAATTAATAATTAATGTTTGCATATATACAAGTTATTAATTAAAGTTTTCATAACGCTTTCGAAGCAAGTTGTAGACTTCAGATGTTTCTTAAAAAAACCTTAATTAAGTCTAGGTACTCGGTACTTTTCCAGCAAAAAAATTAAGCTTAATTACTTTTTCTAGACGTTTATAGGTACTGTAATTCTGTAATTAAGATTTGGTTCTTTAATTTACTGTATAGATAAGGCGTATATGCTCACCTTCGCCAAATTTCATCATCATCATCATCAACCCATTACATTGTCCCACTGCTGGGCACGGGTCTCCTCTCAGTACGAGAGGGATTAGGCTATAGTTCACCACGCTAGCCTACTGCGGGTTGGCAGACTTCACATGCCGTCAAGAAAATCTCTCAGGCATGCAGGTTTCCTCACGATGTTTTCCTTCACCGTTTAAGCGCGTGATAATTAATTATTAATACGCACATGACTCGCCAAATTTATTTTGTAGTATTTCTAGGGATACATTTTGACTTTAGCGGAGAGAAGGTCACGTATATTTATTATCCACACAACTATGTTAGTATAATGGAAAACTCATTGTATAGGTATGTTGAATGCACTTCACTTCAGTTAATTGGATTCAATCATGATTGCAAATAGTTTCTCTGACATTCTAGCTTTTAAATGTCAAACCTATTTGATTCAGATTGCGACAATCGATAAAATATTCTACTTCCCTAGTATGGGGAAATCCTCATGAATTTGCTCATATATTGATAGGTAGGATGACCACCACTTAACCTATGTGGTAGGCACCACATAGGTACTCGTACATTGTATTTCCAATAGCCCCAATGTCTAATGTATATTTGGTTTTAAAATCAGCAAGAGAATAATAACTAAGCCGTTTTCTTTTCTCTACAAATCAAATGACATGTCTCGATATACAGGAATGTAACACAAGATCGTGAAGTTAAAGTTTATTTAGAATGTGACGGACCCAGTCAGCATGTAGGTCGTGTATTCGGTACACAGGTATCAACCTATGCCACCTTTCACGGCATAGGTTGATACCTACTGATTAACCAATTATTTTAGAACCCTGTACTGTCACGCTTACTATTGAGTAAGCCTAAAATGACTACTTTTGATGAATCTTTGTATGATTAGGTCACTTTGTATGATTTGTACACACGGCTACAGGTCAACCTATACAAATCCAGTTTAAGCTGGTTTTTTATAGTTTGATGTGTAGCCGTGCGTACAATAGAAAATTGCTATGAAAATTATTTAACGTAGCCATTTTAGACCCGAGGCGAAGTTTGATTATATTAATTTACATAGGTCACAGATTAAGACAGATATAGTATGCGCAACAAACGATGTGAAGCCACGTAATATTTATGTGTGCGTGACAGCTCGGAGCGGTATTGTAGGGACACGTGCATCTATGTGTGAGTAAAGTTGCCAGATATTGGGAAAAACTCCCACATTTTTTTCTATTGTTCTCAATTATTGTACCTATTAATGTTTAGAATTGGAAATGTGCTTTTACTTTATAGGTACTTAGATATAATTTAAACGGAATAATAATTATTAAATAAATTAAGGTGGAATAAAGTTAAATACTCGTAAGAAAATATAAAATAATAATACAAAATATAAATATTAGTCTATTATACAATGTTAAACTACTTCATTTTACTGCTCAATGCTATGTACGTAAGTGTCATACATGTACGTATGTCATACATTGTGTAGTAGTACTCTGTGATATATACTTAAATATTGTATAGATATGTATGCTGTACACACGGCTACACATTAAGCTATACAAATACAGTATAGGCGGGTCTCGCACTGTGGATTTATATAGCTTGATGTGTAGCCGTGCGTAATATTTAATAAATAAATTAAATACTACGCACAAAATTCCAACATATTTATTACAATAATTTAACACACATAAAATCTTAGCAGCCTTTGTTCTGCACCAATTTCTTATAGTATTGCCGTTTAGCGTCTGAACATCGAGCATTCGTTTCTAATTTCGCTATATAGTGCAATCGTACCATCAAATACTTTTCTATTAAAATGTACCTACGCCGCCTTGGATTACGAAATTAATTTCATGTTCTACATTAGCACCCTGAGAAACCTTGCAATGGACACTCATACTATTTAGAAAAATAATATCCACCATCTTGAATTTCAAAATTAATGCTATTTTCATAATCAGCTCCCTAAGATAGGTACCTTGAAATTGATACCCATATGACCTTTATGAATTTATTTAGAGAAATATATATCCGCCATCTTGGATTTCCAAACTAATGTCATTTTTGTAATCAGGACTCAGGAAAACCTCCGAAATGACACCCACATTAATTTATTTACCTACATATAAATAATGCCCACCATCATGGATTTGAAATAAAAAAAATATAATACGTGCAATCCAATATCAAATAATGTCCACCATCATGGATTTCAAATAAAAAAAATATAATACATGCAATCAATCATGCATCCAATATCAATCGGAAAAAGTTATCATTATTATGTAATAATACAAACTAATAATCATAAATCGCTGATTATGATTACTTTTGTTACTCTGTAAGCATAATTGATGAAAAAAAAAAATCGTAATCGTAAATCATTAAACTGATTACATTGTGCCCAACTCTGAACGGTTACATAAAGGTACATATAGAAATGAATCGATCTTTTTACACACAAAGTACTTTACCCAAATTCAAGTAGACCTATTTCGATGTAAACTGGCAACCCAGACCAATTACTGTCGAGGTTTTGTGTTCCAAGTGAGCCGAGAAATATTAGAGGGAAAATAAATACCAAAACAATATTTACCTGTGGAAAGATATTCCATCTTCTTTTCTTTGTTTTTGGGAACAACTTTTACAAAGTTTAAAAACACAAGACGGCATGTTTTGAAATAAAATGGTAACTCATTTGAGACGTACAAGTAGTACGACGCGCAGCTAAGTACTGACGTGAGTTTGTATTCGCTTTTGATTTTGTATTTGCTTTGGTGGCTTCACTCTCGTGTTCTAAGGGCTACGTCTGCCTATTTTACTAGTCTGAGACATAGGTACATACCATCAGGCACAGGCGTGATGGTATGTGTTCCTCTTCGGGGAATCTGTACATCCCGAAGGCAGATTTGCACCGTTAGGCAGAGGTGTACTAATGTACAAACACATTTCGCCGGTATGCTTACGTCCCATGTAATAGGGGGTGAGATTATATTAATTTAGTTCCATAATTAATTGCTAAACATAGTCTATCGCCTACATGATCTATTTGTGGGTAGGTTGTGCACCGGGCAGGCGGATTACCCCTGTAATCCTATTAGTTATATATAAGCATTTGCGAAGGCCTAATTAAATCCCTTTGCGTGAGGCTGTGGTTAAGCGTTAAACCATCAAATTAATCGGAATCTACAAAACTATGCTCATGAAATACCATCATGCTTGCATTCCCTAAAGGGTTAGGCAGAGGTGTACGTTGGAACGTACACCCACAGTTCGCGGGTGTGTTTTGGCCCCCCGTAATAGGAGGTGAGTCCATTGCCATTAGGTAACAATATTATGTCATTTTATTTTCCAAAGTATTGTTTGGGTCGGCTCGCGATTCTTTTTCGAGGGTGTGACAAATTAAAGTGTTATTTACGGTGACAATCATTCTAACAAAATAATTGCCGAGATTTTTATTGAGCCACCTCATTTAATAATCTCTTAGGCTTGATCAAAGTAGATCAATTGCAAATGGTAGGAAACTCGAACTTGCTATATTAGTACCAAGATATGCTGAACTATCACTATCAGAACGTACTTTTTTCCAAATACTACTCAAGTGAAAATGTATTCTGCCAAGTCCAAGTCTGCCTAGTATCAAACCTGGAAAATGGTGTGCACAATATTTTCCCCAAAGCACGTGCTAGTAGCACGTGATTGAAATTGTGTCCGTCGGTTGTTTGACGTAGTTTCTTGTAGAACATTTTGTCGTAAAATGTAGGGAATGTCGCCGAGTGCAATAAATATTTGACGTCACTGGTTTTCAGTAGGTACAAGCTATACCTGAGCTTTGTAATAAGTTCTGACACGTAAAGTTTTATTAACGACGTGAGAAAATTCCTATTTTTCTACACGATGGAGAATGCATTATGCATGCAAACTTTATATCGGGGTTCAAAGTCAAAATAAAATATTATATTTTAATTAAACGCAATTAACAGTTTAATCTATTACTTAAAGCTACTTTGAAATATAAAAAAAAATTGCGCGGTTCCAAATAGTGGGTTTCAAGAACTGGCAAGAAACTACATAATATATAAAATTAAAAAGCGGCGGTAGCCCAATGGCTGAGGCGTCGGACTTGCGGTTGCCGGTTCGAAACCCACCCATTGCACTACCGACGTGAACCCACTCGTAACACAAGCATTTAGCTTAGCACGAGGGGTTAACAAGAATAGGTACTAGTACATGTGTGACCCACATTGCTAGTAAGTTTTATTAAAGAGAAAAAAATAGATTACTCCTTTAAATAGATAGTTATATTTAATGTTTACATTGGTTCCTACATATTATATTGTTGCTTCCAATGACGTCAAAATGCTTCACTTCGCTGGCTTTATATTTTTACTAACAAAGTCTTAAAAAATAAGCGCAAATGAAGACAAATTTAATTTTCCTTTTTCTTCGTAACAATATTAAGCTAAATTCACCTGTACACAGATGTTCGACCAAAACAAGAGTAACATTACTCCTCTAACAAATTGATTACGATAATAGAAATCGCTAATAGAATCAGCGGAAAGATCCAATACTACCTAATGCTTCGCTTTTGGTCCCAGAATTAACTAATTTAGTTACGAGATCCGAGAACAGATGGCAGCATCGCGGCTAATAGAATTAAGGCGATGTCCTTACAGAGGTCGAGTAAAAGTATACGTAGAGGTATAAATACGTATACCTGTATTTATGTAGTTATTATATAAATGAATCGACGAAAAAGGTTTTTGTGTGTCTCACATTAGGTCGTAATGTCGGCGAGGTGAGTCATTCAGTACATGGAATTAGAATGTAATCCTATTGACAAATTGCCAAAATGTTACGATTTTTTTCATAGATTAGTTATATTTTCTATGATGTTGACAGTTATAGGTAAAGTGAGCGGTAATTATCTTAAAAAGTAAATGAGTGTTGTGTAATGAATATATGATGTGAATGTGAATGTTTTTTTATGAAATATGTCGGATTTGTGTCCGGTTATTGGCAATTATACTGAACATACTGGCGAACTCTGTGTGTACACTAAGTCCACCTCTGCTTCACCGTTTGGAGAACACAGGCGTTATGGAATGTATAACTGAATTGTCAGACTTCATTGTGTTAGCCATGTGTTATTTTTGCTCAATATGATTGCCAGGCTTTGTTGCTACCAAAGGTATTTAAATACAGGTAGATAGACAAATCGTAAGCTTTTACTGTTTGCTAGTAGTAGCGATAGCTCTATCTCGTCATAATTATGGAAGTCTGAAAAAGGGAAAACAAATCAAACGGGATCAAGATGTTTGCGTATAGAAATATTCCCGTCTTCCGCTCTATAACCCTTTGAAATCTCTTTGGTAATTACAAAGCAACCTATGCTTATTCATACCAAACTATCATTTGTCATGTAAACTACACATCCCAAGGTCGGCGGCCTTTTGAAGGTTTTCTCTTCGCACAAAAGGGTACTTACCAGGTTTTTTTTAAAATACAAATCTTACTAGCAATGTGTAGGACCCACATACATTACTACTGAGTATTCTTGTTAACCCCTCGTACTAAGCTTAATTACGAGGGGGTCACGTCGGTAGTGCAATGGGTGGGTTTCAAACCGGCAACCACATAATCGCAAGTCCAACACCCTAACCACTAGGCTACCGCAACTTAAACTTTTACATGGAGAAGAGAAACATAGAGTAGTTTATTTGCGGTATATTTTAATAAAGCTCTAGTTTCATTATTTAATTCAATAATAACCTGAAGAGATAACACGTTTAACACGCCACTGACAACGACCGGAACTAACATTTCCCTCAGTTGGCACTCCTCGCTTCCGTAAAACAATACGCTTTGGATATCGCTGTTTCCATTAAACTGTAACATTGTTGGGTAGAGTTTGGGTATCATGTGGTGTAATATGGAAACTTGGAACTAGCTGACAACGCCGCGGATAAAATCGCGTTTGTAGACATCAACCGTAACAAGGCGAAACTTGTCGAAGAGATATAATTTATGATCCTACTACTACTACTTCTACCTTCTTCTACTTCTTCCCTTACCTTATATAGGATAATCTAACATCTGGGGTCGGCTCTCTTTGTCTGTCTTCTCCATTTGGGACTATCCTGCGCGATTGCGGCGTCTGCGTCTAAGTGCGTCTATATTGATTTTGACTTTTATGAGTCTTTTTGGACTGTTGTCAGCCAAGTGGTAGCGATCAAGGATTACTGAACCTGTAACTGTAGTCCTCTGGGCGTCAGAGCATACGCCCATACCAGCAGGCGTTGTTTTTTAACATATGATTTATCATCAAAGTATTAGATATGCCATTATCCTGATAAACGTTACTTGAGTCGCGCGACATATTTAATATTTATCGCATGCTTATATGCGCTCATGATCATTCAAATAATAAGAAAATTGACCCCAAGTTGATTGATGTAGTTGTAGATGGAAATCAAATCCAAAGCCTGGGCCGATAAAGTACCTACTAGTTCAAAGTAAATAACATTCAATATGATATAGCAAATCATATCGTTAGTCTAGTGGTCCCAATCGCGACTGCTACGCTAGAGGTCTTGGGTTCGATCCCCAGGTCGAGCAGTGTTATTGGGTTTTTCTATAAAATTCTCAGTAGCAGCTCGGAGTCAGGATTTGTGCCCGGTGAATGGCAATAGGCTCGCCCCCATAACATGGGACCCAAACATACCGGCGACCTGTGGGTGTACATTAAGTACACCTCTGCCTAACCCTCCGGGGAATACAGGCGTGATGGTATGTATGATATAGCAAATTATTTATTTTTATGATAAAAAGTTTTCAGAAATCAGCCGAAATCATGAATATGTATTCATGTAAATACTTTTTGTTCTGACGCGAAGTTGGAACGATAAAGTAGCTAAGTAATGAGTAATGTAATATTCACGCACATGTGATGTATAATTTGTAATCTTTTTACGACTTAGGTATAGGATTTTGATATACGGTTATTATGGAAAGTGTAGCAATTGGAACTCTGTCGAAAAAAAATCCTGAATAGCGCAAGCAATATTTACCGCGCAAATAAGAATATAATATACAAAAAACCTGCCAGGTCGGAGGTTCCGCCTCGCCTCCATACAAGGGGAACATTTGCTAATCCTTTTCTTATTATTCTTTTTCACCGTTGGATCTAGGCCTCCACAGATAAGCTCCTTTATATTATTTGGATCACCTCTTGGATCTCTAAGCATAGTGGGTATAGCAATTGAGGCAATAATGTGCGCCACTTATGCAGACTCAATGGAACCCCATTGGCTGAAGTCACTTTGACATAATCGTTTATGTCAATACAACACGTTTTGATTGGCTGTCGATGCTGACACGACAGCTTTGCGTTATACATATGACCGCTTGGACTTTACGTTTCTGTTCATTTTACGGGATAACATTAACCATGTACCTTTTCTGAAAGTTAAATAAATTGTCATTCTAATGGTATACCGTAGTTATCCTCTTACCATTGAATACATATGGTAATGGTATTTTGAAAGATTTTTTTAGAGGTGCGATTTTTGCGACGCCGAGTATATGTAGCCTACTAGCTTCCCGCCCGCAGCTTCGCCTGCGTGGACAACACCATTTTGACTATTTAGTTTTTTCCAATTCTGGCGGGAAATTGCAAATTATCCTTACATATCTTTCCGTCCGCTTCTTTACTCGGGTAGACCACAAAATTTGCCCAACTTTATTATTTACCGAAATATAAACGCAGCTTATATCCTTTCCCAAGGTCTAGTCTTTTTTTGGACCAAATTTCATCAAAATCGGTTCCGAGGTTGGGCTTCAAAGCGTGACTTTCTTTGGACTTCCATATTAACTTTCATCCTCTATTTCATCCCCACACAGGTCGAAATTTCAAAAACGCTAGAACAAATATTTATTGATTTCTTATCAAGTGCCTTTTCAAGATAAAACCAAAACTTTATATTAATAAAGTTTTGGTTTTATCTTGAAAAATGACGAACTCCCATACAAACTTTCACCCCCTATTTCAATCCCTTCAAAACTATTTTTTGCAATAAAAGGTAGCCTATGTCCTTTCTCAAGCTTTAGTCTATCCCAGTACCAAATTTCATCAAAATCGGTTGAGTGGTTTAGTCGTGAAAGCGTAACAGACAGACAGACAGACAGACAGACAGAGTTACTTTCGCATTTATAATATTAGTAGGGATGTCACTCAGGAATAATGTAGTTTCCTATTGGTGAAAGAATTTTCAAAATCGGTTCAGTAGATCCAGAGATTACCCCCTACAACCTCACAATCTTTACCTTTTTATAATATTAGTATAGATTGTGCAAGTGCCTCATAAGTGGTCCAAAGAGCGACTGTTACACGTAAGGTCTTTAGTTCAATTCCTAGGTCTAGCAAACTGTTATAAGGTTTTTCTGTGATATTCTCAGCATCTGCTGCTATGTTTGGATATATGCCGGTGATAGGTCCCATGTTAGAGAGGACAATATCCTCTATAACATGGGACCTAAACATACCGGCAAACTGTTGGTAAACTTAAAGTATCTACTCCTTTGCCCAACTCTTCGGGGAATACTGCTTTGATTTGTTTTGTGTGCTTCGATGAAACTGTTTATGCTACTTAACTACATTCACAATATACAATATAACCTAACAGTTATGATATAGCCCAAGGAGGTTGGATATAACCGTGAATATTGATTGGTGAATGAACTGAACGCATAAACGGAACACACTGAGTGCTATTAGGATAATATTATGTTATCTGCGTTTGAACAATCTGAGTGGCTGCGATAATACAATCGTTACACGTAATAGAGCTTTGATTTTTGTAGCGTTCATATCTGTATAATATTAATACGCGAAGAAAAACCTTTGTACCCCTTTTTAAGCGAGCACGGAGAAGTCGTGTGAGATTTAGCATTATTAAATTTTCTATAGAAAAGTACCTACTTCATTAAAATACTGCAATTATTTCAATTATTAACTGGTTTAGAACATGGAGTATGCTTACGTAATATCTTTCAACTAACCAATTTCTACTTTTATTACCTAAGATACAACCATACTTTCAAAATGCTACCATGTAAAGTTAGTTGATTTCAAAGAATCCCATATTCATCACTGTATTTTACAAATAATTAAATTTTTATCTGCCTAACTTAACCAAACCTAACGTTTATCTTTACAAAAAATAAGTTTTTATGTGTTGTTCATGTTTTGAAATAATGATTACATATCCCGCAATTATATATATATAATCAGAAGAGTTGTCAAGAAAGGGTACATCCGTTCTTGACAACTCTTCTGATTAACACTAAATTACTTAAGTGGGATATAACCTAATTTCGTCCAACTTGTGAAATTGCCAGCAGCGCCTAGTAGCGGGAGAGTACCTAATAAGATAATCAGCATTAATTTCACAACAGTATTTTCGTAAAATGAAACAACAAAATACGTGTTGTTACATATTACCTTAAATAATGTTGCATATTATGATTATATTTTACAGTGTATGAACATCGTAGCTGCTACGTTTTTACGTAATAACATACCGCGTTATTGAGTCGTTTGGTCGTAGCAATTGCTACGGCGTAGCAGCTACGCGTGATCTCTGCGGTGTTGTTAATAATTTGATACCGTACATCATCGTTACGTCTTTTGTTTTAATATTATACGTTCACTAGCTTTCCGCCCACGGCTTCGTCGCTTGTTTCCTCGACTTTTCTGTACTATAATATATATGTATTATACATATAAACCTTCCTCTTGAATCACTCTATCTATTAATAAAAACCGCATCGAAATCCGTTGCGTAGTTTTAAAGATCTAAGCATACATAGGGACAGACAGAAAGCGAGACGCGACTTTGTTTTATACTATGTAGTGATAGTGATAATGTCTTGGTGGCAGTGAAATTACAAATAATTTACTAGTAGTTGCTCGTGGTTTTTCTCATGGCCCTAAGGATTTACAAACTAAAATTCGGCTTTCCAGATTTTAAATTAGACCTCCAGCAATACAACCGAGAAAACAATTATACTTAATTTATACGTATAAATATATTTTAAATAACACATTACAATTGTGTATGTATCAAAACAAGAATTCGAAGCAAACACAGCACAGCTTTTATAGTTTTCATTCTACATTCTATTATATTTCCATTTTAGTTACGCTGAGTCTTTCGTATGTCTAGTCTGCTGACCGAAGCACTTTACAGAGACAGTACAGATGTCTGACAGTGCTCTCACGAATGGACATAATTTTATTACTCTTACAACCCGGAGTGCGACACACCGCACGATTACTTGACATTTGGAAGCTTTTAGTCTCTAGAATTACTATTGTAAGAACTGCTTATTTTATATTATATTTAAGCATTAAATAGCAATTTGTAAGCAGGTTCAAACCCTGCCTGAGATCGATTTTTTCTTTCATTAGGATATTCATATCTTTGTGTACTATTGTAAGAGTTATTTTGGAATGGATATAACTGCCAAATTCCAGAATTGAGGAGTACTGCTGCAAATAGAGAGTAGATTCCTTTTTAAATGCTAGATCTAACATTAGCTAGTAATTAATTTAACTTGGAGTTAGGATTTGTGGCGGTTTAATGGCAATAGACCCGCCCCTTATAACATGAGACCTAAACATACTGACGAACTCTGTACATTAAGTACACCTCTGCTAACCCTGTGAGGAAAACAGGCGCAACGGTAATATCTACTTACATAATTATTTTGTAACGCATTTTTTTTTCATAATAAGAATATTTCATACAAGAACATTCCAAGAAGTACGATAGAAATAAAAACAAAAAAAAGACACCCTTCAGGGACATTCCTAAATTTATGTATCTAGGTATTGCTAACACAAGACATCCCACACGACACGAATTTGTCCTAAATTATGACTTTGTGGTTGATCTGGGACCGAAAACATCTGACCACGGACGTGTGGTCGCGGTCCAGACGTCCACCCAAAGTCACTGAAGCCAAATAAGATCATTTCGTGTTGTTTCGGCAACTTTTTTTGTATAATAGCTTTTTTAGTCTCGTGTCCCTTGCGGTCGGCATAATGATATTGGCCTACGTGGTTCATTATTTCAGTGTCACCTTTTCCCCTTAGTGACATTTTTTCTTATGGTAATATACTCGTTCAACGGTGTTTTGATTAAAAACTTTTTTCGGTCGCATATCACTATGTCAGAAAAACCGCTGCTTTTCGAATGAATTCAAAAATGGAACAGAATTTGTATTAAATAATTTGCCAAGTAATATTTTGCAGCGACTTGCTCTTAATCTTATTCATTTATTTTTCGACGGCTAAGTTTCATTACTTTAATTGTTGTGATTGGCCAAATAACCTTGTGAATCTATAGTTCTGCGACTGTATTATATCTAGTTATTTTTTATGACTGACCATTTTATTGACGAATTAAGCTTTAGGAACACGTTCTTTATAATCATCACTGACAAATAAGTCTCAAACTTGTCGAATCCCTAAACGCAGTTTAAAAAACAATGCCACAGGCGTAACTTAATTTATCTCGATCCTTCACTGAATCCTCTACAGTCAAAGGAGATGTCGACGTCATGAACATTAATAATTTCGTAATATTCTGAAGATAATGTTCTTACAATAATGTAAACCCTCACCCGTTTAACCTTAGACCTTTAGGGCTGTTGATAATCCTATCTAAAAGTTCCAGAGTACCCTTCTGATAAAGGTATCATGACTAGAGGTAACGTGTTAAAACGTTTCACCATATAAAGTGAGATACAAATATAATTTTATGTCTCAGACAACCCTTGAATCGGTTGAGATTGCGTAAAACATTTGAACATTTAAGGTAGAAGATATTTTTGGAAAATGGTTGACATATTTTGTGAAACTTAGTTATTTTAATAATGGAGTGTTGTGCAATAATGTACAAAATAACTTTTGCTTTATTGCTTCAATTGCGTGAATGTCGCTATTTACGCAATAAAAAGTAGCAGTTATGGTCGCCTTTTTTACATAATGTAGGTAGGTATACAAAATTATAAAAATGTATCTACTCACTTATGTTGTACAGTGAATTTAATTGTTCAGTTTCGTGAGTTAAGCCAAAAAGATTATTACATTTTAAAATTACGATATTTAACATTTAAAACAAATGTTATATTTTATGTTTTACGTCCCTAATAACTTCAATATGTAGAACAAACATAATATTTACTAAAGTCGTTGTAGAGCGACGTTTAGCCGTATCTACTACACGGCCTAATGTTTAGCTGGTATAAATTATTTCTTGCAAAAAAAATATGGTTACTTGTCTCAAAACGACTTTTGGGCTTCCTTATTATAATTATGACTAGATATTCTATTTGGCTATTTTGAAGTCTTGCGCTTACACGTTGTATAAATACGGCTTGCTTGCAGTTTTGTGGCCTTAATCATCACCCCAAAACAACGAGCTATGGCGAAGAGAATGACCAGGGTACCCACACAGAAACTCTTTTTTGACCAGACCAGACATGTCGTAGAGTAGAAGAAATACTAAGAAACTAGATATAACTAGATAACTACCTATATTCAACAGTTGCGATATAATTTATTCATGGTGTTATAGTTCAGTATGTATCTAATATCTTATTGCTAAGGTAACGGCACAAAGATGGCTATGAATTCTAAATGTGGCTCATCAAATATACACACACGGTCGTTGCGAAGGGATCTACTTGTTTATAACAAAGCTTACATGTGAAACTATGAATAAGAAATCGGTTCGAGCCCTCGAACCCTTACAAATGTTTTCTGACTGCGAATTTTTTTTAGAGATTTAGGCGCTAAAAAATGTTTCTGATCTTTGAATTTTGTTAAAACCTTACCTCTAAAAGGTGAACATTCTCTTTTCGTCTGTCTATAGCTACATATTGTTTAATGTTTTTGCGTTAAATAATAAAGCGATTTTCACCTATTTCATAGTCATAGTTATATAGTTATTAGTATCCATGTTATGAATAAAATATTATTATTACTTATTCGAAATCTAATTCTTTAATCAAAGAATTCTATAATTTTATTTTCTATTGTAACATTCCAGCAGAATAATAAAATATTTCACACAAGCAAACCTAAAAAAGTGTTATTGGGTTTTTCTAAGAAATTCTCAAGTCTTAAAAATCAGAAAAGTAAAATACCCGAAAACACGTGCAATAAATGTTTGTTATTTTATTTCTAGCCGAATAGTTAACAAATCATTCGTTTACTCTTTCCTGATGATCGGATAAACGGCTATTGTGAACGTTGTGAGTGTTGTGACGCAATAGTCTGTCACCCCATTACTTTGTGACGGATATCTAGTATAAAGTACGTATGTACACTTGTTCAAAGTAGATAATTGAAACGAAGTTCAGTATGAGATGACGTAATGACTGACAAAATATATTGTGCGTTGGATTTTTATCTAACAAGTGAAGTTATGCTCAAAAAAATAATAACGAGAAGTAGGTATGTCTGTGGGATATTTAATCTTCGAGAAATCGGACTACTAAATGTAATTTCCATCCATTTTTCTTCAATTCGTTCGTCGATTCGAACGATTTGAACAATAGATTTTTAAATTGTCGTCAGCTACTAGTACTACTTCTATACTTTTTATCAAGTAGGCATTACAGCTGTCCCATTTCAAAACTCAGTAAGACACAATTTTATTTAATTATTTGCACGTCACTAAATACTATAAAAACACCGAAACTTCTACCGAATCGTACAGAGAATGTAAATGACACAACAAATATTGAACGGAGCTGTGAAATTTATGTTGATAAGTTTAATATATTCATATATATAGCTGGTACATGGTATGATACCAGCTTCGCGCTCGTAGACATTATTTTAACGCGATTAATTACGTAATTTAAACTTTCCTCCTTTATTTAGGTAATGTTTTATAAGCGTTTATAATATACAGAGTGGAGACTACACGCCGTTACGAAATTAAAAATTAAATGAAACCACTACCTAAATTCGCTTAGATGAGAAAAAAGACACTGTCCCATAACTCGGAACTCAATGGTTAATTTTAAATATTCATCCTATTTTGTGTTCCAACACAAAAAAGATGTCCAAGCTTAATTAACAATTACTGTTTTTACACAATTTTACGAGCTTGTAAAAATAAAAAAAGACGAAAAGACCTTTCCTGCTACAGGAAATGAAGTCATAGTGAATTGTTTCCAATCAGCGAAATTTATTTCATTCTTTCACGGAACTGAAAGGCTTCAGTTTAATTTACGCGTCGGCAAATAGTTCACGTGTAGGTCTATTTTAAATGTCATTATTTAGTTTGTTTTTGAAAAATATTTTCGTTTTCCTGTTGAATTGTGTAAGCGAATGAAACTGAGCTGGCTTCATTGCTTTGATGAATCGTTACCAATAAATCGTTTTGTTTTGTAAACGTAATAAAAAAAACGCTTCTGCTAATAAATTGTATTTTTTCGTTAAAAGGAATATAGGAAAATTTGTTTCAAAACTAGATTACAATTAAGAAAACATTTAGTAAGTATTGGAAGTTTTATTTAGGTAGCATTTTGTCTGTATTTTCCGAACGGTTTGATAGAGCTGTATTGCTGATCTGCAATAGTTCACTGGTAATGTCCATGTAACTCAGAGGAGCCTATTGCCATAAATTTATATCCAAATTCCGAAGACTTTTCTACTATTTTCTAATGAAATATAATCGATCTGGAACTCTAACATCTAAGACAAATACACATATCATTTACGCAGTTTCGTAGAGTAGTAGTAAACGTAGAGTTCCAAAAGAAATAGTAATAACATCGTATCCTATTAAACACAGACTTCTATAAGATCGACGTCAATAGCTCCCACGCCTATTACACCGATGCCTATAACACCAACGCCTATAACATCGACGCCCATAATAAGACTAACACTTATAACACCGACGCCAATAAAACCGACGCCAATAACATCGCCACCTTTAACACCGACGCCTCTCACACCGACGCCTATATAACCGATGCCTATATCACCGATGCCTATAAATAACGCCGACGCCTATAACACTGACGCCAATAACACCGACGTCTCATAACACCGACGCCTATAACCGACGCGCGACGCTCATAATACCGACAACCATAACACCGACGGCAACGCCTAATCCTATGCCATTTGTCACCCCCGACGCAAAAACGACGGGGTGTTATAAGTTTGACGTGTCTGTGTGCGTGTTTGTGTGCTCCCGAACGGATGAACCGATTCTGATTTAGTTTTTTTTGTTTGAAAGCTGCATTAGTCGAGAGTGTTCTTAGCTACGTTTGATGAAAATCGGACGAGATGTAATGCAATTGTCGGGGTTTTTGAAATTTGTAATTTACTAGTTATTATAATGAATTTATTGTTTAGTGTGGACTCATAACCTCAATATTGGCTCAAGCAGAAGACTTGGCTATAGTATAATACTTAGTATCTCGGCCGAAACATAGTAGGGATAGTATAATACATAGTATAAACCTGGCTAAGTGTGGGCGAACGCGGCTCTCAAGGGCAAGGGCGCACTTAAATAAGGTGCTTCCAAGATTTATCGCCTCGAGGTATCCGTCACTCCTCCTACTTATTTACTAAAAGTTTTCTCTGTCACGTTTTAGACTTTATAGACCTGTATTAAACTGTATAGATCTCAGTCTTTATCTCACTCTGTGTAATGTTTTAATTTTATATGAAGTTTAGGCACTTGTACTTTAGCATATTACCTGCAAGGAAAGTATGTAGTCTTTCCTGTTATTCTTGTACATACTTATAAACAAATTTTATAATTATGAAATACGTAGTCTGATGTTTGGAACTTAGTCTTGAGACTTTAGTAATTAATAATTATGTAAGGTAATAAAGAAATATCAGCCTTACTATATGAATATTGTATACATATTCTAATTATACTTACTGGGTGGGTCGATTTACGAACTCTTTTGCCAGATTCCCTCTACCGTATTCTCATTGAAGGTTTTTACTTTAAGGGAAAAATAAATTGAAACACCAACTAAAGTGAAAATTCGCGTCGGTATTGAGCGATCTAAACTCATGAGAATTATATTAGAATACTAATAATACTTTTAAATGTAATATTTTAGATGAGAAATGCCATTTTAGGATGTAACGAAGAACGAATCCGCTTCAACAAAAAAATACAACGAACCCCTGAAAGAAACGTGATGGGGCATTTTCCTGTAATACTTGCACATTTTTTCTCGACGATATAATAACAATTTCCTGAGGAAATGTTTCTGGTAAGTAGAGAAAGAACGGCGATGCATGACGTGCGAACTGCGCTCACAGCGTGCGAGCATTAGGTCCTAGTGCGGTCCTTGTATATAACTTTATATATTACATAATTTGCTAGGCTCTTTGTGCCTGACGCGTATAGTCCAATGCCAAATACGTGAGTACAAGATTTTGAGGGAAAACTCTAAATCTTACTCCTTCTTCTTCTTCAAGTACCTCTCCAATTAATGGAGTTTGGCAGTCAGCTGTACTTATTTTATTCTGTCCAGAGCAATCCGAAAGAGTTCGACGGCATTCCGAATAAATACATCTCGCTGCTCTTTATTATTATTATTATTATTTTTTAAAAAGCTTACTAGCAATGTTGGTCACACATTACTAGTATTCTTGTTAACCCCTCGTGCTAAGCTAAAACGCTTGTGTTATGAGTGGGTTCACCTCGGTAGTGCAATGGGTGGGGTTCGAACCTGCAACCGTGTGATCGCAAGTCCGACGCCCTAGCCATTAGGCTACCGCCGCTTCGTGATTATTGTTATTGATATTAACATATCAATTAAAAACGCAATAAAAACCAAGTAAAACAATGGTTTCAAACCTTTCCTAAAAGAAAGTTTAAACATGAAACCTAATGTCTATACCTACACCTGAAAAATCATTGTTAAAATTAGGCGACCCGACTACAAATAATATCTATTTATATTGTTACTTTGGGCAAATAGCTTTTAATATTGTAATGAAGGTTCACAAACGAAGTCTTGAGTTACAGTGACTAAAAATTTAACCCCAAGTAAGTCATGACTGAAATTTATGTCTGTATTGATGACTAGGGGCCCGTCCCGGCTTCGCACGGGTGGACATTTCTTTTTATTGCAATTAAACTAGCCTATATTAACCAGTGATTAATGATAATGTAGCATTCAAATGGTAAAATATTTTTTTAAATCGGTCCAGTAATTTTTGAGCCAATCCGTGACAAACATACTTACATACAAATCTTTCTTCTTTATAATATTAGTATAGATGGGGTAATTTTAAACATGACTTAGTTCTGATATTGTCACTACAATAAATAAAAGCACATTGCGATCACCTTGCCCGCCCTTAGTTAACCCGTCTATAAGTATAACAGGGTATTCGGGACCGCAGACAATGTTTACAGAATGGGGACGAACGGGGCTTATTGGAAATCTCGCCGTTCTAGGGTTGTGGGATTACACAAAAGAGTTGTAGCTAGGGCTGTTGTCTTTCCGGATTGCGCCTGATATTCCAAGGTTTTTTCTTACACCGTGTTTTTTATATAATGCATATTTAATTTGTCATCAAGTAAGAGACAACAAAGATTACGTCCAGCAGTAGATGAATACGGGCTGATGATGATGATGAAGAGACAACACACACGTTCCTGGTTCACATAAGTAGTATCTTCCTCTATGTGATAACTTGACCGGGTGGGAGGTAAAATTGACCATCAACTAGGATATTTAATTGCATACTAGCTGCGAGTTTTCTTGTATGTTTTTCTATCAAATCTGAGTGTACTTTGCCTCTGTTTATTGTATTTGTGTGAAGATTCCTTCCTTCCTTGTGCCCCTAGTCCGAGAACTCTTTTTAATGAAAAACAAGATTGACAATAAACAAAGGGACATGTGTTAAATCCAGTCTATCAGAAGTGCACACGGCATATACAGAATATCCGCAGTCGCTAGGACTCATGAATGTCATGATTTAATAATCTTAACGTTGGCAACCCTAGGCTGAATAGAGTTATAGCCGTTGCGCGTGTCACTGGTAATGCAATTTGATCCTTGAATTAACTCAATGTCGGTTAACGCGTATCTCGTCTATAATAATAATCTATATGCAAATTGTGTTGAATACATTGTTTTTATTTTATTTTTTTGTTCTCTTTGAACACGCGATTACTAACAGCTACACTAAAGTTTATGGGATTGTGGCTAAGCAAATGCATGGTTAAGCTTGCTGCAATGAGTCTATGGATGGGTGCCCATAGACCCCTGAGCTTTCGAGATGACAAACCCTCCGGTCTCGGTTGATAAACGAAAACCTATAACAATCGTTAGGTCTTTAGTTGCAGACGCCCAAAAATCTTGACCACGCCTCCTTATTTATCATAGTATGGTTTATCTGGCTGTTATCTGAGTGGAGATCTGTGCCCAGCAGTGGGAGTGATTGATAATGATAAAGCTTCTTAAATTAATTCACAAGAGAAGGCTAGCTCGGTCATCGTTATAACATGCATTCTAAAATCGATATTTATTTATACTCAGTCCAGACACTGTGAAATATGACCTAGATCTTTAAATAGAACTGATAGATTGTTGGTTCAAGTTATCCAAAACCGTATGTACCTAAGTGTATATTTAAAATGAGAAATTTGTTTACCTACGTAGTTTGGATTCGACACGACTAATATGAACCGACAAAAATGGGGTAGTTTTCAATATCCATTACAAAAACATCAATATCAAAACATCCTTTATTTCATGGAAAGGCTATAAATAAAAAAAAAACTACAAAATATTTTTTGATTGGTCATCATGATCAATTTCTACTATGGTATCAATCTTGTAAACTTGAAAAAAACTGCTGTTTTTTGTCCTGTTCAAGTCCTGAACTCTGTCAAAAAATTTAGAGAAAACTATTAATTTCCTATCCCATTGGATGATTGATCCCATAGTATAAATTGACAATGCCCGAAGACAAATAATATTTCAGTGTGTCCCTAAGAACCTTTTTTTTAGATACCTGCAAGAAATATGTAGGTTGCCATCCATCCATCCCACTACTGACATATTTGAATATATTTGCACACCGAGATTTGTAATAATGTGCTCAAAAATTATTAGCCTAAAAATGTTGGCGACTCTAGAATACGCATACGCTTAGCTGCCTCTTCCGTATTTTAACGATATATGAATAGAGAATACGAATTTTCGTCTGAAGGTCTTTATAATTTAAATAGTGCTAACTACAGTACCAAATTCTGAGACAGAACCCGAGGAAAGAACACACTGATGCTGATTCAACTCTCGCGATCATTTTAAACTTGCAGCGTCTTTGTTTATTGAACCTAAATTGACACAGAGCTGGGTCGCCGATTGTCTTACTTCAAAGGATGCCCGGAGAACATTTTACTACCGAACTCTACGTAGCTCTATCCTCTACATAGAGTCGTATAAAAAATGTATACTTTGAAAGTAGGGCGTCGACGGCTCTCGGCTTTTCTCTATAAATCTATTTCTTTTGTGACGTCGCTGACTCTATGTGGAGAGCCAATGTATTTTATTTATTTATGTCGTGGTTTTGTGTCACGTTTGGGGTTAAATGTATATAGGAAACTGGCTGCCTTATTAGCCCTAGTGGTTGTAAACGCGACGCGTATGCTAGGGTATGATTCCCAGGGCTAGCAAAGTGTTATTGACATTTTCTTTATAAATATCTGAGCAGCAGCTTGGAGTTTGGATTTGTACCTGCTTACATGGGACATAAACATACTAGCGAACTGAGGGTGTACATTAAACAGTAAGGAATTAACGAATGTCCATAAATATATAGTTGTGGCTGTTATTATACGCTTTAAAAATTACATAACTTAGTTCTGTGCTATAGGCCACTCACTATTATTTGTGCCACGAGACTTAAAATAACTTTATGCACCCAAAATTCAAGCTGCTGTTTAAACGGAGTGTCCCTCGCGCGCCTGACAGTGGCGACGCCGTTTTTATCGCTCACAAAGCAAACGCGAGCCCCATAGGTGAAACAACAATACATATCTTGTTCTGAAATTACTCTTTTAATATACTTATAACGTAGAATATTTTTTTGTAAAAGGATATCATTATAACGTCTAGGGACACCATGAGTCAAAATGGTTCTGTATTGATACATTCGAAATACTAGCATAAAGTTGGGCATTTTTTTATCGAAAATTACCAATATTTTGAGCTCGTGTAACTCTTTCACCGTATATTAAAATGAGGTTTTACGTGCAAGGACCACGTATTTCAATAATAAGATTGCTACCGAAATATTTCAATGACTTATATTGGATAAAATTCTGGACAGGACCAAACTAATTTTCTATGGAGCATGGAGCGGAAACCATCCTCTTAATAACCCATATTTATTTTTGTGCAGCTGGTGAACTGCATGGCGCCACGCTGTGGCTGGTGGTGTGCGGAGTCACGGCCCTCATAGTGGCCGCACTCGCCGCTCTCGGCTGCTGGATTGCTCGTCGTAGAAACTCGCTCGCACACAAACTAGGTAAATGCATACATAATATAGTATCAGGGGCGTAGATACCGCCGTATCAGCTACCGCCGTATCAATGATACGGGGCCCCCGGGCTACAGGGGCCCCTGACGTGACAGAAATGACAAAAGTAAAAAAGCAGTCGCTTTTTTTTCCCGGGTTAAGGGTGCGCTCTAAAGAAAATAAGATCCTACATTAGTTATTATCCCAGTGGAGCTATGAAAAGAAAAAGTAAACAGATATGGGAGGTTATAAAAAAAATGCCTAAAATCTTTCCCCTTCATCTCCCCCCCCCCCAACTTATTTTGATACAGGGACCCTCCAAGGCATGCTACAGTTCATCACATAATATGTCGCGGCGATCTCATCGTCCGGATGGCGCGCAACTGAAAACAACTCCATTATAACTCCCGTTGTGTTGTGAATGGCCTGGATTGGTCGCCCATCTCATATCTATTAAGATCAAAGCTCTGCAAGGAGCCTCTACCGAAGCAAGCCTGCCAAAGAATCGCAGTCTTCCTCACGGGATGCACGCCGTGATATACAACAATCACAAATAATATTTTTAACTAGCTGACCTGTCCTTGTCCTATCCTTTCAGCCTTGTCCTTGTCCTATCCTAATTTAAATAATCTTGAATTCATACAAAAATCCCATGGAAAACATACGTACACAAATAAACATACATATACATACTCATTCGTAGGTACAAATATGGGGGATTCCATGAAAATAAGGCATCTACACAGCACCACCTTTCCATTCTTTTTTTATATTCCTTCAGTTTACCATTCTTTTTTTCATAACAACCTCATTATTTTGGAATAATCTGTTTCAGATTTTGTTTTCTACGATGGTAGAAGGTGCCCTGTGCAATTTATTAGAAACTTATTTTACTGATTATCCCTGATTATTCCGCAGGCGGCAAGCGTGGTCCGGACAAGGCGCTGGTGTTCCAGCCCCCACGACGAGCCACCGCCGTACGTTCACCGGGCTCTGCCACCCACTACCTGCGCAAGTCACCGTCGCCGACAGCGCCCGCGCCGCCAGCCGCCTCGCCCCCACAACCGACGCCGCAACCACCGACTATCAACCCTGCTACCACGGTATTTAACGAAAAAATCCTCGACAATTGCATTATATCTTGACCGATTTTCATCAAACAACTCCCGACTAATTCACCTTTCAAACAAAAAAAAACTACTTATATAAAAAAATCGGTTTATCCGTTCGGGAGCTACGATGCCACAGACAGAAACACACACACACACAGACGCGTGTGTGTGTGTGTGTGTGTGTGTTTCTGTCTGTGGCAAGTTTAACGTGTCTACGTTAAACTTATAACACCCCGTCGTTTTTGCGTGGGGGGTTAATTAAATATAATATTGGGGCTTTATTTAAAAATGACAAAAGTCTTTTTAAGTATCACTTTGGTGAGATGGCACTAGAAATCCCTCTTCAGTCTTCAATCGCTTGTCTCTTACCTAATTAAGTTCAAACAATATGCCATAATTGAATTAGCTGGATAAGGATAGTGGAAATTCGGGCTCATTGCAATTAATTACAAGGGACTCGCGGTGACTCAGCGGTTATAGCGTCTGGTGTACTTAACCAGAAGATGCAAATTCGAATCCTGCCGCGGACATGCCTAAAAAATATAAAAAGATAATTACAAGAGAGTTAGGTTAACCCCAATAGCAGGCCAATGAGCTTCAAAATGTAGTGGAGAATGATTGGCTAGATTGATGAGAGGCGTATCATAGTGAATTAAGGTGCATTTTTTAGTCAGTTCAGACAGGCTGGTCGGACACACAATGCATGAGGATATCGAGACCAAATGAGGCAGTCATTTTTATTTTTACTTCTTCCTCCAACTTAAATGAACCCTCCTGTACCTGTGCAGCCATCTGGCGGCAACAGTCCGCACTCGCCGACCGCGCCCACTGAGCCAGCACCACTAAGCAAGGAGCTCGCTGACGCCAATGCCACTGAGAAGATCAAGACCGCCGAGCCGGAGAACAATGATGGACGCCTCGGAGACCTGCACTTCAAACTGCGGTGAGTCGTATAAATTTATTTGATTGATTAATTGACGGTATTTAATTACCAGGCATCCCCTGGAAGAAATCGTATGTCATCAAATACTAAAACTTAGTACGTTTGTCTAAAATTCACGGTGTACAGTAAAGTAAAATAAAAATGTTTTTTGTCACAAATAATAGTTCCGATTATGTAAGCTTAATCAATGTTATAATATAAATCCTAAAAGGTACTGGTACTTGTTCCCAAAGTAACTAGACTGAAGCTGAAGCCTGTATTTTAAGAGGCAGTGCTCAGTCTAAATATGACAGTGTAGACACTTAAATGAAGGTTGGTTACAAAGTATATATTATGGATAAATAAATAACACTAGTTTTATATTCTGGCAAGTCCACGGAGTCCCTGGAGTTTTTTACCGGATTCTTCTCCATAGGATCAACTTTTTGGAACCATGCAACCGTTCATAAACGCTTGCGGACTTGTAGTCGATAAGCAAGCGTATGTTTCGGTTCAAACTGCAGAATAGAATTTCTTCTAATAATGTTTTATATTACAAGACTATGTATACTTTGATCCAAGTCTTAACCCATGGGACTCCAAAAACTGCAATGCCTGTGACTGACAATGAATCTAATTTTTTTTACATACGTTAAAAACTTATAACAGTATTCACCGTTACAATAAATAAAAAATTGTAAGACGATATTGTCCAATTAATTTGCCAATATATTATGTATGGGGCACCTTGTTGGCACCCAGTCATAATAAAGGTCGTACATAATCCAGTTAAATCCGATCAATCTCGAGTTCCAATGTCAACAAGGGCGGCATTCATTCGTGCCTAATGTAATCTACTTCGCAATTTAACAAAACCCGCATTTTTGGCTGTATTTTTTGATGACCGTTTAAGTATGTACCAATCTCTGCTATGATCTAAATTTCTTTCTTTCTTTATATCTGAGTACAAATGGGGTGATACGTCACTCAAACGATCCCTAGATTTATTAAATATCTTCGGAATCTGTACTCGAGGACAATTTTTACAGTAGGATTTTACACAAAATAATCCTTCGCTATCAAATGCTGCAGATGCTGCTACAGCACCATGAGGTACTAAATAAGGTTCAGAATTAAATTATCTTAATAACATTATCCGTCACAAACTTTTTTTTAAATCGAAAGCTGGATTTGTTTGGCTAACAAACAACGTTTGTACGTAAATTATGAAAGGAACATTCAATTTCTCTGGATGTCCGCCGGGAGTTTTGCATGATACGTCACAGTTTAATAAGCTATTGTGCGTCTCCATTTCGCTTTTAGTCTGCGTAGATTTAAGGCTAATCGCCGCGTCAAGAGCGCCAAATTAAATCATTAATTTCTTTCATAAATTATACATCTATATCACATTTTGGGGTCATAGCAGAAAGAATTGCGGCAAAACTATATTATACTTACTATATTCACAACTGATCACTAAAACTATCGTAACTGTAGCAGATAGAAATGTACATTGTAAATTTTCGCAGAACCCTCCATTTTACACTACCTAGGTACTATGTGCTAAACGTTTTAGGATTTTTTAATAGAATTTTCAATAGCAGTTGCGATTCGTACTAGTGTCATCACTTTTTCTTCTCAGAGGTCGTCAGAAATGTCCAGCGCCATCTAGTTTATAAAAAAATATCCTACGTTTGACTTGTAAAAGCGCGTATTTTAAGGATCTAGCATTTAAATATACTCGCTTTCGGCCACAAGTCATTTCTTGTTGATATAAAAATACAAGCTGAATACAAAACTGCCATTATTATTTACCAAGTCACGTATCACATACATCTAATTGGACTAATTAGCCAATTATTCCAGGAGTGTAATACCCCAGCTAGACTAACTAGGGTCAGGATGTAATTATAAAAGAGATTTCTTAATTAATTACCTACTCCAACGGCTCTAGGCGCCGTATAATGAATCCTCGGCCATACTTAATTGCTACAAACGACGGTTGAAACTATAGAGAGGTGCAATTTTATTACCCTGGTTAGCTTTTACCGTAACATAACATAACATACCATCACGCCTGTATTCCCCGAAGGGTGAGGCAGAGGTGCACTTAACGTACACCCACATTTCGCCGGTATGTTTGTGTCCCATGTAATAGGGGGCGAGCCTATTGCCATTCACCGGGCACAAATCCAGACTCCGAGCTGCTACTGAGTAGTTTCATAGAAAAACTCAATAACACTTTTGCTCGACCTGGGGATCGAACCCAAGACCTCTAGTAGCAGTCGCGATTGGGACCACTAGACCAACAAGGCAGTCAAGGCTTTTACCGTACGTGTTTAGAATTAAGTTTTAGCTTATATTTGCATTTAGATTGAACTGCGTTTACAAAAAATACTTTAACACGGACCTCTCTAGGTACAAACAATTTTCATTGTGTACACCCGGCTACACGTCAAGCTTTAGAATAACAGTATATAGGCTAAAAAATACATACTTTACGTCCGTGGTAGTTTTTAACTTAAGTTTGTTTTATTCATAATCAATCAATCAAATCAATCGATTAAAATAATCAATCAATCAAATAAATCATAAATTACAAATTAAAATAATACACTAGCTAGACTATCACTGCACTACACTATACTATCACTGCACTACACTAAGCCCAGTGTAGTGCACAGTCACTGTACTACTATAAGGCCTTTATGTAATATACCTATTACTAATATACGAATTACTTTTCATGCTACATTTCATATTGTCAGTCCGTTACACAGTCACAATGAAGTATAGTCGCCAGCTCATCAGGTTATACAAAATTGACAAATTTTAAACCTTAAAATGTTGATGATTAATCTATAATCTATATCTTAATCTATTTTTTATTTTTTATTTAGATGTAAGGTATAATGTACAATTGTTGGTTTTCCCAATAAAATAAAATAAAATAAAATAAAATAAAATAAAATAAAATAAAATAAAATAAAATAAAATAAAATAAAATAAAATAAAATAAAATAAAATAAAATAAAATAAAATAAAATAAAATAAAATAAAATAAAATAAAATAAAATAAAATAAAATAAAATAAAATAAAATAAAATAAAATAAAATAAAATAAAATAAAATAAAATAAAATAAAATAAAATAAAATAAAATAAAATAAAATAAAATAAAATAAAATAAAATAAAATAAAATAAAATAAAATAAAATAAAATAAAATAAAATAAAATAAAATAAAATAAAATAAAATAAAATAAAATAAAATAAAATAAAATAAAATAAAATAAAATAAAATAAAATAAAATAAAATAAAATAAAATAAAATAAAATAAAATAAAATAAAATAAAATAAAATAAAATAAAATAAAATAAAATAAAATAAAATAAAATAAAATAAAATAAAATAAAATAAAATAAAATAAAATAAAATAAAATAAAATAAAATAAAATAAAATAAAATAAAATAAAATAAAATAAAATAAAATAAAATAAAATAAAATAAAATAAAATAAAATAAAATAAAATAAAATAAAATAAAATAAAATAAAATAAAATAAAATAAAATAAAATAAAATAAAATAAAATAAAATAAAATAAAATAAAATAAAATAAAATAAAATAAAATAAAATAAAATAAAATAAAATAAAATAAAATAAAATAAAATAAAATAAAATAAAATAAAATAAAATAAAATAAAATAAAATAAAATAAAATAAAATAAAATAAAATAAAATAAAATAAAATAAAATAAAATAAAATAAAATAAAATAAAATAAAATAAAATAAAATAAAATAAAATAAAATAAAATAAAATAAAATAAAATAAAATAAAATAAAATAAAATAAAATAAAATAAAATAAAATAAAATAAAATAAAATAAAATAAAATAAAATAAAATAAAATAAAATAAAATAAAATAAAATAAAATAAAATAAAATAAAATAAAATAAAATAAAATAAAATAAAATAAAATAAAATAAAATAAAATAAAATAAAATAAAATAAAATAAAATAAAATAAAATAAAATAAAATAAAATAAAATAAAATAAAATAAAATAAAATAAAATAAAATAAAATAAAATAAAATAAAATAAAATAAAATAAAATAAAATAAAATAAAATAAAATAAAATAAAATAAAATAAAATAAAATAAAATAAAATAAAATAAAATAAAATAAAATAAAATAAAATAAAATAAAATAAAATAAAATAAAATAAAATAAAATAAAATAAAATAAAATAAAATAAAATAAAATAAAATAAAATAAAATAAAATAAAATAAAATAAAATGATTAAATTCGAAATCGACTGAGAAAAATTGTCATCTTGTGGCAACTTGATGGCCACCGTATATTAAAACCATATATGTATTACAAAGATACGTCTATACATTATGTCGATACATCGACACGCCATGTCAGCGTGCCACGTAATGGGGAAGTTTCGGAATCAATAACTACCCACCACCTCTTCACTCGCAATTACGGCACACGACTAGGGTAACCATATATTGCATCAGGATATATCCGATTTTTTAAAACAACTTAAATAATTTCCAGACTTTTATATATTTCTTTTATTTAGCAATTAAATTAAAATAAGTGAATAATAATATAAAGACTCTGCCGAATCCCAAGAACAATGGTTTTTCTATTATGATACTTAAGATTAATTTTGTGATGGCATAATGAAATCGAAAAATCATATATATAAAATAACTTATCTATAAAATGCTAATCATTACAAGTTTGTTTTGGTTAAATAACTACTTTTCTTTATGTAAGATAATGATGTGGTTACCCTACTCCCGAAGTCCCGACACGTTTTTGTATTGTGGCCTGCGGTTTGTCATATAACATGCCCATTAACTAAGGCTTTGTTATATACGTCATTGTCTACGATAAATAAACTTAACTATAGCTCGTCGTTCCAGTTGACAATGCCTTTGGAGATTTTCTACGGCATTTTCCAGAAAAATAAGCTTAGAATATTCTTTATTGCACACCAAAAAAAAAAACTTAATGCCAAGAACAATATTTTATAAATCAAAGAGTACAATGGGCGGTCTTATCGCTGACAGCGATCTCTTATAGACAACCTTTGGATGGACATGTGACAAAAGGAAACGTGATACCTAGGTAGTCTAGCGTACTAATAAAGAAACTACTTTAAGAGGATAGTATCCGCTCCGCGCTCCATACAAACGTAGTTTGGTCTTATCTTGAATATTAACAAATGAAAGTCTTTGGAATTTTGCAGTAACAATCTTATCATGAAAATACCTGTTCCTGTAGTATACAATTTCATTTCAATATACGGTTAAAAAGTTACACGAGCTCAAAGATTGGCAATTTTCGTTGAAAAACGGCCCAACTTTATGCTAGTATTTCTCGGCAATATATCAATACAGAAACATTCTGATTCGAAAGAAACCCAGATAATATAGTGAATATATTTTTACAAGATTTTTTTTTACGTATTATCAATATTATAGGAGTAATCTCCAAAATTCGGAACATAAGAAATACGCGTGAAAATGTTGTTGTTTCTCCTCTCGGGCACGCGTTCGCATCGCGAGGGATAGAGACAGCGAAAACTGTGCAACATTGTTGCGTTCGCGAGGGACACTCCTCTTAAGATTTAAAAAAGTAAATACAAATTGCAAGAAAAATAAATAATTAGGTATGTTTAACAACAAAGAAAGTGGATTTTTGAATTCGAAGAAAGATTCACGGTAGAGAATATTCCTTATTTTTCATCCTTATTTTTGCTAATATATAATTAGTTATTAATACTATTACGCCAGTATTTCCCGAATCGTAAGGCAGGTAGTACTTATGTACCTACATCCACAGGTAGTCTGTATGTTTAGATCCCATGTACCTAATCGGACTCGAGCCTATTGCTATTAACTGGGCATAAATACAAACTTCAACCCGCTACTGAGAATTTCATAGAAAAACCCACTTACAGAGATTTAAGAACTTTTACTTTAAAACAAACTTTTACTTTATGTACTTTAAAATTTTAAGTCCCAACATCATGGATCCTTTTAAGCACCCATAGCAACGGGTTCTATTTCGATATATACTTAATATTATTTACTGAAGGGTTAGGCAGAGCGCAGATCGTGCCAAGCCAAAAAAAATTAGGCGTCCATAAACATAACATAACATACCATCACGCCTGTCTTCCCCGAAGGGTTGGGCAGAGGTGTACTCTATAGTACACCCACATTTCGCCGGTATGTTTAGGTCCCATGTAATAGGGGGCGAGCCTATTGCCATTAACCGGGCACAAATCCAGACTCCGAGCTGCTACTGGGAATTTCATAGAAAAACCCAATAACACTTTGCTCAACCTGGGGATCGAACTCAGGACCTCTAGCTTAGCAGTCGCGCTTAGGACCACTAAACTAATGAGGCGTCCATAAAATTATATAACAATGCATTTTCTTCAATGTTTACAAAATAACTTGGATAAACAGTAATTTATACCCAGTTGTGTTATTAGGTGTGCCTTGCGGTTTCTGTTTTCTTTTTCTGATCGCTACCAAACTTCACAAGAACCCTCGCCAGGATCTGAAGCTTTTTTTCAGTTATGTGAAGTTTTTTTTTCTCTATTTTTAACAAGCTTAATAGCAATGTGTTTCTCACATTTCTAGTATTCTTGTTAACCCCTCGTGCTAAGCTAAATGCTTGAATTACGAGTGAGGAAAAATAAATCGGTCCAGCCGTTTTTGAGTCCACAGTGAACATACAAACATCAATATATAAATATAATTTTATGTATAAGTATAGCCGAGATTCCGTGTGATAAACCAACATAATAAAAATGCAAACGGAAACATTGCTTTGAAGGTCTTTGTTTGGACATGCACCCTTCGACCACCGTCATGGCCGCACCGGCCTTGGTCGTGTGAGTCGAATAAAACAATAACATTCAGTGTAATACTAGTAATACTACATCTTATTTCAGTCTAGCCACTGTATTAATGTATAGTTATACTGTGCTATAGCCGAGTTTCTTGAGCTTCGTTGGGTGATATAGCCGATGACCATAGAAATATAATGCGCCTATGACAGCCACAAATAACGTAGCTTTCTATTGGTAAAAGAATTTTCAAAATCGGTTTTAGTAGATGCAGAGATTACCCCCCTTACTTTGCTCTTACAAACTTTAATTCTTTATAATATTAGTAAAGAAGTATACAAAAGGTGATAGCAAATGATGATATAAAAAGCAGTGATAGCCTTGTGATATGACCATTGGACTGCCATGTCAAAGGTCTCGAGTTCGAATCCAAGGCACGCACCTCTGTCTTTTCGAAGTCATGTGCGTATTATATAATTAGTTATCACGCGCTTAAACGGTGAAGGAAAACTTCGTGAGGAAACCTGCATGCCTAAGAGATTTTCTTGATGGCATGTGAAGTCTGCCAACCCGCAGTAGGCTAGCGTGGTGGACTATAGCCTAATCCCTCTCGTTCAGAGAGGAGACCCGTGCCAAGCAGTGGGACAATGTAATGGGTTGATGATGATGATACAAAAGGCGGTGCAGGTAAGATCCTGCAAGTCTTTTATTATAAATAAATTAAGTAAGTCCTCTAGCAATACAACTGGGTGTACTGCATCCAATTTCGTGCAGTAATTTTTGCGTAATACACGTACAAACATACAGACAGACAAACAAAAATTCTAAAGATTTTTTTATTTATTTTTTAAAAAAAATCCTTACTAGCAATGTGGGTCACACATTACTAATATTCTTGTTAACCCCTCCTGCTAAGCTAAATGCTTGTGTTACGAGTGGGTTCACGTCGGTAGTGCAATGGGTGGGGTTCGAACCGGCTACCACATGATCGCAAGTCCGACGCCCTAGCCATTAGGCTACCGCCGCTTAACTTAACCTGTCAAGCGGCAGATTGTAGACACAATGCAAAATCTATTGTTATGTGCTCAAAAGAGGAACTGTACCGCTTGCCAGGTTAATTTAACGCTTAATATTATCAGCCAACTGCTGTTTATATAAGTCAACTGCTGGACTAAGGCGTAATAATTAATAATAATATATTTAATACCACTAATTGAACCCTGTCCTCGGCTTGTCGCAACTTGCACGCCAGGAACCTTACACAAATCATCACCCTATCATGCCGGAGGGCATCTTAGGCCACGTTTGCAAAATCGGTTCTTTCCACCTGTAATTTTTCTTATCAATAAATATGACCAAAACATGGCACCGCCTTTTCCTGACGCCATCAGAAAAGCTGCTATCAGAATACTATATTTTAAAAGGAGTATTTAAGCCCCTCTTATATAAAAGGAGTCGCACTATGCCCGTTCTTTCTCATTACCGCTGAAAGGATCAAAGTGCGCCCAGTTTAATCTGCGAGATTATTATAGACGACGAGATAATGAAAGCGCAATATTGAACGTCGCAGGCGAAGTAAAGCGCACCACAATATGAGATTTTCTCTCAATAGTTCTGATATTATCTTGGAAGATAATGCGTCAATTCTAGATCCAATAGGAAGCGTATAGTATATTTCATGTCTGCTTATAATTTATTATTTTTTAATTAAAAACCTTCTTGAACCAAATCTTTTTACTTATTCTCGCGTTATTGTTAAGTAGCCACCAGATGGTGGCAATAAAGTAATTTTATTTCACCGTCTGGTAGATAACATACTTACTGACATAACATACTGACATACATAGGGACAGAACTACAAATAAACGGACAACAATAATAACACTCATAAGATTTCAGTATCGTTCGATTCAATTAGTCACATTCATAAAAAAATACCAAATTATTTTGCAATTATAGACCACTGTTCTACGCACTTTTTGTATGCATAGGTTACAAATTACTAAATAACGAAATTTTGCATAAAATAATCTAAAAACACTCCATTATTTATAAATCGGAACGCAAACTCTAATGGACTTTTCATTGTGTACACACACGCCACGCCTATGGAGATAATCCTTAACTTTTTTGCCCCTAAGTTAAATTGTCTCATTAAATAGTTGTTTGTTTACGTAACGGCAATGTTTTGTTTAGCCGGCACTCTGCCGCTCCGGCAATTTCCGAAAGTTTTAACAATGGTTGTCTGGGGTGTTAGTTTTGCCGTCGACACCCCCTACTCATTATGACCGCACACCGCGATATCATTAAATTGAATTCTATTGTTTCTTGATTATGATGTAATAATGACATTGTCATTTGGAAACGTGATTATAAATAGTACCTATTTTAAATACTTGAATGAGTGTATTTTGTTTTCTTACGTAATGTTTTAGTGGTGATTAGTGTGATGCTTATCTATAGGTACTTTGTTCCTATAATATCATAAACGGGCAAGATTTGTTTATTTGTAATCGATAAACTAATCACTGAACTGATTTGAATTAGTATTCTTTCACCATTAGAAAGTTACATTATAAAAAAACTAGATTTTCTACCGCCATTTATCTCCTGGCTACATATTCATAATTTAGATACACCCCTATATTTTACAAACTTTCGTCCCTACCTCGGCAACATTACTCTCACTAGTAAAAAGTAATCCATTTGTGCAACCCTGGGGGGTGTTTAGTAACACGAAACATAAAAGCCTTTAATGGTATCTAAGCCTTTTTACCGTGTTTTAATAATAAACTGTCGTATTTCGTCTGGAACAAGCCGTAAACTTTAATATATTCGTTTTACGACATCCAGCCGCTTGTAAAATGGCTGCCTTATCAGGTATGAATCAACTACCTCCAATATTATTGTTCTTTAAGTAGGTGGACTGTCTGTCCGTCTGTTACGCTTTCACGCCCAAACCACTCGACCGATTTTGATAAAATTTGGTACTGGGATAGACTAAAGCTTGAGAAAGGACATTAGCTACCTTTTATTGCAAAAAATAGTTTTGAAGGGGTTGAAATAGGGGATGAAAGTTCGTTTAGAAGTCCAAACAAAGTCACGCTTTCAAGTTTAACCCCGGAATCGATTTTGAAGAAATTTCGTACGAAAATAGACTAGACCTTGGTAAAGGATATAAGCTGCGTTTATATTTTGGTACTTATATAATAAAGTTGGGCAAATTTTGTGGTCTACCCGAGCAAAGAAGCGGACGGAAAGATATGTAAGGATAATTTGCAATTTCTCGCCAGAATTGGAAAAACTAAACAGTCAAAATCGTGTTGTCCACGCGGGCGAAGCTGCGGGCGGAATGCTAGTCTTATCATATTTTTTTCGAAATAAGCCTGTCTGAAGTTGTCCGCAAGTGGTTTAGCAGTGGTAAATTATAATCGAAAAAGTCGGACAATTGTGATCGTAAATGTTTCATACCTTTTTTTTAATAATTTCCTTTACTTATTATACTTAAGATTTTACCAGCGCAGTAGTTCGGAACGGCTCACTTTAGACGGGTTTAGTTATTTCGAACAAACTGTACTTAGCCAATCATAATTAAGCATTGATCAAACCAGTAGCTAGAGTAGCGACAAAACCGGGATACTCTTGCAACTAGGTCATGTACAGTAAACACTAACAAACATATTTAATTAATTAACTGAAACGTGACGTCACGTTTTCGGGATTTGCAAAAGATCTTAGGCGTAGGCCCTCGTATATTTAATAATAAAAAGTAAACTAGGGATCTAGCGGTTTTATCGTAAAATACCGGGGAAGTGTCACATCCCATCCACGATACCTACCCTTAAATAAATAAACTACATAAAGTTCCTTTCGACCCCTACTCGCTAACATCTACCCTTGCGGCCAAATAGAAAGTTTATTACTTTTTCGGGTAAATTGATCTCGTATAAAGGTACTGGCAAAATTCTCCATTTGAATTTGGAAGTTGACAAATGAGAAGCAGTTATTATTATTCTTATTTTGAGAAAGGTTTTATTTAGTGTTGTCCAATTCAGAAGAGTTATATCAGTTTTTTTTTTCTCTTCGGTGCTGTTGGACCTTCCAACTCTTCCAACTTTCCTGCTGAATGCAATCTCCTTCACTCTCGATAAAAAGACATGGCAGCCATTCCCTTTATTCTTCAGTAGCGTTGCACATAGGCACGTAACAGTAGTTTGTTTTTCGACAATCCAAATCCACTCATGTCAATGCGCCCTCCATTTTCACCTGATAAAAAAGCAAACAGTAGAATTTAGAATACGTCCTAATTATGTGCATATATTGTGTACAAGCGATCATTTTTTACAGATATCTCTAATGAAAAGTCTTTTTATCATAACAGATATAAACCTTCCAGTGTTTTAAGCGTTACAAATCTGCATTGACACTTTTTCCGTAGCAATGCCTGACAAAAACTTGCCTTATTGATTTTCCTACCTAACAAAGAGGAAAGAAAACTAGGTATTAACTAACATTTAAAATATACTTCTTACAGCTACGAATAAATATACTGTACTGTAATTACAGTCTGTTTAACAAGTACAAACGAAATAAGCATGTTCTCTTTCCAGAAATTGCCAGAAACAAAAGAATATTGTTCGAACAACACTCGATACACATTCATCGTATTACTTACAATATTGCCTTTATGGACTTGTACCCAGATACAACCTAATTTATATCTTAGGCCTGCCATATCTATAAGAGGTTATATCGTCTTTGTTCACGATGACAAGTAATCGATAGCAGAGTAGAACGTTATTCGGAAAGTAGGTGGATAAATATGAATGTTGACGACGTTCGTGTAACTTAGTCATATTGCCAAATGTAAGAAAGGAGTGTCTATTTTTACTTTCATTAATTTGAAGGTCTTGCGTTTTTGTAAAAAAAAACATGGGCAAACAAACGTTGAACAATCTATATTCGAAACTTGTCCAGATATTTTGTCTGATTTTTTTTTATGTAACACGACGAAATCTAGAGAGCTCTTGAGAGCTACCGCGCCAATTAAATTTTCGTTCGTAATACATACTCATTAAAATGGCGTTTACTTATAGCTAAGAAAGATGTAAATATTAGCGAAAGTAAGGTTTTTCTAATTCAACCACTACAAAGTGGAGAGACTTTTCCTCCTTAGGTCTAGTCCTATGCCCTGCGTGTTGAACCCATTTATTTGGGACACTTTTTAAACACACCTATATAAACCTAGATAATTTTTAGAACAATAGGATATACAAAGAAACCTAGTACCGTAGCCATACCGCCTACATCTATACAATCGTTTAGGCTCTAAATAGCCCTTTCCCAGAATATCCCTTCCAAGATAGTATCTTTCCCAGAATGATCTTTTCCCAGAATACCACTTCGCCAGAATGTCTCTGGTCCAAAATGTCTCTGCTCCAGAATCCCAAAATGTCACTATCCTAGAATGTCACTATCCTAAAATGTCACTATCCCAAAATGTCAATATCAAAGAATATCACTATCCCAGAATGTCACCAGCCCAGAGTGTCATTGTCCCCGACAGAAATAATCCTTAACAACTTATATTGAAAACTGCTTTCCATTTTTGCCCACAGCTATGAGAACGAGAAGAATGCTCTGGTGGTGTCGGTGGTGTCATGCCAGGGCCTACCAGGTCGTGAGCCCACCGGCCCAGACCCCTACGTCAAGCTGCAGCTGCTGCCCGATAAACAACATAAGGTCAAAACCAGGTCAGTGCAGCTAGATGGACGAGACGTAGCTAAGTGTAGCTGATATATATCATACCATCAGTATTATCACGCCTGTACGAAGTATTAGGCAGAGCTGTACACCAACAGATCGCCGGTATTTTAGGTAACATGTAATATGAGGCGAGCCTATTGCCAATAACCGCTAATAAAATCAAACTCGGAACTGCTACTGAGAATTTCATGGAAAACCCAATAACGACTTGGGAATCGAGCCTAAGAACTTCTAACGTAGTAGTCGCACTTAGGACCACAAGACTTTCATTAGTCTAGTGGTCCTAAGCACTACTGCTACGCTAAATATTATCTTAATGTAAATTAAAAAGTAGTCATTTCTGCAATAACTGTCGTTATTTGTCTAATCTTCCTACTATAACAAGAAAGTTTAAAATGAAAACTTAATTACAGAGTTGTACGTAAGACCCGATGCCCTGTATACGATGAGGACTTCACGTTCTACGGCATCGCCCCGCACCAGATCGCTGCCATCACCCTGCACTTCGTCGTGCTTAGCTTTGACCGGTCAGTGGCAAATACCATAAAAAATTATTTAACTACCAATAACGAATTCAAATTCAAATTCTTTACTTCAGACGTTTAAGTTGTGAGCTTTAAGGGGATAATCTCTGGATCTACAGAACCGATTTTGAAAATTATTTTACCAATAGAAAGCCACATTATTTGTGAGTGTCATAGGCTATATTGTCCAACAAAGTCAGCACGGGTCACGATTACTTATAAGCCTAAACTGGTGTGGATGCTTACCCAGTTGCTCAGAAGTGGGGAGTCCCACCGATCTGTGAACAGCTCCGAAGACGGTGGCGGTGCTCAGCCGGCAAACTATGGCGGTCCTTTTCATTATTATGGCGTATAAATCTAGAATAAATAATAAATAATTATTTCGCCTTTAATTCAGAAGATATTCCATCTCACTATCTTAGGAAGAGGCAGGGACATATCAATAATAACTGTAATTTTAGCCAAGGTGTTTCGGTGTTAGGCCTTAGGCCAGCAGGTAATCCGTGAGCTTTATGTCTCAACAGTTGATAGTTATAACGACAAATTACTTACTTAAATTAAGAATAAATCTAATCGATGAAGAAACCGAAAAAATAATGTTAAAATTATATAGTTATCAACTATTGCCAGATCATAATTAATGTAAATTAGTTTGTCAATTGAAACGGTTGATTGCGAATTGTCTAAAATCATATGGGATCAATTGCCAACTCTGATGTGAATCATAATATGATTCACGGACATATGGCTACACGGATCTTATAAATTGACCTCATATTGTTAAGTCTTTTCGCTCATTAAAAGGTTGGCTTATACTGGAAATGGATTAGCGAACGTTTATCGATTATAAGTATTAGTGTATTCATCACCGTCAGTGTATCATCATCAGGCCACATCAGTGGCCACTGATCATCACTGATGATAATTCAACACTGATGATAATTCAAAGCGGCCATTTGTACCTGTTTTGGACTGCAATTGATGCTGTTGACTTGTTCTTCCAGATATTCCCGTGATGAGATAATTGGCGAAGTCGTGTCTCCGCTGACGAGCCTCCAGCTGCAAAGTGGCGAAGCCATGGCGCTCTGCCGCGAGATACAACCGCGCAGTCTCAAGGTATACCCAGGCCGACAACGTCTGCTGCTTTAGAGATCTAGAATGCGATTAATTTCTATTTGATTAATTGATACTATATGGTTATGGTTAAGAAGACTGGTATTTGGCGATAGCCTGGTGTCATTTTTACGGAACGGTTACCACTGCTTGGATGATCCAAGAGGATTTTACAACTGAAATCTGCACTTGCTTTCCCTTGAACTATAGCAACCATGCCGTACATTCGCTGTAACTGTGATCCCAATCCTCATATTGAAACGGGAAAAACTCTAGATTCTTTATAGGATTGGCGTTGATATGAAAAATTTATCTTCTGAACTTTGTTGTCTGAACAACTGGATTTCCCGTTCATAGCTCGAAACAGCCGGATATGAATGGTCACCAACCACTGTCGCGACGTGACCTATGGCTATGAAGCGTTGACTCCCAGCTATGTCTCAAGTGTATTTGCGTCAGAAGGAAACAAAGCGCCCCCGCCCTGACGTCTCTGCAGCCACTCAGTGTGCAATAAATAATAATTCTATCTATCTAAGAGTCTTTTGTTCTGGTGCAGATGCGCAGCGTGGGTCGCGGCGAGGTGCTGGTGTCGCTGTGCTGGCAGCCGGCCGCCGCGCGCCTCACCGTGGTGCTGCTCAAGGCACGGAACCTGCCCAAGATGGACGTCACCGGACTCGCTGATCCGTTAGTATTTCACACTAGATAAATAAAATTAACTCATCATCATTTAACTCATTGGCATGTCTACATGCCAGCATGAATGGGTCGCAGGACCGGGGAAATACAACCCACAGGAAATCGACGTCAAGCAGCAGTATGCATACTGTTGCGTTTCGTACGGTGAGTGTGGAGCGCTGGAAGCCCAATTTCTCCCTCAGTCCCCTTCCTTCTCCTTTTCTCCTTCACCTCCCTTTTCCTGAAATAGGCTTGGCAACGCATCTGCAACTCGTTTGGTTTTGCAGATGTCCATGGGCGGCGATGACTACTTACCATTAGGTAGCTCGCCTGCTCATTGCCGAGTTTTAGCATTAAAAAAATCTAGTCCCATATTATAGACACAAACCAAAGTCTATTGTTTGTGGTGACCAGTACAGGAGCCAGTGAATTAATGATTGATTAAATAGGTACATACCCTGAGCTGGAAGTTTTATCGGATATCTCCAATGAACCATTTCACATCAGTACCACAGAGTATTTAGTCTGTGTCAGTACGCTAGGCTCCTGCTTCGCTTCTGCTTCCTCCTTATCCTTTGCTAGGTTCCGCATCGCATGACCATATACTTTAGGTACCAGGTATTTGGTATAACTGCAAAAGTGGAACATGATATATGCTTGATGCTATTTACTGGAAAATAATTAAACTAAGGGTACAATATCGGTCTTATCTCAAATAGCGAATAGGTACCAGACAACTTTTAGTGGGACTTTGGATGATCAGTTATTATTAATTCGTCTTCTTTTGATGTCAAAACAATAATATACCTACATCATCATCATCATCATCATCATCATCAGCCCATACTCATCCACTTCTGGACGTAGGCCTCTCCTAATGAACGCCACAGAGCCCAATCTTCGGCTTTCCTCATCCAGTCACTGCCAGCTGCCTTCTGCAAGTCGTCACTCCATCTGGCCGGCGGGCACCATATACTACGTTTGCCTAGACGCGGTCTCCACTCGAGAAGTCTCGCAAGTTCCCGAACGTACCTACATAAGTACGATAAAATATGAAAAGTCTAAGTGTTAGGCACTAGGATGTTTTTTTCCATTGTGGGTGCGTTTGCAAATCAAATCCTACTAACTAGGTAGCTACCAGCATAGGTCATGGAAATATTTCCGTGATCTATGCTGGATAGGACAGAACAGGATAGGTACTGCATACATTTATTCAATGAAAGAACTTGTAATTAATTACCTTCTCCATTCCACAGCTACGTGAAGATGTACCTGCTGTACAACGGGCAGCGCATCGCGAAGAAGAAGACGCACGTGAAGAAGCGCACCCTGAACCCGGTGTTCAACGAGTCCTTCGTGTTTGAGGTGCCGGCCGCGCCCAACGCCAGCCTCGACCACGTCTCGCTGGAGCTGCTCGTGCTCGACTGGGACAGGGTCACCAAGAATGAGGTCACTTCATTATATTATCTTGTTGACATATTATAATTTAAAAACAGTTGTGGACAAAAGAGGGCTTTGCTTCGCCTCTGTAAAGCAAAGCCCTCACGCAATGCCCTCCGGACAGTATAGGGTCAAAATAAGTAATCTGACTGGTGGATTTTGTCCTCTCCAGAAATGTTTACAATCACTAGTCTGACAACTATTGGAAATTATTTTTGTGACGGAAAAATACGACTGCGGGCAGGATTCGGAACCTGCGTCTTCTGGTTAGGTACACCACACGCTGTGACCGCTAAGCCACCGCGAGTCCTACCGCCAGCTTGAAATTTGTCTTCACATTTTTTAATTTAACTCGTTGAAGTGACATCAATGTTAAAAAAATGTGAAGGCAAATTTCGATCTGGCGGTTTTTCGCAATTTTTTCGGCTATAACACATTCTATTATACAGGGTGTTTGGTGCATCGTTTGCCAAATATAAATGGCCGATAGAAGAGGTCATTAGCTATGTCTTTAGGCCCAATAACTCATTCCTTGTCACACCAGTTTTTTTAAAACAACTTTTGAAAATTTATTTGGAAAAATTCCAGAACTCGGCATTAAAACTTTAAATTAAAAATATCTAATTAGTATAGCGTTTAAATTTCAGTTTAATGTTGATGTCTACTCTTGTATGCTTCTATGATATTCAAAATTTCTTGCTAATAACGCCTAGTTCCTTTTTAAAAGCATCACAAAGTTTTTTGAAAAAGATAAATTTTATTAAAGCTCAACTTAAAATTGTTGTAGAAAAAATTACTAAAAGCTTCTAGTCTGTCCCCTTTCCAACGGTAGGTATACCATAAGCCAAAAAAAACTGTTGTTAACTTCACTAATTTGCTAAATGTGTAATCGAGGCACATCAGACTGATTTTCGATATTACGGTAAGTAGCACTAGTTTCCGCATAACATGCTTTAAGTAGGTAGATAGTGTTATCTGAATCTTACGCAGTCTCTTATCTCTTCCTTACATATGGTACAGTCGCCAGCACATCAGGTTATACATAACTGTCAAATTTCTTCAAATGATTTTAAACCTTAAAATGTCGCCAATTAAGCTCAAAATCAACTGAGAAAATTTGACATATTATTATTGTGAGTAGTAGTAAGTAGTAGTAGTGTCACGTTGGCATGTCTGCATGCCAGCATGAATGGGTTCGCACGACCGTGGAAGTACTACCCTCCCACAGATTATGGACGTCAAGTAGCAGTATGCATACTGTTGCGTTTTGTCCGGTGAGTGTGAAGCGCTGGAGGCCCACTTGCTCCCTCAGTATCTCTCTTTTCTCCTCCTCCTTTTGTCTTTGAAAGGGTGGGGGGGAGAAAAGGATTCTCCTCCCCCTCCCCCCTTTCCTTTAATAGGCTCGGCAACTCATCTGCGACTCCTTTGGTTGTTCAGATGTCCATGGGCAGTGAACATAACTTAACATCAGGCAGCTTGCATGCTCCTAATTACAAATTTTGTTCCAATGGTCCGACTGTATTGCGTATGCACGCGCGACATCTTGTTTTGACTGTCGTGGTGCGTAAACGTATTTCTGCTTTGATAGTGACAAAAGCCCTAGCCTCAACTTCCGATGCGTAAACAAGTTCTTTCCCCGAAGATGTCGCGCGTGCATATGCAATAGATTCGGTCAATTTTAATAAAATTGGTAATTAGATACTTATTAATAAAAAAAACATATTCCAAGATAGTTAGTTCCCTATGTAAGAAAGAGATAAGAGACTGCGTAAGAGTCAGGTAACAGTATCTACCTACTTAAAGCATGTTAAATGCGAAAACTAGAGCTACTTACCGTAATACCGAAAATCAGCACGTTGTGCCTTGCAAACACATTTAGCAAATTAGTGAAGTTAACAAAAGTTTTTTTTTTTGCTTATGGCATACCGTTGGAAAGGGGGCAGACTAGAGAACATTTTAAAAGAATTCGAAGATCCCAATCGCTTTTAGTCATTTTTTTTACAACAATTTTAATTTGAGCTTTAAAAAAATTTATCTCTTTAAAAAAACTTTGTGATGCTTTTAAAAAGGAACTAGGTGTTATTAGCAAGTAATTTTGAATATCATAATCAAGGAATGAGTTTTTGGGCCTGAAGACATAGCTGATGACCTCTTCTATCGGCTATTTCCATTTGGCAAACGATGCACCAAACACCCTGTATATTGCTATCGTCTAAGGTTTAGGTGTAAAATAGTGGATTCGGCGAAAAATTACAATGTAGCAAATATAGCAATTTTTATTTATTGTTGATGTCGCAATTTCTACTGCCATGCCTGGAATGTGATAAAGCCGAAAATTTTGCCAAAAATCAAGAAATAAATTAATTTCGCACCCAACCCTGACGCTTTAGCGTTAACGTAACTATTTTATCTAATTACTTAGTTATAATGCTGAAGCTCTTCTCACCTCCACGTACTTACTACTGTTGTTTGATAAGATGTAAGACCAGCAGACCTTCTCCAAACAGTATGTCTGTGTGAGATTAGTTCTCACATACTTGTCCTTCCTGAAAAGGACATTAAGTTTGTTGAATGTTCCACAATAGAAATAGGGTCAAATGCATTAAAGTGAACAATAGAAAGTTAGTAGTAGTAGTGCCTCGCTGGCATTGCATGCTAGCATGAATGGGTTGACACGACCGGGGTAGTACTACTCCTTCACAGACTATCGACGTCGGGTAGCAGTATGCATACTGCTGCGTGTCGTACGATGAGTGGAGCGCCGGACGCCCAATTACTCCCTCAGTCCACTCCTTCCATCTCCTTTCCCCTGTTTTTTCCTTAAGTAAGCTCGGCAACGCTGTCACACAGACGTCCATGGGTGGCCACGACTACTTACCATCAGGTAGCTCGCCTACACGTTTGTCGACCTGTCCCATAACTTAGTCCAATACAGTATGATTATGTACTGTACGAGTACCATCTCGTATTGTCAAATTCTCAAAATGTCAACCGGACGATTAAATGTCCACTTCTCACTTAAAACGTCAAATTCGCATAATCCAGGTGATCGGTCGGCTGGAGCTGGGCGCGGTGGGCGCGGGCAGCGCGCGGCACCACTGGCGCGAGGTGCAGGCGGCGCCGCGCCGACAGATCGCCGACTGGCACAAGCTCAAGGAGTGAACCGTAGCTACCAACGATGACATACAACACACACACACACATCAGACTCCAACTTAATACTGTACTATACAACTTGCCTTGTATTACAATACCTTTAAGACGACGGTTCGGCTTCAGCTCTTTAGATAAATATGACTTCTATGTTCAAGAAGAACTTTGAATGTTATTGCTACCTTTTTCTGAAAATTGATACCTGAACTGGTGACTGGAAACCTAAAATGAACAAACAAAATTTTGTTAATTATCTGGGGGCCTAGAAACGCTACAATCGACAAACAAACAAAAATACTTTGAATACCTGTTGTGTCACAAGCGTATGTCGACCCCATTCATTTCATTTGTATTCGTTCGTCGATTCAAACAACCGATTGTAGCTTATGTACAGATAGATTCAGGAACAGTTAAATAAGATCCAGGAAAAGTTTGGATACTTGATAAGGCATTACGAGACGGATATTTTTTTAAAAATAACATGTCGAACCGTACCTGAGAAATATTGATGAGGATGTTTCAAAAATAACCTTGATCAAGAAAGTAGTGCAGTACCAACTAGGAGTTCGCATCATTCCCAATCATCCTACATTTGTATCGATTTATTAGTAGATGCGTAAATTTCTCTGTTCAGCACATTGAGTTTGATATTCGGAGTTTGATATTCGAGATCATTTTGATGATTAACTAGGTCCAATAAGGGTCCACCAAAGAATACAGGCGAACTATCGTAGTGTCCGTGTAAGAGGAGCATGGAACTATGTAGGATGAATAATTGAATGACTTTCTAATGCTGTATCACACATGTCCGCCAGCACACGTGGTCTTTGAATGCCGGCACTTCGCTTGCAGCTCCAAAATGGAGCCCGACACAAAGTTTGTGTTGCATGGCATTCTGAAAGGCGGCGGTAAAGCCGGCGGCATATGTGGATACACTATAGCAACGGATTTACATACTTAATACTAGAACGCTCCTAAATTTATACTGACGAATAGTTACTCAATTTGCTGAACTCACGAAGTTATCATGGTATCAGCATTTTACCCTAAGCTCACTAGAATTCCATATAATTTTGTGTAGTGATAATTTTACGTTTTAAAGCTCTCAGAAATATGGTTTGTATTTACACCATGATAAGAGGGTATTCATTATTAATTATATATCTTCTATCTACAGTCAATCAAATATTTCATATAAAAATCGGCCATTTGTATTGTTTGGTTTATTTAGGGCTCGTCCTCACAGGTGCGTTATTATACGCCAATATGGCTTCGTCTGTTCCTATCATAGCTTTGTAATAATACAAAGGTAATGTATTATTCTGTATGTATGTTTTGATTGAATTTCATTGGAGATTCATTGTATGATGAATTGAAAATTTGATGAACAATGAAATTTTGGTAAGCCAATAAGAAACAGAAAAACACAAATGTAACAAGGACGACAGATACGCATTAAAAATAACTCGCGCTAATATCGGTGGATAATAACGCACATAGGAAGGCCTTTATTTCTCACTTATTATATTATTGCACGGAATATGGTATGAAGTAGGATGGCAAAGCCAAAGTCCAGCGGAGATTACGAAGTATTTGTTTAAGCGTTAATTTGTAAACTAAAAACGATATTGTATATTAGATAGACAAATTATTTGGAATTTACTCGTGTGAAATGTTTTGTAATCCTTGAAAGCGCACAGCGTCCCCCCACCTTAGTTATCTTATAACATCCATAATAATAATCATTAAAGAACCTTGTGTTGATTTAAAATGTAGATTAACTTAATGTTTTGAAACGGGAGCGAAATAATCCAGTCTAGGGTTAAGGGAGAATTTGGGTAATACTCGAGAAAGTAAGAATATGAACACTAATGGAATACGAGATGAATTCAAACAAAATCAAATTGTTACTGATTACAACATTATAACTTATCTCTCCCGTTTCAATAATCTTCTTACTCTACATATCTAAATGTAAGAACACTAGACTTGATGTAATGGAAATCACTCATTTCGTGTAATTTCTGGTAAAGTAACATAACATAATTATATTATGACAACCTAGATTTCTTTGTCTACAGTGGGCTTTGGTCTCATTCATATAAGTTTTCTAAAGATCTATTACAAACAGATATACAATCTACCTCATAATCAGAGATTACGGAATATGTCGCGATTGTTAAATTTAAATCTGAAATTTCAAATTCTTTATCAACTACAGAAAAAATATTGGTGGCTATAGAGCACTGAATCCTAACGTATTGTATGCCAATTAGATATTTAGAATATTTATGTGAATTATAAAAACAATAAAAAAGATTTCGCTAAGAATATGAGATTCAAGCCTATAGCACTATTTGTCTTGAAACCTTTCAATGAAGAGAAGCATGGGGCAATACAATATCCAAAAAGCATATAAAATTAGTTTACCAAGAAACTGACTTGGGCTGTTTTCGATTGATAAAATTAAATCGGTGGCCAAACAGTCAATTTGGATAACGTCGAGGTTTTAATATTCATTCATATTACAATGACAATAGATTCAGCATTCAATCATGTCATGCTTGATCCAGCAATCAAACAATTGATTTATATGCATGCGCAGGATTGGACAACCATAATACTCACTAGCCGAATAGTACATAACATGTATAGTTTATAGGTTAGAGAAATAAATCTATTTTATACCTAACATTACTTTAATAGTTATCTAGGTATGTTTAAGGACGAAGCTTCGAGCTTGTTGTCACGTAATGTACTCTCATAGTGTCGCCGCGTCACCATAGATGGCGCTTTCACCATCACAATCTCAATTCATTGTTCGAAATGTATTTTTGAAATTGTCGGATATTGTAGGGAATATATTATTTTATTCACTGGTAATGTACTTATAATAATATCTCAAAAATTGTAGCGACAATATACGAATATCGTAAGTACCATTTCTATATTATGTACAGTCACTATGTATGCAGATATTGGAGTCAAGTCAACGCTGAATTAGTTTGATAACTTCGTCGTAGTAGTGGAAATTGTGGAATTTGTCGTATCTAGCCGTATGTTATTATAAAAGTCACTATCCTTTGGTTCATAAATACTAACTCCATTCTTAAACATTCCAATATTAAGTAAACTTGTAAATATACCTACATAGATATTGCTTTGATCATCGATAAATCGCTTTTCATTCTAATTGTTAACATAAGAAATTATAATTAGATGTAAGTACTTCAGTATCACTAAATGTTTCCGTTTTATTGATCTCATGAGATTTATTTCGTTTTTTTTTTGATAATCATTCATGTGTAGTAGGTACCTAGTTATCTCCTGCGCAACTGGTTATTATCGCTAAAGATTAAAGGTCTGTTTAATTACTGGGATAATGCAATTAGTCAATAATGATTGACGAAGTAAGTCGTAATTTTTATATGAATTTGTGAAAGTAATAAAACAAATCTTTATCTTAAAATTTAATATACTGATGTGTCTATTTGACCAAGACATTATATCTCTTTGTATAAAAAAAAAAGTAATTGATGGAACAATGCATCTTATCAAAGCCTACATATTCAAGAATGATGATGATTATGTAGCAAATTCCACTGAGCTTATTTTAACTGACGTTATTGTCGTGAAATAGTTGCAACCCATTTTGATAGAGTCACGTCAAAAATGCTCAACCTGGTCTGGAAGATTTTTTATTAAAATAAACAGAGCCAAATTAATTTGTCTTCCATCTATCTTGAATAATCATGTCTGTTGAATATCTAGTTAGTTTGAAGGATTTCTACATGGATGATTTGATGACCCGTGCAGAGAATGTAAAAAATAGGTTCAACATCTATGAAGAAATAAGTAGAACATTAGCAAAGGGTGAATTTAGGTTGCAAAAATGGAGAAGCAATAGTGAAGAATTATTAAATAAAATAAGGGAATCAAGGGAAACTACGGATGAGGGATTAAATCATCCTTTCACAACAAGAACCTTGGCTGGAAGTCTATGACTTTACAACTATTCAAAATCGTTGAGTGACGTATGGTCTACTTTAATCAGTTACTCTGCATGTCTACTTAATTCAACTGTCATTAAATCTCATTGGAAGAACTCAGCAACGTTATCAATCAAATAGATTTGGGTCCTTGAACAATGTTTGTCGAATACTGAGGACATTTAGATATTGTAACGCTGATGTCATTTATAAACCGGGGTCTTATTTTCATGTTTTATCAAATACCAGCAGGCATGGTTACATTGTAAAGCTGTATATTAGGGTTCCGTAGCCAAATGGCAAAAAACTGAACCCTTATAGATTCGTCATGTCCGTCTGTCAGTCTGTCCGATCGTGTCACAGCCTTTTTTTTCGAAACTATAATAAGTATGCTGTTGAAACTTGGTAAGCAGATGTATTCTATGAACCGCATTAAGATTTTAACACAAAAATAGAAAAAAAACAATAAATTTTGGGGGTTCCCCCTACTTGGAACTAAAACTCAAAATTTTTTTTTTCATCAAACCCATACGTGTGTACATCTTCAAAAATGATATGGAGGTTACTGATATCATTTTTTTCTAAACTGAATAGTTTGCGCGAGAAACACTTCCAAAGTGGTAAAATGTGTGTCCCCCCCCCCTGTAACTTCTAAAATAAGAGAACGATAAAACTGAAAAAAATATATGATGTACATTACCATGTAAACTTCCACCGAAAATTGGTTTGGACGAGATCTAGTAAATAGTTTTTTTTTAATACGTCATAAACTGAATATTTTGCTCGAGAGACACTTTCAAAGTGGTAAAATGTGTGTCCCCCCCCCTGTAACTTCTAAAATAAGAAGACGATAAAACTAAAAAAAATATATGATGTAGATTAATGTAAACTCCCACCGAAAATTGGTTTGGACGAGATCTAGTAAATAGATTTTTTTTTAATACGTCATAAATCGTAATGATACGGAACCCTCCGTGCGCGAGTCCGACTCGCACTTGGCCGGTTTTTTTTTTCAATATTAGCTGGCCACTTACTGTAGGTTCATTTCAAGCCACCCCTGAATTTCGCTCCTTTCAGCAAAAAAAACACTATAAAATACCATATTTAATTGAAGCGGACAATCTACAGGGCGAATAGTTCTTACGGCGCCTTTGTACGGTGTATTTAATAATGTCTTGGTCAAAATGTGTCGCAAACAAGATGTACCAGCACTAGTAGTGTATAGACCACGTCATCCACATCACCAATATCAGATTTGTATACTAAGGGAATTTTAGTGAATAAAATTTATTGACTGGTGCTTTCACAATAATTGTTCGTTTTATTTAATCCCGATTTATCCTTCATGACCTCAACATAACATACCATCACGCCTGAACCTCCTAAGGCTTATACAGTGATGTATTAAGTAGATATACAGTAGATCATCCTCCTACCCTTTTCCTAAATATGATGAGATCGACTTTCAGTCTAGCCAGAATATCAGCATTTTACACGAAGCGATTAAACCTTTCTAAGTTCTGCAATCCAATTTCTGGGCAACATCATCCAAAGGGAACTTGGGTTCGGTTTTTAGCCTTTTTGGAGCATCTAAATACAACTACCTATTTACCTACCTGTATATACTACTCTTAAGCTACAGTACAAGCTACAAAATCAAAACCAAAAAAATATATATCACGGTTAGATAACAGAGTTATATATTTTTTCACCACTCATTGGGATCTCCCAATAGTGGCCTATTCTATAAACAAGACCACGGTAACTATTTAGGGTATAACTACCCAATTATTACGTAGCAACCAAAAAGACCATTATTTTAAAAGGAGGAAATTAGGGTGTTGCCATCATTATGTGACCTACTCATCTCCAGAAAATAAGGGTAACCATTTCGGTGCGTTGCGATGACCTATTACTATCATTATATATCTGAATCGCGTCCGCGTTACAAAATCTCAAATAATCTCAATACCTCATTGTGTATATATATAATTATAAGCATCCAACCATACTATATCGTTGACGTTATATTATCAATATATCTTGCAACCTACATAATATAATATGATGATAAAAGAACATCAAAGTTGTGCAGTTTGTGTGTGAAAGAGACAGCCGTCACGCGTTCCGCGTTCAGAGTTCGGCGCTCTCTGTCGTTTATGCAACATTTTTGATAATTTTCCACAATGAAATAGTTCGACCGCGGCGGTCAATAGGAACGCACGTCGTGCGCGGTCTGTCCAACGCTCTTCTCCTATCTACAATCATGACAGAAACAGAAAAATTGATTGAGTTAGTTAAAGAAAGACGTTTTTTGTACGATTTAAGCGACCCTGATTACAAAAATCGTCCAAGGAGATTGGAAGGATGGCAAGACATTGCTAATGAGATGGGTGGGGGCACTGGTAAGTGAAGCGATATGAGTTGAGACAGCGACATCTATGTATATTTTGAGTACTATTAAGTAGTTAACATAACCTAAATTATGACACATACCGACTATGACTCGATATGAGTATAAAATCACTATAAGAGGATATTTTATGACAAACGATTTCAATATAAACTATACTCCATTTGGTTAGGTACTTAACTAAAGGTAAACAATAAAAATGGCGACGTTCAGAGCTGTTCAACCTTTTATTACAATGGTATCATATGAATTGGAAGTGAAATTAATAACAACACAACCAACAATCAATAAAACCAACGAACAAAAAGAATAATAACAAATTAACACCATTTGCGGCAAAAGAAACACAAAAACGAACGAAAGTAAAGTAAATACAAACTGTTACGTATGTCGCCTGGTTACCCGACTAGGTATAATATCGGTTAATTATTTCGCTCCGCTTCCTCGCAGTACTACTTCTCAATTTTTTCGAGTTATCTAAAGTCTAATACGCAGAAAAATGTTTTGAATATCTGTATTTTTAGATTCGTTTTAGTAGGCACATTGCAATACTTTTTCATATGATTATAAATTTTGATTTAATTAATTGTTTGCAAGCTTAACAATAATAGTAACTATTTAATATTAAGCAAAGTAGTAAGATATGCTAATATAAAAGGAGAATGTGTTTTTGAGTTATTGAATAGTTTATTTTGGTGACGTTTTATATCAAAATGAAAAATGGCCCTATAAAAGAACCTTTTTTTATGATTTGTTTACCTTTAGTTAAGTACCTAACCAAATGGAGTATAGTACTAAATTATAAAGAGGTAAAGTTTGTGAGTGTGTAAGGTTGTAGGGAGTAATCTTTGGATCTACTGAACCGATTAAGAAAATTCTTTTAACAATAGAAAGCTACGTTATTTGTGAGTGTCATAGGCTATATCGCTCAAAGAAGTGCGCACGGGTCAGCTAGTTATAATATATTTTTCTGGTTGTATTGAACGTATTTCAACTACTTGGTGGTACAAAGCTTTTATACATAGATGTCGCTACTATAAAGAGCAGCTGGTAAATGATTGAGAAAGTGTGTTGGGCCCAATACTTCAATGAATTCACATATTTTTGCATTTATTTATTGAAACTTTAAAATATGAAAGTCAATCATGATAATATCAATAAGCCTGAATTGCGAGTACCTAAACTTTATCTTGTATTCATTATTACGTATTGTCAACTTTAATTCAATTTTAAATGCCTGCCTAAATAGTCACTAGTCTAATTACGCAGTTAAATTGGATTTAAGTAGGTAATTACAGTTTCTACTAACATAAATAGCAGTCGCGTTAACGAACACTAGGTCTAGGTCTACGACGCCAGAGGTCCTGCGTTCTATTCCCAAATTGAGCAGCGTTAAAAAATAACTATGAAACCCATGAGCAGCTTGGCATTTGGATTCGAATTTGGACCTAAATCGAATCGTGGGTGCACCTACATTTAACTACCTCCTAGATAATTGCTCATTCCATTCCACAAATTCTCATTATGTGTAGATACTTAGTTAATTAATTACGAACAAAAACTGGTTGCCGACAATTAGACAAACTAAAAAACTTTACATTGTAGGTAGTTATTTTCGAATTCTCTGCACTAACCAAATAGAGACAGTTCCATATAAAAAAAGTTAACTTATGTGTTTACAGCAACCCTTTGGAGTACAAAATGGAAAGGTCTGAAAGACAACTACGGGAAGTTCAAGAAAACCAGCGAACCTACCCCCGCTGTAGCATATAAGAAATACAAAAATTGGCCCTGGGCCGAGCACCTGAGGTTCTTAGACGATTGCAACTACACAAGCGGCAAGAGATCATATGCTTTTCAAGTAAATACCAATAATAGTGAACAGACGCAAGATCAGAATTTTTGCAATGTTCATTTGTTTATGCCAGATGCTAACCTAGCCTCCCCAATGGAAGAACTACACGATCCGGTGCCAGAAGGATCAGATAATTACGGTTCAGAAAATAAAAGAAGAAAGTTAAAATATAAAACGGAACCAACAGAAGACTTTGAGTACGCTCAAATGAAAAGAAATGAAGAAAAACCTACATTAGACGGTGTAGATCACTTTTTCTTAAGCTATGCTCAATCTTTCAAAAAGTTGCCAAACAGAATGCAAATTATGTTGAAACTAGAAATAGCTACATTGTTTTCTAGGTATGAATTACAAGCAGAAGGGGTTACCAGTGACTCAGTTGATAGTATACCTCGACTGGTACATCCAGTTAAATGTGAATTAGAATATACCAACTCAATTGATGATTAAATGATATATAAAATAAATTATAGACTATGATTTGTACTATTTTTTTTTTAGTTTTCGTTTTACTAATATGCAGACTCAATAGTAAAAATTTAATCACCGATTCCATAATCACACGGCCGGTAGTAACCGAAAAAGTATTCTCATTTCATTTTTTTATTTTCTATAGTACCTCATAATTAGTCAAGTGGTCCTAACAACGACTGCTACGCTAGAGGTCCTGGGTTCGATCCCCAGGTCGGGCAAAGTGTTATTCGGTTTTTCTATGAAATTCTCGGTAGTAGCTCGGAGACTGGATTTGTGCCCAGTTACTGGCAATAGGCTCGCTACCTATTACATGGTACCTAAACATACCGGCGAAATGTGGGTGTACATTAGTACACCTCTGCCTAACACTTGGGGGAATACAGGCGTGATGGTATGTGTTAATGTTCTTCTTTTAAAATAATCCTATTGTACAACTCTACCGTTTATTAAGTAAATGTCATCCTGCTAAATACGACACACAATTTCCCATTTTTACAATAACTAGGTATCATTTATTTGACCATTCAATACTATTTTCAGGACTCCTTTATAAAGAAAAAAAAGTGTATGTGTACTACAAGTATATTTTTTTGTAAACTATGGGAAGCTGTACCTACTCAAACATCTCATCTAAAATTAATTTTCGATATACCTACAGTTTGTTCGAAATAAGTAAGCCGATCGGAAGTTAGCCGTTCCGAACTACCGCGGTGATAAAATCGTTTAATTAAGTGTTTTAATACATAAATATCGAAATCAGCAAACAAAATAATTAGAAATGTGAAACATATACCACTCTCATTATCTTTAAACCTTCTCTTTCTATTAAAATTTACCACTTCTAAACCACTTGCAGATAACTTCCGATCGGATTACTTATTTCGAACAAACTGTACCTATTATTTATTATTTAAAACTTTCATATCAATCATAATGTTGGTAAATCAGACGCATGCCATGCTCAGCATTTTCAAGTGATCAATTTTGTAAAAGAATTAATTGATCCAAAGGAATAATTCTTTCAAAAAGTTATAACTAAATAGAAATAGATACAGGTACAGGTCAACCTATACATTTCCAGTTTAAGCTGATCTCGCATTGTATAGGCTTTCCATAGAATAAGAGTTCAGCATAAGCTGGATAAGTATAGCTCTACGTATAGTCGTGCGTACCACCAATAGGCACTTGAAATATAGACTAGTAGGACTGACTTACCTCAATTCAATGTCCCCTTCGATTAAACTTCCAACCCGGCAATAATTTTCCCAACCATCTGTTCTCCGTCCACACGTGGTCCACACGTAGTATTTCTTCCAACACGCATTGTATATTACCAGAAAAAACTAATGCAATTTAACGCTACTTTTTTTGATCATCAATTAGAGTCACTAATTTCAAGTTATTTCAATTACCATCACTATCACCTATCACACTAGACGCCAACCAACAGACTGCCATGAGACTCGACTGTTCGAAATTTTAAATGATTTTCCGAGTTTTAATTAAAGTGTAGGTAGTTTGCGAATACAAAGATGTCGTTGAAAATAATATCAGTTGATTGGTTTTTTATTTGAATTCTATAATTTACTGGTAAAAAATAATTAAGGTTCTTCATTCAAATGGAACTTATTTAAGCTTACGGCTGATATCTTAATTAATATTTAGATAGTTTCTATGGCTTTGTAGCGGGAATTTCAAAAGTGAGAACGTTGTTTAGCCCAGTTAGAATAGATTGACGGTTTGGCCAACAAATTTTGGCCTTTTTCCTTTCTAAAGCTAATTAATTGTTAATAAAACAAAGACTGTTTTGTGTTTTCTTTGGATATTAGAGGAGTTTGTAATGAATTTGAAATAATAAGTCAGAAGCTCTTATCAATTGTATATTTGATATCAAATCTTTAAATCTTATTACATATAACACAGCTTAACAAAAAATATTACATTCAAGATTTCTGCTCTACCCATCCCAAACGCTTTAACTACGTTCTTGAGAAATGAGATGAGAAAGCTCTACGATCAGTAAAATGTCATGTACGTGCCAAATAGTGCTCAGTACTTTAGAATTACATATAAGTTTTTAACGGCATTGAAATTGGCGTTGATTTTAAATTTAATTAAATAGTTTCCTAATGAAGCATGTTAGAGCTGAACATCACCCCACGTTTCTACTGATGACAAAACATGTTGCAAACAGCTACCTATCCCACTCACTCTTTGATACTTAGATATATTTTTGCAACATGATTTGTCGTCAGTGGAAACGCGCGGTCACTTAATCTTAGATACAACATAATGTATAAAATGCCTATGAGAAATTGTGTTATAACTAAATAACAATAAATAAATAACGATGAAGAAATAGTTGAGTTTTTTATTAGGTAAGTCAAATCGAATGACAGTGTTTGGTAAGTAAAAAATACTCAGATGACAGATATGAGGGAAGTTATAATACTTTAAAAGAGACCATGATTCTCTGAGTCTGTCTTGGTGTTTCTTCTCATTGGTCGTCTAATTACAAAAAGAGTATAACGTCGACTGGTAGAAGTATCTTTAATAGATCTAAGTATTTATTAATTTATGATCATAGATCAACATAAGATGCCGAAATATTAACGACAGAATGGTGACTGGAATTAAAACCATCTGCTAAAACTCTTGCTGTAATCGTAAATAACTATTTAACGGGTAATCTTTTCGTATTGCTATTCGCAATCCAATTTCAATGCCGCTTATTTGTGTCATTAATTAAATGCATCGGTCATATTTGCAAATAATTGTGTAAATTAACGTTTTCACAACATAAAAGTCCTTTTTACAAAGGAAGTTCGTATTAAAGCCCGATCAAATTATAGAAAATGTTAACAAAGATTTCTCTAATTTATTGATTTCATTCTTTGTTATATGGATTCCAAATCCATCGACATTCCGTCGTTCACTTATGTTATATCAGACATGTATTCGTAACAATACATATAAATAACACATAGATATTTCAAGAGACGTTGTCTTTATAAGCCCGGTTTTAATTACAAAATTTCAAAATTCCTGCTAATTATCAAATCCGATTCTGTATCTCAACCAGCCTGATGAAAATTAGTTATTTTATATATCTATAGAACAACAGTTTTTTTTTTAATTGTGACGTTTATCAATTGCCTTAAAGACACAGGGCTCATAAAGTACAATTAAACATTCAAAGGTTGAGAAACTAATTTCTAACAAATACACTAACATATAAATCACACCAGTTTTTTTGTAAAAACAATTAATTTTAAACGTTCATTTCACATCAATCCAGTAACACCTCGTAGAGTCGTCTGGGTATCAACATTTATTATATTACAAATCGATATTGTCTTTTTTAATACAATCCCTACTTGGACGTCTCTTTGATTTTCATCTAGCTATGACATTTGGAGATTTCCATTTAGAGATGCACATATATCATTAAAACATTGAACAACGACATGTCACGTGTAATTTTTTTACAATAACGTTTAGACTAGACACAAATAAAGACTCTTCAAATGAAGAATCGGCAACTAACACTTAAAACATGAAAAGTAAGACATTGATGGCATTATTTAAATTCTTAAAACTGTGTGCCTAACATTAAGTCCTAAGGCTAGGCGTTGTGCCTCGTGCTGATTTCATTTTTAAAATTAAATATTATGTGTTTCTCTAACTGGAAAACGCCATAACACCAACACAAATAGTATAAACATTAAACAGTGACACAATTAGGCAAGAGAGATACAGATGTGCGTTCTATAGTGAGATAATCGCACTACACTACAAATAGTTATACAAAACAATATATGTAGTTACAAACTATGACTATCCGAGTAAGTTTATTGCTAGTAAAATAATTAAGATATGAATTCTAGTTCAGATATGTTTGAACTGTGTAGATATTAAAGTTTTTGGTCCAAAGTATTTTATACAATTTTGAAAGACGCCGATTTTTGATAATCATAAATTTCTGTTAAATTATTTAAAATCGCAATGTGTAAGTAGCTTGCGAGACATTGAACTCACTGACTTTTAATATGACGAATTCATTCATACATTATTTAATAAACCATTGAATAAACATAAATTATCAACAAGAATACATTTAGTATACATTTGGAGATATACATATATTTTTTAATACATTCATACTCATAAATTATGAATTAATCAGTATTATAAATATTTATGTTCTAATAGACCTAAACTCAATAGTCTGAATAGTACATACAAAGGTAAATAATAGTCTTACAGTTTTTTTTATTCAGTAATGCAATAGGGCGTTTGTATGGTAAATCGTAGACATTTAGGCTTTAAATATGTTTGTAAAAGTCTATTTTTTCGTTAGCTTCATTGCGTAAATTAACGTTTAAGCATTTATAATATACAGCCCGATCCGGAATTATCTGGTTTCTTCAGACAAGGCATAATAATTAAATTATTCCGAACAATGACTAATATTTGATAAAACCTTTTTTATATCTGATCGTTAATACGCTTAAAACCAAATAATTTAGATTAAAAGAACGACTTACCTAACTGGTAACTGTTCTCTAAACATTATTGCGAAGTAAAACTAAAATATACCTAACTAAAAATACATTTACGAAATTAATTTATTCGAGTATACATTAAAATGTGTCTATTTTATACAAACTATTAAATGCATTCTAAAATAATAATGCTGTGCAATCATCTTAAAGGATATAAAACAGGCAAGATAATATGGTTCGACATAGTCAATATGAATTTTAATATTAAGTAATCTTCAAATCAAATTGGCAGTTTCACGGCAGGCAAGTTTATTGTGGAAAGAAAGATTACCAACGTTGACTTAATGGCATCATATAATAATAATGCCATTAAAAGTTTCTTAACTCTAAATTAATGAAAACTTAAACGTATAGTCAACGAAGTAATTCTCAAGAATGTTGCGACTTGAATATCTCAAGTTGCAAATACGGTAAATCCTATTAAAGAAATGTCAGAGTAAATGACTTGTTAAGTCATAAAATCCTATGACGTCGTCAATGTAGGCAAAACTATAAGTATGACTATTTCAAATGTGGTGACTGGATTATTCACTGGTTTAACCACGTTTTAGTTAATTTTTTTGTCAGATACTTATTAAATATGTTTTATTGTTTTTATTGTTGTGTATAAATGAGTATCGAAAACAATGCTATTTGATGATAGTCCACAGCAAAATCCAAATATAATGCCAATAAAATATTTTATGTTACACACATATAACGGTCAAATGCACATACCTATTATAACATATACATAATCTAACATAAACTCGCTGAGTATTCAAAAAAGTCTTGTCAATTTCCACTAACGCCAGATACTTGGGAGTCATAGACTTAAGAGAGCTTTCCAATGACGTCATTATGAAACATGTGCAGTAAGTGAAACGAATGCTTTAGCGACAATTCTCTTCATCGCAGTGCCGGTTTTAATTCAACTGACACAATGTTTGTCGCATCGTATCGTATTTTGTAAGTATATAATTATGTACTTCAAATCTTGGTGTTAAATCTACATAATATACATTTACGGGAACTAGTCCGGTAGTTCTGTTGTGTAAAGTGTCCGGTGAACTTGCGCACAAAATAGCCATCATTGTTTTTTCTTTCTCAATTTTTTTATAACTAACATTGCTGCGCGCGCACCCGTAAATGAGGCAAGATTTTATTAAGTACAAATTTTCTTCAAAAATTCAAAGTCGACTTCAAAACCGGCACTACAATAGAACCACTGACTGTGCAAATTGTAAATACATACAATCTAACTAGAAAATATGTATTGGTAATAATAAAAAATCAAATCTCCATTTGTGGAGATAACGATATTGTAAGTGTTCCCATAGTCGGAGATTGAGGGACTCATCTGGAGTCCCAGCTACTTGAAGCCTCGTGAGAGGAAAATCGTCCAAGTACGTTGGTACGTCTAGCTTTGGTTAAGGACGGCACAGGATGTGTAGTTGTATGTGATTATAGAAGGCCTCGGTCCAGTTCTTTGCGCAGCATCCTGGTCAGCTTGAGGACGTCTTCATCGACCTGGCCTGCGAATAATGAATCGAGGAGCTCACCTCTGGACGCAATCGCAAAAACACCAGCAAGCCTAGACACTGACTTGTCTGTAAGATGCCTCTCCACCACAGATCTGGAAATGAGATTAGGATTTGAAAGACAAAACATTTATTACGTATTTTTTAAAGGAAATCAACTTCGAAGAAGATGCTCAACCACAACTTTTACATAGGCAGCTTTTTAGTCACTGGGTAGATATAAGAAACTCACTTGAGCGACTGATGAGATTCACGCAGCGCATCCTGCAAGAATCCGCGGTCATATGAGAAGTCCACTTCACAGAAAGACACCACAGCCATCAGCACGGTCTGGAAGATTAGACGGTTCTTTAAAACTAACAGAAGATTAAAATATAACCTTACATGAAATAATAATAATGCACATTACTGGACTGATTGATCATGAGGATGATTTTGACGATATCCTAAATTATTAAATATGCAAAGCTCTTTAAATGTTTCATATTGAAGAATATGACTAATTATGTTCAAACGTTTAAAACTATGCTAAGATGCGAGATGACGCAGGCATTCTTGACTTAATCAGGTCTTAATCACTATCTTAATCACTATTACATTATTTTTTATATCATTTATTATTAGTGGTTTCGATACTTACATGAAACTTGGAGCGGAAGGCCGCCAGCGCTCGCTCGTCGGCGGCGGAGAGTTGACCGTGTCGGCGAAGCACCCCCAACTTCACCGCCGACTTGATCACATGCTTCACTAGTTTCTCCGCTTCGCGCTTCTCCAGGCGCTCGCGAAGTACCGTAAGGAACTGGAAGCGGAAGAAAGAAGAAAGTATTAGAACTCGATTTCCAAAAAAATTAAGAGCGTAGGTACCAGTTTTCATAAAGTTAACAATTCAGTTTTCTTAAAGTTTATTTTGTCAAGTAAATACATTTGCCGAAAAGGCGAAAACTTATAACATAACATTGTCAGTTTACAGAGTGAGCTATTGGTCACAGTACGGGATACCACGACCAATAGAATGTCCATTAATGTTGGTAAACCAATTCCCCAGCCTTATTCATTATGATAGTGACTTCTACATTATAACTGATTTTATAGGTACCTGGTCCAGCAGCTTAGCGGCATGTTCATCGAGCACAAGTGCGCGCGCGCTGGCAGTGCCGCCAACGCGTGATAGAAACTTCTTCTGCGCCCTTAAAGAGATGTCGCGGGCGCACCACGCGCCACCTTCCATTGCTGTTAACAAAGAAACACTCACGTTTATTTTATTCTCACAAAATCTTTGTATCACTTGAGAATAGAGTCAGATAATAACTTTAATAGCCTACAAACTAAGGTCCGAGGCCAAATGACGAACACCTAGGGTTACCTATCCACGTTCCAGGATTTTGTTTACACAGTCTACACTTAAGGACAGATATTTAATACGTCACTTTATAGAAACACTTCTAAGAATACATGGAAACCGAATATTCCATAACTTGAGTTTTCCAAGAGTTTCTTAGAGATGCAGTAGAGAAGAGAAAATTCAATGAGCACAGTTTGTAACAAGGCCAAGATAAAAGAAAAGCATTTAATGTAAACGATTTAGAGATAACCAATACCGCGACATTACTAGAGCATTCCGACGTTTCGTGCTCATGAGAATTTTCTTTTTTGCAATTTCACCGTTGAATAGATATGACTCGTGATTACTAATTTTAATTGTGATACCATAAATACACTCAGACTAAATAATAATCTAAGTTAAGACACATTTAAAATATGAACAGATTCGTACTTTAAAATCAGTCGAAAATAACTAAATGAATTTAAAAAAAAGGTAGTATCCGTCCTTTAGCGCCATATTTACCCGGCGAATTGCTTCCTAAGACAAAAAGTGGGTAAAATAAGTCAGTACTCCCTATATTATAAGTCGCTAATGACGATCAATGATGGATTTATAGAAAAAAACAACAGAAATGACTAATGAGAAATACGTACGAAAACACTAAATTTTAAAACTGTATGTTTGTTTGCTTACGCTGTTTTCACAGACATCAAAGTTTTATTGATGCTTGGCAATATTTTTTTAATTTTAAAATGTGACATGCGGGTCGAAACGCGGACAGTACACTACTAATATTTGCGTTGGTAGTTTATTTGTACAATATTGCAACTGCCCACATCTGTCATCGCGATTGTTTACATTGGCCTGAGAGGAATTCATTTCAACTCAGTATGCACAATGAACAATTGAGCGTCCAATTGAATCTCTGTTAACTAGGACAGTGTATTCTGGGCAAATAGTTTTCATTGCAGTAAAATGGAGTAATAAAAACTATCATGCCATATGATATAGCGAATTGATGATAGGCTTAACTGGATTCTAGATCTGCAATTGAAGACAGTTTGATGATAGGAAAAAAATATCCTAGGAAGGGATTGTGTAATTTTTATACCTGTTGTGTCGAACTTCTGTAATTACACATGATAAAGAGCCTTCATTTCTTCCATAATAACATACGGTGTTTCTTATATTAAGTATTTTAATAATCCATATACTCCAAGATTTTGAAATTCAAATATACAATTAAGGAAAATTACGAAACAATATCATGCGAGCTTATCAACGTCATATTCTAATTATAGACTCGTTATTAATTTAATTTCGCGTTTATTAGTTCAAATGTGTTTTAATTTAACTATGTCAAAGATATCAGGATAACAGGAAATTTGTATCCTTCTTATTCCTGCTTTTCATGTACTCTGTTACAGTACTCCACTATGTTTTGCCTTTTGAAAATAAATTTGTTTTCATGAAATAGAATATCTACAGTTGGTACTATCTTATTAGAACGCCTAATAAGAAATACTGATTAAAACGTGATAATCTGAAAACAAAATATTATGCAGCAAGAATTATATCAAAACTAGTTGGCGTTACTCGCGTTGATGTCGTATTTCTCAATCACGTGGTAAATTCCCAAAATCCTTTCTTAGCTGATATAAATCCTATGACTATCCTATGATAGCTACCCTATAAGAATTAGGAAACCTCCATGCCACAACAAACTATGTAAAATATATGAAGAAGTTCTCGGGCGCCAGGACCTTTACGCAATTGCTGGATTTATCAATGACTGAGTAGTATTTCGCTTTTATATTTATAGGTAAGTAGGAATTATTGCGTAGTAGTTAAATAACAGCAGGTGTAGAAAGCCTTTGTAACATAATAAACACGTACTCAATACTCCAAACGGCTGAATTGGCGCACAAACAGTGGTCTGAAGTGTTGCCAAAACCGATATAATATCTCCGGCATGGCAACATTGGCTAAATGTCCAACTAGCTCTTTTCATAGTATTAACTTCAGAGTTATAGTAGGTTCTGAATCCACTATTTGCTTTATGGTTCTGGGAATACTGAATTCAAATAAAAATGAAAGAACCATAAAGTAATATTGAAATAAAAAATTGTAAGCACCTCTCTAGATGTAAAAATCTGAAAGAAAGTACAAACCTTTTAAAAGGCAAAGTAGAGGAAGACGTTGCATACAATAATTAATGTTTAAACATTATTATATTTATATCGATTAATGATAAATTAAAACGACCAACCATGATAAATCATTCGCCGCAAACTAACATACATTTTAGGATATCTGGTTTGACTACGATAAACCATATTAAATCAATACCAAACATTGTAGCTTTATCTCCTAATACTCTAACAGCCGTCGAAACCTTTCACATGGGTATACAATCAGTCCATTCATAAATTATTTATTTTCAGACGTGATCGTTCCACTGCAGGGCAAAGACCTTGCTTTCGTTCTTCAATTGTTCAGAGCTTCTCTATCCATTTCTATTGCTTTCTAGTTATTGTGTAGAACCATTAGTTGTTACTGCTTTTTGAACTAGTCATCCACCAACGCTTACTCACCCCACACCTGTATTCTACAAAAGTTCATTGTCAAATCGGTATACAATCAAGGACGGGCAATCGTATTGATTTTGTTCTAAACACATTACTTCGTCGTTTTATGATAATTATCAGTCATGAATCATATTACTTAAATGGGAGTCGAAATAGCTTTCAGCAAAGGTGAGTTCGATATTTACAGACTCATCTTTTAGACATTAAGCGAAAGTTGGCACATTTGAACTTTCATATACCTAAAAAGTAGACAATGTTATATTGCCCTAGCCTGATGTTCTATCCAAACTTGCACGTGTTTCTATATTATATATATTTATAGTTTTGTTGAAGTGAATCCCATAATGGAAGCTAATCATAAAAACTAACTTTTAAAGAAAAAAATTAGAATCGCTACAATTGCAATGGAAGAAAATTTTTACTTTAAAAAGTTTAAATACTATTCAGTAAGTGCTTATATTTATAAGTATGTCTTTTCAAGAGATATTTCCAGAAAAAGCACTTTTGTTTTTCTGTATAATATAACTCTGTATTACATTTTTTTAATGTGATAACGCGGTAAACAACCAGGCGAGCCACGTGATTGTATATAGTCATCGCCGCCCATGGATATCTGCAATGCCAAGGGAGTTGCAGATGCTTGCCGAGCCAAGGAAAAGGAAGGAGAAAAGGAGAAGGAAGGGGACCTGAGGAAGGAATTGGGCCTTCGGCGCTCCACCCTTGCGATACGAAACGTAACAATATGCTTACTGCTACTTAACGTGGATATTCTGTGGGAGGGTAGTATTGGTATGTTTAGGTCCTATGTAATATGTATATTTACTGCCATTTACGCTTTAATTCTATGACTTTATATTATATCAAAATCAACTTTCAATAATTGCGAACAAGAATCCAGCCCCTTAGCTACGAGTTCTTTCACTTTTTCCTGCTTCAGCTAACTGATTAAACGAATCCCTTCGACTTATCGTCGTGTAATAGATACCTTTCAATTCTATTGAGTCGGATCACAATTATCGATAAAATCCGAGGCGTGAGAAGCATCCGCCTGATTGAAATGATCACGTTTAAAAGTTCCTCTGTAGAATGTTCAATCAACCTAAAGATCGGGATTATAGGAATGCTTTATATAGAGGTGGTTTTTAACGAACTTTCTTGCTAAATAGCAATAAAGAATCAATACAAATAACAAACAAGCGTCCAAATAAAAACCCAGCCGACAACTGTTCGTAAACCGCATGACTAGCTGACTACATTAAAATTCTAAATGGACGATTGAACAATGACTAACCTTAGTAACCGTGACTAAGTACTAATTTTTACACACTGCTGCAGCTTATTACAACTGGATAAAGTTCAAATCCGGCAGGTAAACTTGAATTTGAAGTTCTTCAAACAAACTGATGACTAAGCGTGTAATTTTCAAAGTCTAGGTATGTGTGTATAAAAATGGCACGCCCACAAAGCATTTTCCGGCGGAACCAGATAAGGGAATATTACCATATAGCGTGCTTCACTAGCCTTGAAGATTGGAGGGGTGCCAAACTTTGTTGCCTACACCAATGCAGTCAGTTTCCAGTAGTTCAAGGGTAGTGTCGTAAAGAGGATCAACGTGCGGTAGTCTCACGAAAGTTCGTTCTGAAATATGCGAAACTTTCTTACTGTGTGTAAGTTTTGGGGCAGAAAGGGTTGTTATCTGTTCTATACTTATCGTATTATCTTCAGATTGAATCAAAATGTGATTAAAAGCAATTGGTATCCTAAGGAAGATGGAGAACAAAATACCTACTCAACGCGTTATGGACGCTCATTTTTGCGCAAATGATTAGAAATGAATAATTAAATATTGTTTGTTCGAACGATGAATCCAAGCTATATCTACAAAACCGAGGGCTGCTAATGCGCTTTCTCCAAAAAGCCTTTACCTTAGGTACACTGATATAGTTCTCAGACAGGGATCAACACTCGTAGTCAGTAGTGCAGACATCACACATTTCATTTCGTTGTTTGCTTTACAGACAAAAGTCACGAGTTTCTGTTATACCTAATGTTTTATTCCAGTTGGCAAATCAGGCACGTCATGGACTGAACAGAGCTAATTCACTGGTATACTACCCCGTATTATGGCCACAATGTCAAGTTGCAAAGGCGACCTCACAATGTCAATGTTCTGATGGATGTGGCCGAGACCTTGTTACGGTCATCTTGATTACGACATTTCTTAACACAAACACAAATGATTTCACATTCAGGTCGGCTAGATTACCGTATTTAGTCGGCTACCCAAAATAAGGACGGGTCGACGTATGATAATTGTATATTTTAAGTGTTTGGTAAATTCGGAACATCACTAACATATCCAGTCTTTGTTTATTATTATTGAAGAGGAAGGATAGTATTAGTATTCATGTGAGCGACATTAAAATTTGTTTGGAATTCTATACCTGAAAAATCAAGTTTAATTTTCGCACAGATTTCCCAAAAAACCAGTCTGTACTTCATATAGAGCTGCTCCCGCGGTTCTCACCATGTCGCCTGTAGTGGAACAAGCGTGATGTTTTTTCCTGTTCATTCCAGCTGATGCTTAACCTAATGGATATGTTTAGTAGATCTTTGAAAAATATTTTCTCGATAATTATGGTTCCATATATTCCTTATATCATTGCCTGTAATTCCGTCACCGTGAAAGTGAGGCAGGCCATTCATTTGGCCCAGTCATGATGTAGGGTTAATTCGTAGTAGTCTATGTTACACACCCTGCAGGACATTAACCTCATTAGCAGTAACCGTAATATTTAGTAAAATAGTTACAAATGTGTTTACAGACGTAATTCGTAATACAGTTCCGATTATATCAAGACCTAAATAATATACTAATTTTCATTACAGCTTAGATTGTAGATAATTAAAAAAATGTGAAAATGAGTTTTTTACAATTTAAAATTTAAAACTCCCAAACAAAATACACGTTCGCCAACCTTTCTCACAAAAAAACTTACATACAAAAAGAAGTGTCTAAGATGTAAGTTGTCAGACTTATTTAATCAACAATATCAAACTAAGCCCATATTTAGCAATGTCTCGTTATTAAAACCCATGACAGCTGCGTAGTAATTGTCTAGTAGGAATCATATTAATATAATTCACCAAGATCGGCTTCTTTAACCGTGCAAAAACAATGATTTATGGGAGTTCATAGCAGTTCGATGAAGAATGTTGGCAGTTGACTACTTTTAACGATAGGGGTGAAAAGGGTTCCAAGAATCTTGATTGTCCATACATCAAAGCCTTTGCAGCTTCGAAACGGTGGAGCTTGGTACGTGCCTAAGCCTGGCCTAGAGCCACCTAGAGCTTATAAATTTATAACACAGTGGCCGTCATCTAACAGCTAGTTACCGATATGAAAGCCTAGTATAATACCAGCTTACACAATCTTTGTGCTGTCATGTCACATAGACATATAGAGATAAATGGCGAGACAAAAGAAAGAACTATTTTCTTAGTGCTGGAGAGAGTAGCAGTGCATACATAAATAATGAAGATTTGTACAAACCTGAAACTAAAATTCTGTGGACGAGCATACCAGACCGATAAATGTAGGTATAGCTACCGTCTATACATGGTCCTATTCAGAAGGCACTATTACAGTTATAAGTAGATACAATTTCCAATAAGCATTGATGTAGTCGAGGAGACAAAAGATACGGAAAGATAATGGAGAGCATACACTTTACTTCGTCCGTATAGGAAAAAGCCTTCTTGTCTTCTTCTCTGAGACTAGCTGTTTCTGTGCATCGAGAAAATACAGTCGTGCATAAAAATTATAGGCAAATAATACGCCAAGCCAAGATCGTAGCGGAAATAACAAAACAGCTCATGCATCTCATTGTACACTCAACAACATTTTCCCTAAACATATTATTACGTAGGTTTATTGTAATTACAGAATCCTTTAACCCTTGCCAAGTGATACAATAGCAGCTCCTTGGATCGCAACGTATTGTGCCCGTGTATTGACACGTATATTTGAATAACAATCGCACGCATTACGTACGGGTACGAATGGGCACAAACAGGAAAGTACAGATACGTACAAAAGCAGCCAGATCCGATCTTCTCGAACAAATGTGGTTCTGTATTAAATTTAAATGTTTTATATATGGAAATATTCAGAGAGGCTAAACATTGTTCTGTGTCCGCCATCAACTAGGTACTAAGTAGCACCTTTTCAAATTTGTCTATAAATATACAAACGACAAGGAAAAACACTCCACAGATTTTGTCAGAAAGGAAGAAATGTAGAAATTACGGGAATGTTTGTATTTTCCATAAGAATTTATAACTCGGCTTGTGTGTATCATAAGCTCATAATAAGCTATTTACAAATGTGCCGGATGTTTCACAATTGACGTTTGGTACGTCGACAGTGTTCGTATTATTCCTTGTTTTGTTTCATGTGCACGACAAACGGATCAAGAGGAAAAACGGTAACAATTTTAACCAACGAACATAAATATGTAAGTTTATGTTTTACTGTTCTGTGCGAATCTATCAATGTTAAAAAAATTCAGTAGTTCTGGTCCGATTCGATGTGTTGCCGGTGAATGGCAATAGGCTCGCCCCCTGTTACATGGGACCTAAACATACAGTTTGTTCAAAATAAGTAAGCCGATCGGAAGTTAGCCGTTCCGAACTACCGCGGTGATAAAATCGTGTAATTAAGTGTTTAAATACCTGAATATCGAAATTAGTTAACAAAATAATTAGAAATGTGAAACATATACGACTCTAATTATCTTTACACCGACTCTTTCTATTTAAATTAACCACTTCTAAACCACTTGCAGACAACTTCCGATCGGCTTACTTATTTCGAACAAACTGTACCGGCGAACTGTGGCTGTACATTAAGTACTCCTCTAACAAACCCTTCTGGGAATAAAAGCGTGATGGCATGTTATGTTTATTTTTTTATGTAGTAATCTTAAAGTAATGTACATTGTCAACTAAGTCAAAACAAAACATGTCTTACCCATTTCACATGACTATTTCACATAAACACACGTATAATAACAAACATAGCATGTTTATATGACGGTCGCTTTTTAAAACCACATTCAACTTAATGCGAGTTTCCGTCACAATAAGGAAGCGTTTTATTACTTAGTAGCTCTAATAGCCGGAGGTCGTGTTAAAAGCAAATAAAATAAGAAGGTTACACCATTAAACAAACATGGCGGAAAATCAACAAAAACTTGGTCAAAATTCGAACTGAGCGCTACTTTCTTGTTAAATTTTACGGTAATTTAATACCCCGAAAAGGGTGGACTGTCCTCGGCTTTTCGCACCCAGCTTTCGCCAGCAACCTTTCGTAAATTATCACTCCATCTTACCAGAGGGCGTACTACACTATGATTGCCAAGATGCGGTGTTCACATAAGAACACGTCCACCCCTGCGGTTGTCGGTTCTTTTACAGATATGTTTGTGATTATATGCTTTACTACTCATTTACAGATGCTTAAATAGAGGAGGATTATTTATTGATATTGATCAGATTTTCAGCAATAACCTTACATGCAGTCTAGACAAAATCGTTGATTGCAGCTACGTGGATGATATTGAGATAGGACACATTGGCCAAGGACTGGAAGAAGAAATGTTGGTCGTCCAGTAGCGAGATAGGTGGACGACAGCAACATGGATGACAGTACCTTGGAGATGGAGTGGAACTACAAAAGGGAGGCGTACTCAGCAGTATGGATGATGATGATGATAAGATTATTAGCAGACTGAAGGACTTTACTCTCCAATTTCCATTCCCTAAAAGTAATTCGTAATCATCATCAACCCACCAAACCATTTAGAACGAGAGGGCGTTTAGTCCACCACGGTAGCCTACTGCGGGTTGGCAGACTTCACATGCCGTCAAGAAAATCTCTTAGGCATGCAGGTTTCCTCACGATGTTTTCCTTCACCGTTTAAGCGCGTGATAATTAATTATTAATACGCACATGACTTCGTAAAGACAGCTGCGTGCCCTGGATTCGAACTCGAGACCTTTGACTTGGCAGTCCAATGGTCATATCACATGGCTATCACTGCACTGTAATTCGTAATGAGGCATAAAAAATCCAGCCTTTTTTATACCAACTTAGTAAAGCTCTGTATATACCTTGATTGCTTTTTAATCAGCTCAAATCATACGTAAAACTTTAACACACGACCGGCTTACTTGTGTAATTATTTCGTTCGTAACATAACCCCGACACCTTCGCGTGCTAACCTTTCAAGGTACCGACCAAGCTCTAAAAAGCCTTTATTTGCTCTTAACACGTATCTTAACGTATCAGTTTGCAATGAAACATACTGTTAGGTCGCGTTTTGTAAATATATGCAAACAATTTTATCTGTTAAACAAAAAAGTTTTAACGTTTCCTTCTCTGAAGATTATTTGAGGTCCCAATACTACGCAATATTAAAACGCATTTAAAGATTCCAGTGGAAGTAGAGCCCCATATAGCAAGACAATAATTCATTTAAAAAAACGATTTACAATAATATGTAATTCTATCTGTCTGCATTATAATGTCATATTTTTTTTTTTTTTTTTTAAGTTACTTTATATGTTACTTTTTTTTTGTATAAGTCCTTCACGTTAGTAGTAGTAGTAGTTCACGTGGCGCAAGTATCCTTTAGTTATAATTAAATTCCTTATTATTAACTGTTTTCAACAAACCCTGATTATGTTTTATTTAAGATTCTCGTTTTTCCTCATAAAATTGACCAACGTACCATAATAATAATGCTGTGTTTACCTTTAATTTAAATATACTCGAGATCAATACTGTAAAAGATAATAAATGTAATGCTGTGTGTGTATTTAGTTGGTAAGCCTATAAATAAATAAATAAATAAGAAAAGGCTGCGATAAGATCATTGAGAATCAACAAATATTTGCAGAGTTTTACTTAAAACCTACTATAATATAGTTACTTGCTTTTTTTTTTAACAAAGCCGGTGTAGTTAAAACTCTGTCAATATTAATATATGTAACATGGGTAACATTAAGGTAGTCCATTATACATATTCGACCTTCGTGGCTCGCCCAGGAAATTGCACCCTGGGGAAGTCGTTAACCCTTTAACACCACTGTTTGCTCAATTGCCCTGAAAACTCTTTTTTTATACGCAATTTACAACGTTGTTTTTTTTTAAAGAAGGTTTTTTATTGGTAACATTAGATAAGCTGGCTTGGACGTAATTTTTGTGTAGGGACAGCTCCGGTAACCGAAATAGCACAATCTAAAAACAAGTTATCTCATAAAAAGCGAAGGGACTTACATACTTATAATATAAGGTATCGCTTTAGGCAAAAAAGGGGATCTCGTAGTAAAAAAGCCCGAACACTTTCTTACCTACAAAAGAAAAACGATAAAATAGGGATTTATCGTTATAATTTACAACTGGCAGAGGAAAAAACTTTTTACGGTACTCATTGAAGTGTCTGTTACCAAGAGAATTTCTGCTCTAATATATTTTTACGGACACCCTTTGATTTTTAAAGCTTTTCACATAGCTTTATACGTACGTACCTATCTACTATAAGGTGTACTTAATAGACTTATTTATAATAAAAAAAAATGCAAATTGGTAACGATACTTCAACAACGAAGTCTTAAGCTCATCCTTATTTCAAGATAAAACGCTTTCAAGACGACACAGTACCTCAAACTTTACTTAATACCACTATCACGTACAACAAGAAGATCCATATCTATTATACATATACAAGAACTCCAGCTTTATACCTTGTATTACAGGCGGTAACCATGGTAACTGCGCCAGTGAACCGAGTAGATAGCTTTGTATCACGGTACACGCCGCCTACGATACCGGCGATCGTCGATACAATGATATTGACTGCATTCAAACTGTTACTAAACTAACTCGTGCCAGGAATAACGACGTATCTGCGCTCTATAGAAGGATCGATCCAAACAAATTCAATATTATTTCAGGTAGCTTTATTGAAATTCTGATTGTGTCAACGATTTAGTGATGTTCTAAGTTTGAACCGCAATTATAATTTATCAGCTTTATTATATTAATAATTACGTTTTATGTATATACCTAGTTAGCAGCGAAGCAATCAACAAAATCGTTATCAGATGATACTTTTGCAGTTAATTGTTAAATACCAAGATAAACAAAAACTTCAGGATTATCGAAAACAACATGGTAATATTAATGGAAATCGATACTTTGAATCTATTCTAACACTATAAAGGGAAAAGATGTTTGGAAGCGATAAACTCTGAAACCACTGAAGCGATTTTAATAATTCCTTCACCTTTAGTAAGCTAAATTATTACAGATTAACCCTCGGGAAAGCTGGGGTCCCATGCGGGCGGAGCCGTGGACAACTCTCTAATTAGTTAGTCTATATATAAAATATTACACCTATTACACATTTTAAGTTTTTTAATGATTTAAGAACTAATGTTCTACAGTAAATTAAAATTTCGACGTTATAACAATCATAAGGTAAGGTATCCTTTTCCTATATCATTGCAAATTAATGTTGTAAAGTAACTGAATTTCATACTTCTTATATTACTAGAAATTGTTTGAAAGTCCATAGGTGCATCGTTTAAGTTCATTGTATGGTTTGAAAATGAAGAAAGCTGAAGTTCACTATAACCACAAAGAAAACTTAATTTGATACCGAAACCTCGAACCAAGCAAACAGGGTTACTTTCAACTTATGAAACTGAAATTGATATTGAAACTTCATGTTGAACTACGATCAATTTGTTCATACTTGCCTGAATTTTAGTTGAAAACTTTTAAGTTGTATTCAATTTAGGATTTCGAGCGTTGAAATCAAGACTGACTTTCTCATATCGCGGTAACATGAAAGACACCAAAACAATTCGTGGTTGAAATATGATCCAGTCAGCAATTGATGAAGGCGATAATTATACCTATAGAATAATGTACTAATGTACTAGCTGAGCCCAAAAGTGTCCTGTCCAAATTAGTATTTACTTAAATGCAAACCAAACAACCATCATTCACACACTCACATACAAAGAAAAACTTTATTTAACGCTTCATCTTAAGACGTAGAATGTTGACGAGAAATTCAACATCACAGACAGCGGTCTTCGTAGCTTAGTTGATTAAAGCAGTGTATTTAACCGAAAGGATGGGCTGAAATCCTGAGATCGAATTATCTAGTTTTCTAGTATTTATATCTTTAAAAAGCGCTATACAAGGAAATCGTAAATGTAAAGGTAAAATCCCTTATTGACCACACTGGCCTGGCCGTGGCAGAGGATTTCCAATACAACGCACTGTTTCGTTTCTGAAATAATAACTTGTCAGAAACTAAAATGACAAGCGATGTCAAAATCAAGTAATTTCCGGAACATTTCCCTAGCGGCTTTTGTCACAATATTAGAAGATGTTGAATAGATGTCATCTCCAGTTCTAAATGAGGTTCTTCATTTATCATTTCAGAAACAAACTAAATTTCCATTAACATTCTTAGAAATAAACTATTCAATTTGGCTTAACTCTATATAGTTACAAAGATTTTGAGTTCGTGAAAAAACAAGTGACTTATTGTCACATTTTTTAGGGATGCAAATTATCTTGTCGATTATAGCATCCAATACATTTAAAATGGATTCGTTGTTAAAAAACAATAAGCATCATTCAAAATGCTAATACATTAGGATCACTGAAACCTTTAACTCTTAACCCTTCGGCATAAAACAATACTGTAATCTGGCTTTTCTTCCCAGAAACCCGGGTCTCCCAGTAGGCAAGACCATCATTAACAATGAACAAAGATTAATTATTACGGAAATTAATACTACTGAGGGTTAGTGTACCCTAAGTAATAAAACTGGATTTATGGAATCGATTAATTTTATGTAAAGAGCTATTGCCGTTCATGTGAACCCGAATCCGCTACGTAGCTCCTCGCAATTGTCATAACTCTAACAATGCGTGATAAATTGTGATGATGGTGATAAATGGTAATCACGTAATTTTTGGTACAGTTTTTCTTTTGAAAAATAATTCAAAAGAAAAACTGTGCAATCAAATCATTTGGAACTATATATACTATATTAGAACTTATAGAAATGAAAATACTTTGGAACTTAATGTCCAGTTATAAAAAAATCTCAATTGTTAAATAAAACAAAACAATCCATGTTAGTACAATTAAAAGTTTGGCAACCTAATCATCCACTCGAACTTTTACAAGCTACGCACTCCAATTCCAAGTTGTTATCGATAAACACTCGATATCTCGATACCTACATACAAAGACATTCAAGTATACACTCATGTCGGAACAATGGATCGTTGGGCACAGCCCTAGGAAGCTGAGGGCTGGGTTCAACGGCCCAGCTCGGAGAAGACAATTAGGAACAATGTTTTGTTAATTGGAGTAAGTGAGACTTGGAGGCTAAAGTGGTCAGCTGATGTGTGGCAGAGAGCATAAGAACACATTTTGCTCGATAAAAGAAACTGTTGAATTATTGAAGAAATTATAGGCAGTGGAGCAGATGGAAGATTTGAAATCGATGCCTTCAAATATCGTACTTGTGTATCGTTTTCAACCCCTTTCCAATTCGAAACTCATTGAAGACGGTAACCTTAAAACTTCTCAATATAAACATAATTAAGGTACTTTTATAAGTAAGTAAATAACATTCGCTTCAAAACTTTCCTGAATACTTTCTCTTTCATCGACTTTTAAGACCAAGTTTCTGAGAATGACAACTTTTCGACGGAAAACTTTTCGTTTACTTTTTAAGCTTCGGCCTGTTCTTTCTTATTTAAATACTGATACATTATGCATGTTTCCGTCATTTCCTCTACAGATAACCATATGAAACTAATTCAACGCTCGTTAGTACCGTTTGAGAACGTGATTCAGAATATCTAGCCGCTAGTTCAATACCAATTAGCTTTACGACATAACTTGTTTACAGATAAATCTATCTGAAATTTCTAGTTCAGCTAGAAAATATACAAAAGTTTTGTAGCAGATCTATTCAGAATTTATGCGAAGTTTGGGATCAGCAAGTACTTAGGCCTATATTTAAGGATGTCTAGGCAATATGTACTCTTGAAATATAGGACCGGCATTAGCCAAGCATAATGAAGACAAAGGACTACTTAAAAGAAGAACAATTTTATTTGTGAGTTCTTTTTCTGATTCGGTCTAAAACCCTTGATCTAATCTCTCGGTATTTGCTCCATGTTCCCATAAATAACACATCTAATACAGCCTACATTGCTAGTTTTTTGCTGGAGAATTATAGAATTATAGATATTGGTGCAAGACAAGGGAAAATGGCAAGAAAGGCATGTATTATATACACATACACACACTTATAGAAACGAAATATATAAAAAGTAAGGTTAAATAACATACGCTATTTTACAATTACGTTTCATGTAACTGACAGCCAAAGGAATCGAATATTACGAGCATTCGACAAGGACATTGAAAAGGGTCAAAAGGGTATGAGGTTTTAATTGCTTTGTATATGCATTATATGTTTTAATTAATTTATGTTCGCGCATAACTTTGTTGTTTATGAACCGATTTCAATTATCCTTTTATTCGGTCAAACTTTTGTGTGTGCGTTGAATTTTGTTGAAACTTTGCTTTAGTAACAGAGAGCATCATGAATAAAACGAAACTAGGTCATGTCAGGAACTAGACCCGTCCATTCATGGCAGCTCGTCTAAAAAGCCGAGATATTAAAGTTCTCCAAAAACACTCCATGTATGATGAATACACGAAGGAAGGAAGCGAAAGAGTAACATTCTTTGTTAAGAATAATTGATGATCTGAATGGCCTATTACTGACATGATCTGTTGTTATAATAAGAGGAATTCTACTACCGTAACGGACCACTGTACCTTCACTCGATACGGAGCCATAAATCCTTTCTTAGAAACTGGGCTTTGATACCACAAAGGGTTTGCAAACACCACATCAAGATCTTATCCGACTGTGTGAAGATAAATGCAAGGCAAGTGGCAACAAAGGACCTTACTTCAGAACAGCTGGTAAACCTATATTAACTGATGCAACTTTGAAATATATATATGACATGGCACAAGATATAATACTCACTTTAGCTGTCATTTACCTTATTAACGTTTTAGAATATTGGGAAACAAAAGAGTAAAAACAAATTCTCAACAACGAGATTATTTATACACGTACACACATACACTCACACACGCACTTAACACACAACTCACATCACACTCACACCACACACACAAACATTGACTTTACTTTTATTTTTGTTAACTACTAAATTTGTTATCTAAAACGTTATTAAAGAAATGTATAATTCTAATTTGGCTCCTTTTGTACGTCAATTAATAGTTAGTTAAATAACCGAGGCTAGAGGCGCTGGGAGCTGAAGTACAGGCCGTAAGCCTAGTTCAGCAGCAGATGCTATATCTAAATGTGATACAATTATAAGCTGAAATATAATTAGATTATAAGAAACCTGTGTAGTAATCATTTTGGTCTCAATAAAAACTATTATTAATTAATTAATGCTTCCCAGTAAGTGTTTATTAGCGAGACTGACAGCTAAAATTCCTTCCTTATATTTGATATTCACATATAACAAAGAAATATGCCACGTAACGGATGGAACATATAAAGTGAAAATAAGCAGACAATATAATAACAATTGTCTCTACCGCCAAGAGTCACCTTTACTTTGATGAGTTCAATATTTTCTTCAACGTATCGACATACAATATCGATCTAAGTATCGATAAATTCGGAACCGCCTCGATAACAGATGAGAAACCAGCGAATCAATCTATACACTTCGAACTTTGTACGAACAAACTCTTTAAAGCTCGGCCTACCTCTCTTTGTTTCAAAACTTTGCGGAACCCAATTCACACAACAAAATTTATATTTCTTCTTTATATTGAAACGAGAAAAGTTAGATAAGATAAGACAGATAAGATAAGAACTTTATTTGCAATAAATATGGGTACAGACAGTTCTACAATAATGTCAAAATAGTGGCCACATATTATACCATACAATGGTGTGCAAAAGAAAATTAAATTTATATCATATAGGTAGGTACAATATAAATGTCTTATTGCACTGACAGGGTGCAAGATGTACAATTAAATTATTCTGCTTAGTTTAATTTAATAACAATCAACTCAAAATATATATTTTGTTCTTCAATAATAAGAATTTAAAATTACAATAGATAACATGACTATATATTAATATTTTTTATCAATAAATAACACCTTATTTATTATATTTGTAATTTACGCTCTGTCAGGAACTCCTTAACAGAGTAATAACATTTATTTACCAGCCATTTGTATAACTTATGCTTAAGTATTTTTTGTGGTAGATTTCTAATGTTTTCTGGTAGTTTATTATATATTCTAACAGTCATAGGATAGCAATTGCTGTGGAAATAATTACTTTTAATGTCTGGTAGTACTAATTTAATTGGATATCTTGTGTTAAATCGATTAGAGGTTTTAAATAAATGTGGGTGCTTCTTCGCAAACATACAACATTCGTATATATATAATGAAGGCGCGGTTAAGAGTTTTAATTTTGGGAATAAAGATCTGCATGATGTCAATGGTTCTACGTTGCAAAGTGCACGAACGCATTGTTTTTGGGATATAAATACCCTGATAATATTCACTGAGTTACCCCAAAGTAGTATCGCATACCGTAATTGAGAAGCAACATATCCGTGGTAAGCTTGTAAAGCTATCCTTTGATTACAGACTTTTGTTAACCGCCATAGTGCATATGCAAATTTGTTTATTTTGGTGCTAACCTTATCAATATGAAGCTTCCATGAACATTGGTTATCTAAGTTTAACCCTAAGAAAGTTATATCATTGGCTTCAGTTAATGGTTCACCTTTGTACATGATTTTAAGCCCAGTTTTGTGTTTATGTCTATTAAAGAATTCAACGTATTTTGTTTTTGTGATATTAGCTTTAAGGTTATTGTTTTCCATCCATTGTAGCGTTTTTTCCACGGTATTATTTATTTCATTGTTATAATTAGTTTTACTGTCTCGAGAAATTATGATAGATATATCATCTGCAAACAAATTGCATGGGTGATTTATGTTGTCCGGGAGGTCATTTATATAAATTAGGAAAAGCAGGGGTCCTAAAATACTCCCTTGTGGGACGCCTACTTTATTTTCAATTAGTGATGACTTAATAGTTATTTCATCTTTTTCATTATTTATATCTCTAAGTTCGACGTATTGTTGCCTATTTTCGAGATAGCTTCGAAGCCACTTTTCAGCTATACCACGTAGTCCATAAGCAGAGCATTTATGAAGAAGTAAGTCATGAGCAACAAAATCAAATGCTTTGCTCATGTCAAAAAAGATTCCTACTGTTGGTATGTTCTTGTCTATATTTACTGTTATTTCCTTAACCAGTTTGAAAGCAGCGAGCGTAGTGGATTTACCTTTTTGGAAACCATGTTGTTCATGTCTTAGAACATTAAATTTATTGAAAAATGATGTGATTCTCGCATGCATAACCTTTTCTAGTACCTTGGATAATATTGGAATTAATGCTATAGGTCTATAATTATCGAGTTCCTCCGTATTCCCTTTTTTATGAATAGGTTTGATCACTGATATTTTTAATCTATCTGGAAAAGTACCTTCCGAGAGTGACATATTACAGTTAGGAGGTAGCGGAAAGTCTTGAGACATTAATGATTCACTAAAAGTGTCTCCAATATCATCTAAATATACCTGAGAAGATTTTTTTTTCTATTTTTCGGCTGGGAATAACCTGAAGTCACGTCTGAGTTATACGCAGTTTGAGCTAAGCGTTGTCTACACTACATTATCCTTTACACTCTTTTAGTCCTATACGATTCCATTATTCCTCTTTAATAATGAAGCAGACATCATATAAAAACATTTTCCTGTTTCCTTCATGAATAATAGAATATCAGGCAAATATAGTGGTATTATTTTGTTCTCATTTTGTATTCCATTAGCGTTCATAGCATAAAGATATTATTTCGTGATCTTGTACGTCTTTATGGCTGACCGTATCAGGTCCTTCGTTTCATATTATTCATGTAATATGATTTACATTTTCTCGTATTATTCGTAGTTCTAACTTAATATTATATAGTTTTTTTTTTCATTATATTGAATATTTATCTACATTGTTCTTAATCATTATTTTTCCGTCCAAAGTTAAGGATTGCCCTACACGCTTTCAAAATCCTTCCTCTTGAAAACTGACACTATATTAAGCGTGCATAACTTTTACAGTGTTAATAATGAAACTCTTACAAAAGCCGACGAATTTTTTATGTGAAAAATTCATGACACCTGAGCTTTCCCCTATAAATTGTGCGAACACGGAGAAATTCGAGAACAGCGCAAATTAGTGGAAGAGCTCACATGGTTATGTGTCGTCCGACGGTGTTAAATGTAGTGATGTGCTTCATATCCGTAAAGTTGATATCCGTGGACGCGAATAATCGCAGATTTTAATAAGAATTCTGAATAGCAGAAGCTCTCTGGCAGAGTTTATATTAACGCGACACTGATAAATGTCGAAGATTGCAATATAATTCTAGTTACTGCAGATAAATGCTTACTACATCTCCATCATTCTAAATCATGGCATAATAAATATATATGATGATTTAAAATTTTACTGTCAATAATTTACTATTTATAGGAACTTAAGTAAATAACAATAACAAAAACTAAAGATCCAATAAACACTTTTACCATAGGAGAAATCAAGCAGGCATTGGTGGTTAACGAGAAACCAGATATGTACACGGATTTCTTTTCATTGGATATCCACAGGTGCGGTTACGTATACGTATACAAGATATCATCTACATCACTAAAGTTGCGTGACACACGCCACCATATCGATCCACGTGCTTCCAGAAAAGCACTGATCCTTTATATAAAATATATTTTGAATTGAATCTATTTTATAACATAAGTATTACATCCAACACAAGTTTGTGAAATTGAAAAACAATTTCTGCTTCTAGCTACACTAACTGGTTCAGGCTGTCAGTGATGTCTGTCAGTGATGTTAAGTCTAGGTTTATATAGAACTCCATGATTAATATCTTGGATACTTAGTTACGTAGTCGAAGTTAAAATTCAAGATAAACTTCTACCTACTACTGCCCCCAGAACGCTCTTCTTTTTTGAAATAGAAATGGAAATGTACCATGCGATTTAGCTTTCCAAATAAAAAGTGTTCTTTAGAAAGCCAGTCTCAAACATGATAGCCAACTTCAACAAGTCACTAATTACTCAACAAGAATATGTATTTTTTTACAACTTATATCGGTTGCCATGAACCAATAAAGGGTGTCTTGCTAAATGACTGATCACCATACGTCTAACGAGAACAAATTACATTAGTTATACTTTGTCCATTATGAGAACCGTTTTTTGACAGATGGAACTAGTGATTGCAGGAACGTAACAATGCGATTATCGACCCGATTATTGACACTTTGATTACTGTCTAGTAGTGATTATCGATTGTTAGGTTATCGAATCGAAAATGGTGCAACGACGACCAATAATTCATCAGATTGTATTAATTTTTGTAAAAAAAAATCCATACATTTCTTTTCAAAAAGATTGTTTAATTTATATTTTATTGATATTAGAGTGGATGCCATTTTCCGATACTGATTTAATGGCAGTGTTCAAAATGATTGCAGCGAATACATTCGATTGCATCACTAGACACGGTAGAATGTGGTAGAATGTAACTAAATTTAATACGCTTAACAATAATCTTTTTTTTTTTGGAAAATACGTTACATTAATGGTATTATAATGTCTGCAAGGAATCATAATTAAGATAATTGAATAACATAAGGTAGATAATACATTTATTTTGTTACGCATTTCAAAGTTAACTTTTACGTAATCTGGAACAGCTACGTTCTAAGGCAGTCTAAGGCATCTGTCAAAAAACGGTTCACATAATGGACAAAGTATAACAACTAACCTACTTACGTGCACGTGAATGATGAACTGACATAAAACAATTCTTAACTAATGGATTAACAATTAAACTATCATTAATCGATAATAATGTCATTTGACACAGATAACACTGAACATCCTGTTATTAGAAAAAAATATTTAAAAGATGTATTTAAATTTAACTAACACTTTCTCCTAAGGATCATATCGAAAGATTCTTAGTAGTAGCTTTAAGCGTGGATTTGTGCCCGGATAATGCTTATAGGCTCGCCTCAAATTACAATATACCTTAAACCGAAATGTGAGTTCATCATCAATACACATACAACAGACCTACAATTTCGCGGAATACCGTCGTGGTATAGTAGCCATATATTAAAATAATGGATTGATGGTACCTTGGAAAAAAAGCTATCAAAGGATTTTGCTGTTATGGAAGTGATTGACCTCATAACATGACCAGCATGACCGTGAATGTCTTAGACAATTATGTGGCCTTTGGGAAGGTAAACCATTACTTAACTGTTCAATCATGAATAGAATTTTCCGATTACATTCTATGAAATAAATACAGACAGTATTCATTCTTCAGGCAACTTTTTTGTATTAATTAATTTATCGAATTTCGTGTAAGTAGTTAATAAACAAACTAAATATTTTCAAAGATATATTAAGTTGTTTATCAACTTTTTGTGTATGAAAATGTTTGTATTTGAAAGTTTATTGCTACATCAGAAAGTTTAAATTGGCCAATTAAAACATCCCAGGAAGTCAACGAAAATTCATTAATTACTTAAATGATATTTGATAAGTTATAAATCCATAATACTGAGAGTAGGTACCGACCTATGTACGTAGGGGGCAAGCCTATTGCCGTTATTCGGGGTGAACAAACGCGTAGGACGCCCGCTGGTCAGGTGGAGTGACGATTTGCGGAAGGCAGTAACTGGATGAAAAGAGCTGAAGATCGGGCTCTGTAGCGTTCACTTAAAGAGGCCTCGTCGACAAATACGGGCTGATGAAGATGATGGGCACAAACCCAAACCCCGAGCTCCTACTGAGAATTTCATAGAAAAACTCTAGCATAAAGCAGTCGTTTTTACAACCAACAGACTGATGAATCGTTAAGCGTAACAGTTAGGATCACCACTCACTGGGTTTCGATACCCAGCCGAGACATTATTTGTGACGTAGACGTTCTAGACGTATATTTGTTTCTAGTGTGGATGTATTTTGTGTCCTCTATTGTATGTTTATGAAGTACTCCAGTAAAAGGGCTTAACTAGTGCGACAAGTGTTTTTGTAAAAACGTAAAACGACAACAAATCACGAACAGAAAGTTTAAATTGGACAATCATGTCCTAAATAGCTTTGTCTTCTGCCTAAAATAAATTCTATGAATGTATTTAATCTAATACATAAAGAAAATACTGGTTCTGATAAAAAATATGTGTATAGGCGCGTCTCTTGTAATACTTTGTATGGTAAATAGTCGTAAAGTTCGCATAATAGCCATAAACGCGGAACAACTGCAGCTGTTTGCGATTCTGGAACGTATCCATTCGAAAATGGATACGTTCTAATTACATTCTGCAACGAATCCAACATGATATGACAATAAGAATCGTAGAGTTAACGCTGATAAATTATGAATACGACTATTGTTCACTGTTATATTTAAACAAACACGCCGTTTTAGTAGAGAATAAATCAATATTTTTCATATTGCTCATCATAATAAGCTATGACATCTCGGCAGAACCTAAGACTGTCTCGTAGTTACATAAAAAAAATACATGAACTAACAGTATCTATGGATACCAACTGTACAAAAAAAACTATCATGTTTTAAATAAATTCGAACACGTTTCAGAACACGTTTATTATGTGGAACAATTTAAATAATCAAAGATATGTACCGTCTGTTCATTTGTAAGTCTAAGCCCATTTGTCGCCAAGCAGTCTACGTGATTAAATCGACTACCTTCTTCGTCTTTTATTGCTGTTTCTAAACTCTTTATTTGATCAAAGAAAAGACAAAAGATACGCCATTTCTTCGACATCTCTCACGACAACGATACTCGAACATTTTGAGTTTTTATTTGAGTTTATTGATCGACATTTTTGACACGAATTGAACTTTAATTTATTCTGACCGTCTGAAATTAGCTAGACCTAATTACGCATGGTTTTAATTACTTTAAAACAACTCTAAATGAATATGACATGTAACATGAGGTTTAAAACATTTTCCTATGTACAAACTACATAATGTTAATGACGCTGTTTACTGTCAACAATTGTCAGCATTGAGAGTCCTTCATCATTCGCACTCTTCACAAATATAGGTGGCAATGGGTGCCTAATAAGTGGTTACGAAAACAATAAATGCCCCAACACAGTCATATACCTATGACCTAAAATTAACCTACCACTTCAAAATACAAAAGACTAAACCACAAATTCATGAAGTATGTTATGCCTGTTACCTAATACAGTTTTCGCAAGACTTTTTCTATTGAGTACGTGATGGCAGTCAGTTACATGCATAACTCACCGTCAAGAGAGTAAAATACTGTAAATATAAGAAGTAACTTTGCGCCAGTTTGTAGTGAATAATATTCCAACTCAACATACACATACCTACTTAAATTTTTAACTAGCTGACCCATGTCCACTTTGTTGGGTGATGCTTATGACACTTACAAATAACGATGCTTCCTATTGGTAAAGGAATTTTCAAAATCAGTTCAGTAGATCCAGAGATTACCCACCCTCACAAAACTTCAACTTTTTATAATTAATATAGATTACCACATCTAACCGACAATCAACAAATCTCCCTACATTTCCGTCCTAAAACATTCATACAAGATTTCACTACAAGTCATTAGAGCGCTCCATTGAAGCAAAAAGCGTAAACAAGCACAAGTCGTTGTCATTACTAACATCGCAACAGTTGGTATAACGAGCGACTTGACATTTAAAACACCGGCTGAACTAGAAAACTTGGGGAGGTTGTGTTCATGAAGTTTTTTAATAACAACGACTTTTATTTGCAGGCCACATTTATCGGCAGAGCAAGCAAACCTTCTCGACGTATACTGAAATGGATACCGAAGAGGTTTTATGACGACAAATTTCTTTGACATTGACATATGTCATTAGTTTAAAGATAACGAAAATCACTCTACTACTGGCAATGGGCAGAGCCAGACTGCTGGCCAGCTATTATAACTATTATTAAATATTCAGGCTGTGAAAATAGTCACTGCTCTTGTCAGTTGTCACAATGACAATAACAGCAGAAGCATCGTCAGCGTCACTCAGATAGGATCGATATTAGAGCAAACACAATCTTTTGCTCTAAAATCAATATTGCACATGATTCAGGCCTAAAGCTTAAGAGGAGTGTCCCTCGCGAACGCAACAATGTTGCACAGTTGTCGCTGTCTCTATCCCTCGCGATGCGAACGCGTGCCCGAGAGGAGAAACAACAACATTTTCACGCGTATTTCGTATGTTCCGAATTTTGGAGATTACTCCTATAATATTGCTAATATGTAAAAAAAAAAAACTTGTGAAAAAATATTCACTATATTATCTGGGTTTCCTTGGAATCAGAACTTTTCTGTATTGATACATTGTCGAGAAATACTAGCATAAAGTTGGGCCGTTTTTCAACGAAAATTGCCAATCTTTGAGTTCGTGTAACTTTTTAACCGTATATTGAAATGAAATTTTATATTACAGGAACACGTATATTAATGATAAGATTGTTACTGCAAAATTTCAATGACTTTCATTGTTTAAAATTCAAGCAAGGGCCAAACTGCGTTTGTATGGGGCGCGAAGCGGATACTATCCTCTTAAGACTAAATAGGCAACACCCACAATTCGCATAATATCAATACAATCTTTAGCAATTTCTAATTCGAATTTAATACTTACTGATTATTCTAAAGCGAAAGAGATACCTAGAGTCATGGCAAGTTGCAGTCTATAGTTTCTGCCTACCCTAGTGTTTTCTATATCCTTCTTCCCCCGCAAGTACCAATAGCTTTTCGATACGAAACAAGGGTTAATCCTTAATCACCTTTCCCTCATCTGATGAAGAAATGTTAAGGGATTGGCAAACAAACAAACCGTGGTTCCTAAAACTTCAATCCGATACAATTTGTTCTGAAATGAGGTTTCTTTTACTACTGGGTTGTTGTTTTGTGTTCCGAGTGATTTTGGCTAAAAATAGACTGGCTCATACATTCTCATTCCCCGTGGGTGTCGTAAAACAACTAAGGTATCATGCTAAGAGGTCGGATGGCAACATCCACCTGTGTTCTTGTATGTAGGACACTGCTGTTGGTGTATTTATCAAAAACAGTAGCATAATATTAACAGAATCATTTGTTCTTATGGAAATTCAATTTCTCCAAGGACTATTCTTTATTGATATTAAAGCCCAAGAGAACGAGTCACTAGTCCAGTGAGCTGGCAGTCTTTACACACCTATAATAAGATAAGCAGAAACATACCATCACGCCTGTATTCCCCGAAGGCAGTGGCGTAGCGTGGGGGGGGGGGCGGGGGGTGCGGTCCGCACCGGGCGGCACTTTGGCGGGGGCGGCATTTCACAGGTGGTCAAAAAAAAAAAATACAAGTACCTATCATAAGTTTGTTTAGTTGTGGAATAAAATACAGTATCAACAACAATTTTACTTTTTTTATGTGGGAACATTTGTTTACTTTTCAGTTTAGATTTTTTGTTATTCATTTAAAAAATTAAAGGGCGGCACATTCGGCATCCGCACCGGGTGCTAGTGACCTGTGCTACGCCACTGCCCGAAGGCTTATCAGAGGTGTACTTAATTTACACCGCGTTCGCCGGTATGTTTAATTTAAGGCTTAACGGGCGAGTCTTTTGCCATTAACCGGGCACAAATCTAAACCCGAAGCAACTGTTAAGCATAGCAGTCGCGCCTAGGACAACATCATGTACTGTATCTTAGTACGCATTGGTTAAGGCGCTGACAACAGCTAACAGAAATCGACGTTTCGGTATTTTGGCCACGCCTACTATTGCTCCGATTATCTAGCGCTCCTTTTTAAACCGACGGTGATGAAACGAACTATCAAATAAGAAACAAAATCAATAATGAACAATGAGTCAATAGATGGCGCTGTGTTGTATTTATTGCTCTGTACTAAGAACTAGAAACAAATTAGAACAGTATGAATAGTTATTATAATATTAATTATTATATGCAACTTTATTTAAAATGAATTAAAAAAACTATACCTAAATGTAAAGAAAATAAAAACCAACACTACTTAAACTTAGCAAAATTTTCATTATTTTTAAATACACTATTCATTTGTTTGTTTTTTGTATAATATTATCTATTTATATATAACATACCATCATACAATAATACCATCACGCCTGTATTCCCCGAAGGGTTAGGCAGAGGTGTACCAATGTACACCCACATTTCGCCGGTATGTTTAGGTCCCATGTAATAGGGGGCGAGCCTATTGCCATTAACCGGGCACAAATCCAGACTCCGCTGCTACTGGGAATTTCATAGAAAAACCCAATAACACTTTGCTCGACCCGGGGATCGAACCCAAGACCTCTAGCGTAGCAGTCGCGCTTAGGACGACTAGACTAATGAGGCAGTCATAATAAGACAATAATAATAATAATAAGCCCCCTAAATTCCAACCTTACGTCCGGGCTGAACATCTTGTCCACGTGGGGGGCGGACGTGTAATGTAGTGTTGTTGTGTAGCGGTGTCGTATATGGTACTCACTATTATATGGTGCTATGTGCGGTGGCGCTGCACAATGATACTACATGAAAACTTGCACGGCTAACAAGGCCATGGAAACCCATTCAATATGGAGACCCGTTCGAAGAAGAAACGTTTAGGACCGCTGCCCGGGGGCGATCGCCGGGGCACACCTGGAGCTGACGCTGGGTGTCTCAGCATGCGAACCGTCAGCGGTGAGGAGTTGAGCAGGCGGGCTCCCACCGAACAAAATGTTACAGCCGAAATCGACAGACAGACAGACAGAACTAATAGCCCAGTAGAGCCATATAGCCCTAGTACCATATCTTACACACCATCTATTCGATCATCACCGCCATCATCACCTACAAATAGTATAATTTTAAATCCAACCATACCAACCTTGGATGTTGCGCGGGGGGTAAATACCTTTTTACCCGCGTCCACCAAGGCTGGCAAACCAAGAGTGCGCATGAGATGGAGCAAAGAAGTAAATACATTCATCATGCGTACTTATTTCTTAATTACGAAATTAGAAACCGATTTAACGACATATAGACAACAATTGCATGAACTATTCTCACTACACTACCCTGAAATTACCGTAACTGAACAAAGAATCTCAGATCAGAGGAGAACAATAGTAAGAAATAAACTTCTATCTTCAGAAGAAATAGAACGAATAAAAAACGAAGTACGAACACAACTACAAACTACCGCAGATAACAATCAAGATACAAGCATCACCTCAAATACACAGCACCTATTAGAAAATCATCCACAAATAGAATCACAACCTAGCACACAATCTCAACCTTACATTCAAACGCATCCAAACACTCAAACTACACTAACATCACATTCATCAACACAAACTGAGTCTATAACTTTCATGTTAGAAAATGATATTGAAACACTTGTTGAACAGAATCCTATTACCGAAGCACGTATTCAAGAAATGCATGACAAACTTAGGACAGCCCTTGCACAATATTCCGGTATTGATCCAACAGCACAACCAAAATTGCCAAAACTTAAGTATAGTCCCTATCTCCCCAAACTAATTAATTTATTTAACCACAATATAATGCATCTATTCATATCAGAAGACACACAACTCATAGACATACACACACTCATATACTGCACAGCTTTAGTAATATCTGAAGAACTTAATTATAAAATAACAGACTATACAGGAAACATACCCGCAAAACACAATAATAAGCCTCCATGGCAAATAAGGTTAGAAAAGGATATAGAGAAACTAAGAGCAGATTGTGGAAGACTCACCCAGTTCATAAACAATAATAGATCAAATAAGGTAGTTAGGAGAGTAGAAGCAATTTTTAAAAGTAGTTCTACACACACTAGACACGAAAAGAATAACAGGACACCTGAAGAATTCCTAGATACATTAAAGCAGAAACTAGCACTCAAGGTTCATAGACTCAGACGATACAAAAAAGCACAACAGCGAAAAAACGATAACATCACATTTACTACAAACGAAAAATTATTTTACAGAAACCTACAGAAACCACAAAATAACACGACAACTGACACAAACATACAAATACCAACACATGAACAATTAGAAACATTTTGGTCTGGTATATGGGAAGAACAAGTTCATCATAACGATAAAGCAGATTGGATAGAAAAATAACAAATTAGGTGCAATACATTAGAGGAAATGGAATTCATTGAAATAACCGAGACTGATATAAGAAACATTACAGCTAGACTACATAATTGGAAATCTCCCGGTATTGATAAAGTTCACAATTACTGGTATAAAAAATTAATATCCCTACACAAAATAATAGCTAGTAACCTTACAGACATCATCTTAGGAAAACAAAACATACCCGAATTCATTGCAACAGGCATAACTTATATGCTCCCAAAAACAACATACACACCAGAACCTTCCCAATACAGACCTATTACATGCCTACCTACAATATACAAGATTCTAACATCAGCAATAGCAACCAAAGTCAATCTACACGTAGAACAACAAAATATAATAGCTGAGGAACAGAAGGGCTGCAGGCGGGGCCACATGGGATGTAAGGAACAATTAGTTATAGACTCCACAATCCATAAACATGCCACATCTAAAAATAGAAATTTACACTGTACCTACATAGATTATAAAAAAGCATTTGATAGTATTCCACACTCCTGGTTATTGCAAGTTTTACAGATATATAAAATAAACCCCAAAATAATAGATTTCTTGCGTACAATAATGACGCGTTGGAAGACAACACTACAACTAAACACCCGCCAAAACACTGTTATCACTCGACAAATTTCTATTAAGAAGGGTATTTACCAAGGTGATTCCCTAAGTCCCCTGTGGTTCTGTCTTGCCCTGAATCCTTTATCTCACTTACTGCACAATTGTAAAATTGGATATTCCCTTAAACACTCTACCGCAGAAACAATTATATCACACCTCATTTATATGGACGATATCAAATTATATTCGAAAACAGAAAAGGAAATGAAAAAACTCATAGACACCACAACAGAATTTAGCAGAGACATCAACATGCAATTTGGGTTAGATAAGTGCAAAACTTTACATATTATAAGAGGAAAGATTAAGCCGGGTAACTATACAGTAAATAATAATGATACAATTACAGCAATGGAACCAAACGATCTATACAAATACTTAGGGTACAAACAACTTAAAGGACTCGATCACACAGCAATTAAACAAACACTAACAATAGAATACAAGAGAAGAGTGAATGCAGTATGCAAATCCCAACTCTCCGGAAAGCATCTAATTAAAGCCTTAAATACCTTTGCCATCCCAATTCTTACTTACTCATTCGGAGTTGTAAAATGGTCGAAAACAGACATTGAGCAAATAGAACGATCCACACGCACTACACTTACTAAACACAATAACCTACACCCTAAATCAGCAATAGAAAGATTAACTATCAAACGACAAAACGGTGGGAGAGGCCTAATAGATATCCATCACCTATGGCAGAAACAAATAAAAAACTTAAAGACATTCTTCCATTTAAAATCCGACACTAGCGACATACACAAAGCCATATCCCAGAACGACTTCAATTACACACCACTAAATTTAAACGAACACCCAAACATAGAAAACCTTATTACCAATGACCCACAAAAGCAAAAATTACAAGACTGGAAAAAGAAAGTACTACATGGACGCCACCCTCATGATCTAGAACAATCTCATATTGACACAATAGCTTCAAATAAATGGCTTAAAGTAGGTAATCTATTTCCAGAAACAGAAGGATTTATAATAGCGATACAAGATCAGATCATTAACACCAAAAATTACAGAAAATATATTATCAAAGACCCCACCGTCACAAACGACAAATGCCGCAGATGTCACACTCAACCCGAAACTATACAACACATAACAGGAGCTTGCACAACACTTACACAGACAGACTACACTCACAGACATAACCAAGTAGCCAACATTATTCACCAAAAGCTGGCTGCCAAACATAAACTCATACAAAACACGAACACACCATACTACAAATACACACCACAAACCGTCCTAGAAAATACATCACACAAATTATACTACGATCGCGCCATACTTACCGACAGAACTATACACTATAATAGACCAGATATAACTTTAATAGATAAAATAAACAAAACTACTTACTTGATAGATATTGCAGTACCGAATACACATAACTTGCAAAAAACAATAGCTGAAAAAATTAATAAATACGCAGAACTAAAAGAAGAAGTTACACAAATCTGGAAACAAGAAAAAGTATATGTCGTGCCCATTGTTATTTCCACCACTGGTGTCATACCAAACCACCTAAAACATAGCCTTAAACTCATAGACCTGAAAGAATCCCTTTATATAACCCTACAAAAAGCCGCCATACTAAATACCTGCAGAATAGTGAGGAAGTTCATGCAAATAGAAGAAAATGAAATAGCCCCACAACACAACATACCCCGATCATAATACACCTCACGCTTCATTTACTTGGTTTCGGCCCGTAAATGTAGCTAATACCAGCCATGAGCTGAGAATAAAAAACAGTTCCCCAAAATAATAATAATGATTACTTTCAATAATATTATTGAAAGTAATCATTTTCTACTCCTAATTCCACATGCGGGGACCTACTGAGCTAAAATATATGGGTATTTTAAACCGACTTTAAAATAAGGAGGTTTTCCCCTACAAAAATTGTATTAGTATATAATGTTTGCGTATTATATATTTCTATACAATTGTAAGTGTCCATAATATCTCTGGGCAAACGTAACAGGTACTTATGAGTTTATTTTATTAACAAACAAGATTCCGCCTGCGCACGGTGGTCCAAGTGCCCTACAAGCGAGGTCATAAATACCTTACTTTATTATACTTGTTAAATAGGATTTTTTCTGAAGGGTAAATAATAAAAAAAATGCTTCACTTATTACATTAATGCTTTATTTACATAATTTAATACATTATGTACAATTAACTGTACATATATGTATTGTTCAATATAAATTTAAATTATCAATATTTGAGATTTATTCTCCCTCGTTCGGAAATACATGTGATTATGATATTAAAGCTATTCATGAAAGGGTAATCATTAAATATGTATTCTTTTATATATTATACATATTATGTACAACAAAAGACAAGAAAACTAAAACTAACATCTAATTATCAAACGTCAACATAACAACAACTAACTACAACAATCAACCTAATTTAAATTATACTAAATCTCTACTACTATTATAAATGCGAAAATAACTCTGTCTGTCTGTCTGTCACGCCTAAACCACTCAACCGATTTTGATGAAATTTGGTACTGGGATAGACTAAAGCTTGAGAAAGGACATAGGCTACCTTTTATTACAAAAAATAGTCTTGATGGGGTTGAAATAGGGGGTGAAAGTTTGTATGGGAGTTCATCATTTTTCAAGATAAAACCATGAAACTTTATATTAAGGCACTTGATAAGAAATAAATAAATATTAGTTTTACCGTTTTTGAAATTTCAACCTGTGTGGGGATGAAATAGGGGATGAAAGTCAAGTTTAGCCCCGGAACCGATTATGATGAAATTTGGAACAAAAATAGACTAGACCTTGGGAAAGGATATAAACTACGCTTTGTTGTAAAAAAGGGGTTGAAATAAGGGATGAAAATTTGTATGGGAGTTGGTAATTGTTGAAGATAAAATGATGAAACTTTGAATGTAGGCACATGATAAGAAGTAAAAATTTGTTCCAGTGTTTTTAAAATTTTGACCTGTGTGGGAATGAAATAGGGGATGAAAGTTCATATGGAACTCCAAACAAAGTCACGCTTTGAAGCCCAACCTCGGAACCGATTTTGATGAAATTTGGTAAAAAATAGATTAGACCTTGGGAAGGGATATAAGCTACGTTTTGTCGTAAAAAAGGGGTTGTAATAAGGGATGAAAAATTGTATAGGAGTTTGTCATTGTTGAAGATAAATGCTGAAACTTTGTGTTTAGGCACTTGATAAGAAAAAAAATTATTTGATATGGGGTTTTTGAAATTTCAAACTGTGTGGGGATGAAAGTCCGTTTGGATTTTGACGAAATTTGGTACAAAAATAGATTAGACTTTGAGAAAGGACCAGTCAAAATCGTGTTGTCCACGCAGGCGAAGCTGTGGGCGGAAAGCTAGTTCTTAATAAATCTAAAACCTGCCTCGACATAACGCTCTTTTTCTTATGGGGAAGATTCCGAAGACCAGTAATGAATGGGTCTCAGCTGAGTCTCTTAAGTAAGTAAGAGGAAGTCTGTTAAGTAAGTCCGTATTCGTAAGTACTCGCGACATTTTTCTCGTGTGATCCCGTCTGAAGGCCTTATAATTTTTGTTGTTAGATTCTGTTGCCTCTTCAGATAATTCCCCGATAGATAGTAAAGCATACTGTGCTACTTCAGCACCTTGGATGAGGACTTTGTGAACGGAAGCTGGGAGAATAAACCACGGATATTCTTAAATTAAAAGTCGCGCGGTTTCCAAAGGATATTCATTAAATTTATCCGAATCAATATTAAAACCCGAGGACAAGGCTTGTAAAATTGTGGAACAAAGTTCAATCAAATCTTTATTTAAGCCAGTAATTTCAACTGAAACTGCAGAATCAGAGAACAATAATTTTCTACTACTAAACTACTAGTTTACTATTAAACCTAATCTACGTCTAAACTCATTCTGAACATACGATTTCCTATCTGCTACTTGTCTCTTCTCATCATCCGACCTAACCTGCCACTTCTTAACATCCATCCTGTAAGAAAGATGAACAAAATATTCGAAAAAGCAAATCCAAGAATGTAAAGGAGATAGGCCCAACTCAAACCTACTTGGTCATGGTCAGTTCAGCCAAACCGCAATATCCAGACACGTGTATTTCTGTTAATGGACACAAATTTGAATCTTGATTTGATCACAAATATCTCTTAAAGTGCACGTTTGGCGAAACGTGTGTCTTAAAAGTAAATGCAGCTCTTGATATGTGTAGTATATTAGCGAAGACCACAACAAGGCCGGAATCATAAATTAGAGTGATCAATAAAGTCATTTTCTTGGTGAAATTTCATAAATGTTCAAATAACTCCTTAAATACGAGAGATAGGAGAAAATTTGTCAGAACAAATTCTGAAGGCATGAGATAGTCAAGTACGTACATTACAATTAGTTTTTTAAATTTAAAAAAAAATGTTTGAGGTGCGAATGTCCGACCTCTCCCATACATTCGTTCCACTGTGCGACGCCAACTGTTCGTGAGAAATAGTGTTTATTCTTATTTTATATGTAGGTACAATGTTTGATATTTGATTTGTTATTACTTTAAGATTTATTGTATTATAGTATTATATATACATGGGCTCCGTTGCCTGAAATAAATAAATAAAAATCTATTTCTCATGATTTCCCGTGGCTTTAAAAATATTTTTCTTGACTTTCGGAGATTCCGGGTACTATATTTTTTTTATCTCTGGATGCTATTGAAGAATACAAGCAACAAAAAATAGTAAGATATTTTCTATAGGTACTTAATAGCTTTTTGCCATATTAAGTAAGTAAAAGTAAACGTCTCTTTTTACTGTAATGAAAATGAAATAATTCTAGGAAATATATTAATAATTATTATAAAAACTTAAAATAAAATAAAAAAGATCACAACAATAATAAACTGCACTTGTCACCAACAGGTATCGAACTTGAGACTCCGAATTCTCAATCACGGCATTTACCACTAGGCCAACCGAACGCTATCAATATTGACGAATTACGGTATACTTTGTAGCAAATAGCGTATAGTTTCATTACTGTTCGTGTAACTGTTTTGCCAATATGACACTATAAAAATTGTTGTTTTTTATTACTTTCATGACATGTTTTTGTTTGTTAGTATAAAAGCGCTTTTTGGGCTGGCATTTTTGTACGTTTTCCATTTCTACAGCAAATATTTTTACTACTTAGAACTTTATTTAAATTTGAACTATAGTTATAGTTCAACCATATCCTTTACCAATGTCTTTACGTCTTTCAATCTTATTTGGGAACAAAATACATGTGCGGTCTTAGCGTCTGGTGTACGTAACCAGAAGATGCACGTTCGAATCCTGCCCGCATGTCGTATTTTTCCTCCACTAAAATAACTTAATAATGAAAAATGCCTAAAAAATACCTAAAAAATACAAAAAGACATATGTAATATGTTTTGAGGTATGTTTATGTTTGAAATTGTCAAACAACAAAATACGTAATGAACGGATAGCGCGCGGAGCGAAGCGACATAGGTCCGTCTAGCAGCACGTCTGTGCGATCACTGTCGGATTGCATAGAAAAGAAAGAGAAGCGCGGTGATGCGACCCTCGCAGCCACTCGCAGCTTTTTACAAAACCATAAAACAATTAATTACTAAAAAAAAACTTAATTTATCGAAAATATAAAGCAACCAAGTTCTGTATTTAAATATGATACGTTATTGTTATTAATTTTACCAACGTGCATTGCTTAGTAATACAGATATTTTTGTTTAGAATTCGTTTTAAGAGGTTAGTTTACAATTTTTTTGGATCGAGAAAACTTTTCAAAAACGTGTTTTCAAAGCAACAGTTTTCTCCGGAATATGTTCAAGATTAACATACATTTTTTTCGCTGTCACAAACTTTATGGATTTGGCTAAAAACTTGTTTAAAATATGCCTATTTGGGTGTTGTCAGCGCCTTAATAACTGTTCAAGTTCTACCAAAGTAGCTGTTTTCCTTTAAAACAGAGATTTCATTATTTTAAACGGTATCAAAGCAAATAAAAATAAATACACTTCTCTTAACATTCAGTCTTCATACAAATTACATATATTATATCTACGTAAACAATGAAAGGAATAATAGAATTTAAAGGTTCCTTGTTGAGTTTATTTTGTACATAAAAGTAATAAGACTCGAGGAAGCGGGAATAGGGAGCGATGCGGAGTCAACGACCTTCAATACTCCTTTCCCTGATTTACTCAATGAGTACTCACTTCTGTTGTAAATAGCTTTTTATTGAAGTACTGTCGGTAACGAAAATTGGAACAAAAATTTATAAATTGTGTATCATGCGTGAGGCGGTCTTCTACTTTTATTCATGTTCAAGAATACATAATATTCGGATTTTCTTTAATCTTGAGTTTTCTCTATCCTCCTCCTGTCCCCTCTTGCAAATTTTGGTACAAGGGTGTCCTTTTAAAACTTTAACAGTAAATAAATTTCAATATTCTCTTAGTTCACAAAATTCCATTTACTGTTTAATAAGGCCCGCGTGGTTTACATCGACGATTATATACTACGGAGTTGTCGCTTATTACGAGTATCTTAATAGTATAAACTATCCTAAACACAGCAGCATGGATAAAATGTATTTACTTCCAGACCCTAACAATTTGATTTGATAAAGTTAAGCTAGTTTGAACCTAAGTGACGTCCCTGTATAAAATTCAATTTGTGCTCTTAGATAGCCAACATTAAGGTACTTCAAATACGACTCAGAATAAATTTAATAATCAGGATTCTAAGTTGAAACCAGGCAAGGCCAATAAAATTTGGCCTTAGCCCACACCACCTGGGCGATCTCCTGAAATAGCTGATTTTGACAAAAATAAACCTTTGAAACAAACAACTCATTGCACAATTAAGTCGTCTTAAAGTTTTTTAACAAACTGTTTATTTTGGTATTTTATAATATTAAAATCGATCTCATTCAAAGACCGTTCATGATTCCAAAATATGTGACATAGCAGAATAACTTCATTGAATTACATGGACTAGGTCTATAATGTAACAATTCTTGGACAAGTTAATAATCTTCACAGATTTAAATCGTAGCGTCCGTTTTGCATAGCAAATCGTTCCTTTCTTGTAAGTTGATAGTTCAACGAAACCATTCTCATTTTTTAATTAAAACAAACTCATTTTAGTCCAGTAACAAAATGTTTTATTGATTTTATTTCACTTGTTTATTTGTTTTTACTTTCACTTGTTTTTCACTTTCATATGTTTTTGGCGTATTAGTTGTTTCTTTGTTGTTACATGATCGAAAAGTGCTACCTATACCTATTATCTTTGTGTTGTCTACAAGCCTGTTACGTTTATCGATAATATTTTTTAGTACGTATACCTACAATATTTGTGATACATTCCGACTTTGCACATTTAAATCTTGATGATAAACTTATTATTAACGAGTCAACTTTCATTTTTCGTAGGTACTTTACCTAATAAAAACACGGACGCTTTGAGGACTAAGAAACAAATTTTTAAATGGGGTGCGAGCAATGATATAACTTATTTTAAAATGGGTATTCCATTAAAAGAGAACTAAACTATACACAAGATACGAAAACAAATTAACTTTACTAATTCTTTGTCCTAAGAATAACCCAGTTACCCAGCCCTCTGGTCACGTGACGAGCCCGAGCGTTTCGACTCCAAACGGCTCAAAAATATAGCTCCCATAATTTAAAATTATATTGAGGTAAAAATTACTGTCATAGTCACTCAAAACCACCACTTTAGACCACATTTAGAATACAAACTAGACAAAGACGCATACAACACAAAGATGACACAAAATTTAGAAATTATAATATATTCTCATGCTACTTAGAAAACCAGAGCAACTTCATTAGCGGTTTGCGTCTACAAAGCGTAGTTAAAAACATATTAAAGAAAGGTTAATAACTCAGAGATCGACTTTCTTACGCTGTTAGTACATCGTTGTTATATAGTTCATTACATATTTAATGTGTGGGTGTGCCCACGTTCCAGGTTCTGTACCTGATGTCAAGCAAATCTAAATATAGTTAGACACAGAGTTATTTAGGGGCTGTCCATTAATCACGTGAGGCTCGAAAGGGAGGGGGAGGGGTCCATAAAAAATCACGAAATATGACGAGGGGGGAGGGGGGGCGTAGAAATATATCACGTGTATTTATTTTTTCGGCATACGCGCCGCAAATTAAAAAAATTAAGATTTTTGTATGTACAAAAAAATACACGTGATATAGGGGGGGGGTGGGGGTGGGGCCAATCTTAAACCTCACGATGTATCACCAAGGGGTAGGGGGGGTTAAAAAATGCCAAAAAAACATCACGTGATTAATGGACGGCCCCTTATGGAGAGCTTTATAGCCAGTGGGATTACTTATTGGATAAGATTAAGTCACATAGATATAACCAAGGATAATGTTGCTCGGCAGTATGAAGGCCAGTAGTGGGCAACCGTTTCGGTAGCGGGACCATATTTAGTTACAGTAGTTTTAGTAGGTACACAAGGCGATAGATCAACCTATACAATTCCAGTTTAAGCTGATCTCGCATTGTATATGCTTTCCATACAATAAAGGGTCAGCATAAACTGGATTGGTATAGCTCGACGTGTGGCCGTGCGTACCTAAGTATTGTAAAATGTGACTGGTATATATAAGCGTTAAGTGTTTACCACCTCTGATATAAAAGTAATATAAATTATACTGATCCTGAATATAAAAGTGCACAAAAAAGTAACTTTCCTTATTAATGTTGCCTCTTGTTAATGGTGTACAATAAAGATTATTCTATTCTAAGTAATGTATTTTGTAGTACAGATAAGTCAACCACTGCTCAAAGAAACCTTTCCAGGATAGATCATTAAACGTACGATATTTCAACCGTAGGCAACGATTAAGCAGTATTTCACAGTTTATCGTCAACGACCATTCTTTACGTTACGATCCATTCTAGATAAATCCATCCATTTATCAACCCTAAAAATGCTACATTTAATTGAATCTCCTTGTATCTCCAGCCATAAATGCGTTATCGCCAACCCTGCACGAGCCGGTCGAATCTCCAAGGATATCCTAACGACCTGCGAACAAAGCCTTATCACGTTACAGACGATAGTATACCGAAACGAGGGAATATTATATATTATACAGTTAATTTTGTAGGATTATATTATACGTAAAAGGAGACGGTGCCGTCATTTTCCCTGCCTTATAAAAAAGTGCGCACATTTTTCTACGTGCGACGAGAATATTAAAAGCATCCGTCTGTGAAATTTTATCACGGCAAATGGTAAATTAAATTGGGAACTGCTGCCTCAGTATACGCTCGTTAAGTATGGAAAAATATATTCGCAAAGACGTACAACTTAAGATGTTGTGTTTGCGATTGTAATGTCCTTAACTTTACGTATGTTATTCTACCTTCAATTATTCAATTTTATCAGCGCTACACTTAAAAATATTTTAAAGAAAATTAGTTTCAACTGTTCAAAGTAATGATGAACGAGTCTAATTAACAACGCGTTTAGAGGTCTTCTTAGTTCCAACGAGCGTCAACAAACAAGAAGTACCTATATAACTATGCCACATTGAAACTGTGTAAAAATTTAAAAAGAAATTGCGTTTTCTTATTTAAGCGAAATTCGAAATCACAGGCAGTGGTCTCGGTAGCTTAGTTGGTAAAGCCTCTGATGTACTAAACCAGAGAGACGCAGGTTCAAACCCTGCCTGAGATCGAATTTTTCTTTCACTAGAAATTTTATTTCATTACAAAATCCATATCTTTGTGAAAAAAAGAAATCTCAATAAAAGGGTTTTTGAATACTACCTAGGTATATAATTATGTATATTAAATTCCGATGCATGAGTTATCTTACAAATATAAGGAAGAGTGAATAATATAGAAAGAAACCTTAAAATTAATACCACACTAAATTTACTAATATAAGACGTCAAGGTAATATCCTGCTAACCAAAACCTTCTTGCTAGCCTTAGTGGATATCTAGTAATGTCTACTACCTTCTTAAGAGGAGTGTCCCTCGCGAACGCAACAATGTTGCACAGTTGTCGCTGTCTCTATCCCTCGCGATGCGAACGCGTGCCCGAGAGGAGAAACAACAACATTTTCACGCGTATTTCGTATGTTCCGAATTTTGGAGATTACTCCTATAATATTGCTAATATGTAAAAAAAAATCTTGTAAAAAAATATTCACTATATTATCTGGGTTTCCTTCGAATCAGAACTTTTCTGTATTGATACATTGTCGAGAAATACTAGCATAAAGTTGGGCCGTTTTTCAACGAAAATTGCCAATCTTTGAGCTCGTGTAACTTTTTAACCGTATATTGAAATGAAATTTTATATTACAGGAACACGTATATTAATGATAAGATTGTTACTGCAAAATTTCAATGACTTTCATTGTTTAAAATTCAAGCAAGGGCCAAACTGCGTTTGTATGGGGCGCGAAGCGGATACTATCCTCTTAATCTACCCGAAAACGATCCACACCGGAACCAATTACCTAGTTACGAACTAAACAAAATTAGTCTGTATAACAGTGACAAAGGATCTATTTTAGATCAAGCTGGTCTTAAAAAAATATTACCTTGACTAGCATTAGTGATTGTTCGAAAGGCAAGTAGAAAGAAATCGAGGTCTAGCGTCCCTACGTGGCAATTTTGCAGACTACTGGTTAGTTTTAAATGCGTGTCTAAGCAGTTTCATGTCGGTTCTTCTATACAAGACAAACTTTTGGAAATGTGCAAATTTTGACGTTTAAAAAGTTGTTCTTACAACTACGTTTGTTTACTTTTTCACGTTTATCGGTGCTGGTGAAGAACTACTACTAACTAGTGGAAGTAGAAACCTACGAAGACTGAGTGTCTAAGTATTTACTGATGGGCGGATTTCAACGGCTGCGAAGTGGAGCTCAGTATTGTGTCCAAAGCTATTCAGCGAATGCATTGCTCTTTGCCTTTCTTCCGTAACCAAGAACAGTATACTCACGATTTGTCTGTTCAAAAGATCCTAGATACAGTAAAAGTTAATGCAGAAATTTAGGGAACGACAGTGAGGGGCCTATCTCTTTTTTGTCTTTTAACAATATTATGATATACAGTATTTAATAGCTATACTAAATTGAGATGATAAATAAAAAACTGCCACTGGGACTCGTCTTATCAAAACTGCTATGGGTGTTACTTCAAAGGGTAATTTCAGACATTGCCCTACAGTTTTACACTCACATTGCTACAACTATGTCTGGAATTGGCCTTAAAAGACACCATGATTGTCTGAGTTTTCTCAGAGATCGTCAGTAGTAGGAAATGCCAAGCCACCGTCCAGTAACAAACAAAATACATTGAATTGTTAAAGTGCCTTTAAAAGATCTAGTTACAGAAATAAACATCATTTATAACATGTTTTACCTACATATTTGTTAAGACGACCTTTCCATAAATAATCCTAAAGCATGTTTAATAAACCATTTACCATAGCAATGTTTGTTGTAAGTTTCCTTGGCACATGTGATGCGGTCACACGGGTGTGTCAAGGATGCGTTGCTCCAGTTATTAGTTTAGATAGCCTTCGGTTGGAAGGACTAGGCTAACAGCTGTGATTGTGATTTAATAGTCACGTTTCATATGCAATACAGCTAGTAGCTATACTTTACCTTGTAAGATTTTATAAAGAAGTACGAAACAAGTTAAATGTGAAAAATATTATGTATTTTCCTTTAAGTAGATACCAAGAATCCAAGATGTTACAATATTACCTAATAATAAGATAAAGTAAAGTAAATAGTTATTTACTTTAGTATATTTATTTAATGTGTAAAGTTAAATACTCTTATCACATTAGGAATCTCCTGTAGGATAGACGTAGAGTGCGAAATAAAAAAATAATATTTTGGGGACCAAGTTTGAAGCACTTGCTGCAATATTTTACGCGAGTATTCCATTGTGCAAAATAACTTTGTTCAAATTAATTTAAAAATGCAGTATTTATTCAGAGAAAAAACAGAAAGCAACCCAAAGTGTACCTTTCTCAACAATAATGTTTTATATAAGTGAAAATCCTAGTACCGTAGGTTTTGTAAAGATCGATTCTATATGATTTACTTGGGGTGAGAATATTTAGTTCTCAAAGAGTATCGTTAACTAGAACCACATTACTGTTAATGGTGATGGTGTTATTTTTTTAAATTAAGTGGATATGTATAACATACCATAAAATATGGCCTCTTACTACGTTAGCCGATGTTAAAAGATACATGAACACCCATCGAAAAAGAAACATGTCCCAAATTACGTTATAGGTTTAAATAACTGCCTCATTAGTCTCGTTGTCCTAAGCGCGACTGCTACGCTAGAGGTTATGTGTTCGATTCCCAGGTCGAGCAAAGTTAGGTTTAAGAATTTTCTAGATTAAGATATTTTCAAACTTTTTCCGAAAAAAGCTCTTAATACACAATATAGAATACAGAGGTTCTGTGGAAAGTTTATTTCGTTATAAGATTAACACACCATTACACCTCTTTGCTCCGGAGTGTTAGGCAGAGATGTACCTACACAGTTTGCCGATATGTTTAGGTCCAATGAATAGGAGGCTAGCCTATTGCCATTTACCGGGCACGTATTTAAACTCCGAGCTGCTATTGAGAACTTCATAGAAAAACCCAATAACATTTTGCTTGACCTGGGAATCGATCGCAAGACCTCCAGCGTAGCAGTCGCGCTTAGGACCACTAGACTAATGAGGCAGTTAACAACGAATTATTTATTTTTCATATATTTTCCTTTTTTATTTAGTCGAGTACCTAAAGTAACGTCATCTACATTTTCGAGGACTTCGAATTACTAGATTGAAGATTTTTCTGATAGTATTGAACTCAATTAAAAATATAACATTAGGTACCTACTACTACTACAGAATGTAGGATGAGGAAAAAAAATACTTCCGCTCTTTAATAGCGACAACCTAGTAATTAATTACAGCGTGTATCAATAAATCATACAATATTGCAAATAACTCTACGTCCTTTTACGAGGAAATACGTCACAGTATTGCACCGACCTTGAATCCTTCCGGGCGGAAGCCAGTTGTGAGTCCACCCTCGGGGCAAGGAGACAACTGGCTATTGGGGAGGCCAATAAAAAGTCAAAGGTCTCGGGTTCGAATCCAAGGCACGCAATATCTAAGTAATACTGATATGTTAAAGAGAAACTGATCAGTCTATTTAGGTTTCTGACTACCACTAATGATTTCTATACGCTAAAAGCTAAAGGTCTATATCCCGCAAACCGTATTTTTTTTTTTACTTTATCCTAAAAAAATCCTACAGCGTGATATCAAGTCCTTCCCGAAAACCTATTATCCCAATCCTGCAGATAGATTCAAATTGCTGAGATACCGGGCCGGGTTCACCAGATTATTTTTACGGCGAATAGTCAGGGTGGGCTCGACGTCAAGCATCCGGAAAATAACGTCAAATTGAATTGCTCCGGCCGTCTTCTGCAGGACCACGTGTCCGTCAACGGAAATGGAAAAATTCCGGATGATATTGATCACATTTGAGCTTTGATGATATGTTGTGTCCGAGGATATCAATGTTCGGTTTACTGAATGACTATTTTTTTAGATCCGATCACAGACATGATTCTAAATTCATGTCTGTGGATCCGATGTTAGAAGAACGTAGTTTCATGTTAACTATATAAATAGTTCTTTAAACAATGATAATGATCATGTTTTTGTGAAAAAGTAGATAAATAAATAATTAAATTTTTAAAAGAACACAAAACTACAAAATAATAAATTAAAATAAAACAAAATAAAAACAAAACTTACATGAAACCATGAGGTAATTGAAATAATTGTGTGGCAAAAAATATTATCAGCTACACGTCCAGCTCCTGGAAACAAAAAGAAAAAAACTAAATTAACAAAAGAAAAAAAATATAAATCACTAGGGAGTAAAAGAAATAAAAGGGTTTAAAACGAAAATAAACGTTTTTGAACTTTTACCTAGCTCGAAGTCGCAGTTTATTCGCGTATTCTTCTATTTGAAGGGTAAGAAAATAAAGGTAAAAATTAGTTTCGTGATTTAATTGCTCCACTGCGTGCATTTACAAAATGTTTAATCACACAGACACTCCATTTGAATATACCTAGTATATATAAATGTACAGTTGGAACGTAAACATCTCTAACGAGAATATACAAACAGCAAACATGAATCAGAAATTACTTTCATGTAGCCACAAATTAAAACAAACATCATTATAAAAACATGTACTATTAGTATGATGAATACTAAGTATAGTTTCGTTTACACCACTTCAAAAAGCAAATTGCGGTAGCCCAATATTTTTAACTAACAACGCTACATGAGTAACAAAATAGCCGTTACGCTACACGTTTTCCCCGTTCTATATTTAAAATCCTTTTATCTCGAACGTCGCCTGTTGCGTTCGGATGCCGTGGTCACGGAATAAAAAAAGAAAATGCACCCTGCGGTCGATGCCATATGCGATGCAGTTTCAGTCACACGCTTAGACCTGCTTAATCGCTTTGTCATGTAAACGCTGGAGTACATGAAATAAAAAGCGCTTATCATTTTTCAGCGATATATTTAAAGCTTCCGTAAAACCGTAAGCAGTGAATGTTTGATCAATATTCAAAGATTTTTGGCATTCACGCGTTTAAATGGTTTTAATGAGTTTGATTTGATTTGGTACAGTTGCAATCTGGAGTTGTTAATCTCTTTGTACAGTCCGTTTGGGCTTAAAATTTATTGGGTTAAGAGGAACGTGTCTTTCCGCCTCTCAATTTAGGAACGGGATTCACACTTGACTGGTGTTCAGGTCCGTTAGCCAAGTAAATAAGAGCTTTATTAAATACAATCTCATTTGGCACAGTACGTGTCAGGTCTAAATCCAATGTAGAATATTACGTGAGAGACCCAGTTCTGTGTTTACCTTCACCCTTTTATAATACCTGCTTGGATAAAGGATCACGTTTAGGTAAACGTGAGGAGCTTGACTTGAATTTGAATAATTTATGTCCTATTTTCGTGTAAGACTTTGATAGAAAACAGTTCGTAATATGGTTGATGTTGAGATATTAGGACTATTTTTAAATCTAGATCTAATGTTGATAGGTACGGTAGGAGACCAAAAGAAACACAAAGCGACTGACAAAGAACTTTTGAACTTTCTAGATGTTTGATAAATATAATTGAAAAATATGATGGAATGCACATTTATTTAGAAGCCCACGCTTTAATGTCTTAAAACCAAAATATTGAAATCCATTAAAAAACTTCTGATAGATTTATTACTATAAAAACTTCAACCGTGTACATAAAACGTATAAACATCAAAAAATAGAACGTTATACTATAGATACAGAATTAGATTAGCTTGAAGCATTTAGGTTAAATGTCACCATCGCCGTTTATTTTAAACGTAGCTTATTTTAATAGCATTAAATAGTTTTATTTTAAATTCTCTTCACATTATCCTTCCGTTTTGCAATATACAACAATTACCTATATAGTCTTCGTCGATTATGTAAACGTTGACAAAGGAGACTAATTTTCACATTTAATTACACGTTCAAGTGATACGGTTGAAGTGGCTTAAGCTTCCTTTTCGTCTGACGCAAATAGAACGTTTAATACAATTTACCACGCGTTCTGCTAAATGTTCAGACGATACTCAGTTATAATACAAAGACGTCTTAGATGACTACACACAAGCAGACAATTACTGTGTACTATAATTATGATCTGAGTCACAACGAGAGATTAAATATAAGCTTGCAAGTTTAAGCTTTACCATATGACAAAAAACAATGTCTACCTCGTGTCATTCAATAAATAATGAGCTTATTAATAACGTAGAAGCTGTATCAACTTTTATTAACACGTATATTTAGTAAGGGGTAGGCAAAAATTACAGAACGCGCTTTCATGTACTCTTCAACCGTGTACTTGTGTCACTAACTGTACTTGGGAAGCTAAGCTTCTATTTGGGTGTATCTATGATGATGAGATTTTAGAACACTAAAAAGAAACGAACAAGAAATTAGAATAAGGTTAAAATTTTAATTCACAGTTGTCGACAAACCCAGCTTCCACAACCAGTCATACAAGCACACAATGCTTGTGAGTCACGGTTGAACAGACATCGGGTAACGGTGACCTAATCATTGTTTACACCATCCTTGGGTTGAGGATATCTGCCTGTTGCCACTATTGCGTTCCATCGTCTGTACTCAGTTATTTATAATTTTTGTACAGGTTTCATTTAAACGCGTCACGTCGTCACTATTATTGGGGTCATCGTTTACCTTAGCCATACTGTGGTATTAAGTGTGGTTTGTGTTGAAGTAAAGAGTATGAATGGTTAAAATTCAAATGAAAAGACTGTTACGTACTACAATCCAGCCCAATATTGACATGTTCCTTACAAAATGACTGCAACTGGCCATCTGCAAAAAATATGATACTACTAACACTAACCCACATAAATACAAACTTAATAACACCATTTTATATAAATGAGACGTTTCGTCAAGAAGCTTTTACGAGGATCATGATTATTGAGGCAAAGAGTAATCAGAAAGCCAGGTTTTCCATCGGGAACAAGGGGAAAAGAAAATTTGCAAATCATCCAAAAAGTTTACTACGCAACGCATGATACGATTACAATAAAGAAAGCATGTTAGTGTAAGTGGCACTCTATACTAACTAAATAGGTACTTTATTCTTACCCCTCGTGAATTCTTTGTGCCTATGTGTGCTAAAATAAGACTATAAAATATGTTCAATCGATTTCCAATGAATTTTACTTCACGTAATTGTACATGGCTAGTTGAATCATAGTGGCTATAAATGTTTTAAAACACGACAACGATACGATGGCTCTGCGGTTTGTTTTATTTATTCTTAAATCCAAGTTGTCTCTGTATCGTTTTCACGTCATTGAGAGGCTATGAAATCTCTAGCTACACCTATTGTTTTATTCACCGAGGTAAATCTCTAAGAATAACAATTAAATACATCAGCTTTCAGAAAATTGAAGAAGGCTTCTTGAAGGCACTTCGTTGAGCACGAAAAGAAGACGCTATGAGAATAAATATGTACCGATTTAGGTAATAGACATTTGTGATATAAAGTAATGATAATAATCAACTACTTACAAGAAAAAGAAATGTAGGCTATGCTACGGATCCCACAGAAGTAGAACGCATTATTACAAAAACAGGCAACGAAAAACACAAAACCATATAGGTACGAATACATTGAAGTCAACAGCCGACAACAAACCCCAATACCTGAGAAAATCCCTACGGCCTACAGACACATAATACCGGCTGTACAGTATGGTTGAATGGGGGCCCCATCCAATTACGTAGGGATTCCTATTCCTTTGATCACATAGGACATAGCGGCCTCTTTTGACACATCATGCACAATGAACAAGTATTCACACCATTTGAACCGTCTGTTCTGGTTCCGTGTGTTGTGTAATTTTAATAAAAGTAAGAGTAAACAGGATTTGTTTAAAAAAAATAGATGATGTTTAATATGATTTGAGTATTATCACAAAATTGAAAGAGATTATGACAGAAGGCCCACTGTGAAAATCAAAAGAGTAGAGATTAATTTTGACCAACATCATTTAAGAAATTCTTAACGATATATTTATCACCAGTTTCAGCATCCAATAGCAGTATTATGTATTACAAAGACGTTTATGATTAGAGAATTTTCTAATGTCAACGATTGGATGGAGACTGGGAATCTTTCCGATCCCTGATCCTATCATAACAAAGAATTACCAACAGATTTACATTTGGGTCTTGAACCTTTAATAATAATATTCATACATATTCTTTCGGTGTAAAAGCAGCGGGACAAGAGGGAATGCGGTGCGTGAGAACATTCGATATTCCGCACCGTCTCACCCCGTTCCGGCATTCCGGTTTCATTCCCGGCAAATATAGATGTTGCGTCCTTAAGATTAGACTGCATATTTAATTACGACATTATCGTTCGTTCGGTCGTTGCCTGATGTGGAGCAAAAACTTGTTTCACTGTATTATGTGCATTGACAAGTTCTTGTACGAGTCCGGTTTTAAGAAATTGGGATTAGATACGCATTTCTAATACGACTTCGTCTTGTAATATTTTTTCGTTAGTAATTTTATTTCCGAATGATAATGCCAACCAACTAAAGGGTTTCTGGAGCAAGAGAAGAAAGAAACCAAAGACTCTTCGGATAAAAAGTTCCATATTACAGAATTTAATTGCCTCTTAACAAGTAAGTACCATGCCGTACCAAATAAATTGCAATCCAGCTTGAAATAAATAAACATTTATTGGCTTTTAGCTCTAACAATAAACCTCAATCCAGTTAATTAATTGGTTAGAAGGAGATCGTATCGAAAGCGAAGACGCAGTCTTTCAATTAAATAACAGCGGAAACATTGTTGAGTACAAACAAAATAAATGAATCATTTCTCCTGACTTTCGAGAAACAAGTAAAATCGTGAGAGATGTTGAACAATAACTAGTCGACGTCGCTCATATAACGTCTCATAACAGCAACGTGGTTGCAATTATACGAGACATTAATACGCTTCTTGCTAACATATGTTATTTAACATAACGAGACAATATCTCCTCTTATTTTCATCTGCATATCTCACAAAGCAGCGAAAACACAGCATTTAGAAAAGTTTACTAAATAATGTTGGCACACCAGAAATTTTAACTTTTAAAGTATTATTGTTATTAAGTCAACAGATTAGCGAATGTATCGAATTGTCATAACTAAAATAAGATTAAGGGAATACTCTAACTACGTACAATAATACATAATTATATTATTCTTTCAATTAAGTATATAATGTCATTGGCCAGCATTATCACTAAATCCACAGTTCGATACCATTAAAGTATGACTCAAGCAAGCAACAGGATTTCTCAGAACACTACAGGTTGCTTGATAATAACATATCTGTGAACACATGTCACATACCGACAGAAATCACTTAACGTAAAATATGTAGCAGTATTACTAAAGCAAATATCTTCAGAGATTCTTAGAACCGTGCCATAGATGCGACGCAAACATCCCTTGACATCCTGTCACTCTTTAAAAGCTTATGAGAGCCAGTCTAACGGCAGATGAATGGTGTTACTCCGTGATTTTATGCTCACTACATACCTCTAAAATTTTCCCTTGCCAATTCAAAAGCTGAGTCCGTAAAACGAAGTACCTATTAAATATTGTAAGATACTATAGCTCTTCCAATAGGGAATGGTAATCACAATGTACGAGTTTTTTGTTATCAATAACATTATTGCAAACAGTATTTGAAAGATAATATATTCAGATGTTCGTTTCTTTTATTGCATCAAAAGCTTTCCCGTTTAACATAACATAACATAACATACCATCACGCCTGTATTCCCCGAAGGGTTAGGCAGAGGTGTAACAATGTACACCCACATTTCGCCGGTATGTTTAGGTCCCATGTAATAGGGGGCGAGCCTATTGCCATTAACCGGGCACAAATCCAGACTCCGAGCTGCTACTGGGAATTTCATAGAAAAACCCAATAACACTTTGCTCGACCCGGGGATCGAACCCAGGACCCCTAGCGTAGCAGTCGCTCTTAGGACCACTAGACTAATGAGGCAGTCTTTCCCGTTTAATTAAAGCAATTTCTTGCGAAAAAGACGAGGCTTACTGGCAGAGGAAATGAAGTAGGCACTCACGTAAAAAGACCAATTGAGGCCCAATTTGTTTAGAGGAAAAATAAAAAAAATTACTTTTGCGCAAATTAAATCTTGAATCTTGACATCTGTTAGGTTTGTTTTTATATTTCAGAATTAATTTATTTGAATAACAATTTGAAACGTTTGAAATTCGATTTGAAGTTGACGTCATTCTGCAGGAACGAGAGACAAAATCGAATTAAATGAACGAAGAAACCGGAATGCGGTCATTGGTTGGCAAAATTCTTGGACCGCCAAAAAAACCTGTGAAGTATTTTAACAATCTATTCAACTCCCAATTATTTCATTAATAATTAACTATAAAACTTGTCATAAACGAAAAAACAAAAGTCTGGAACTTAATCAACTAACGAGTCGTTAATCGCCGCTTAAGAACGATTAATCTTTTGTTTCGGAAGTGTGTCACGGATCGGCAACCCGGAACATGTCGGATAGTCTTACAGTATTGTAATACAATCTTAAACACAACAAAGGCCAACATTGTGGTGACAATGGAGCTATCAAGTATCCGAGCAAGTCTGTTATGTATTACAGATATAGGGTTGTCCAATATCACAAACAATGGGTAGTTTTGGATAGAAGCTTTCCAGAAAGGATGTTTTGCATACAACCAGACTGTAAACAATAAGATACACATAACATTGTTAATCTCAGTCTTTTTAAGTATTACCCGAATTCGAAGCAAATAAGCATTCATCCAATTTTATAAATGCCAACTGCAAATCTCGAAATAAATTACTCTGGAGGAAAGGCGCCAGCCAACAAAAACAAAACAAATTAAAACTGAACAAGAGCATGTATTGAACAAGACAGAAATAAATGACACACCAATACACCGGTCAATTTCACAGAAGCATCGCAACTGTTCAAACTAAAACGGAATAACCAATTAAGCAGACCGGCGCGGGCGCAGCGCGGACCAAAAATTACCCACCGTTACCATTACTGTTACAATATCTTGTTTACAACCAACATCGCAACTCGCATTTTCACAACCAGAATTATAAATTGAATACTCAATCATTACCATTTTATTAATGTTAATTTGTTCAGCAACAAAAAATATTAGTCTCATTACTTGACTAACCGTTATAAATCCTGCTAATAGTTCCAACTGAGACATACCATTACCATTCAAGCTAGCAAAGCAGGCTGTCAGAAGGCTATACTCAACGACCTTGTTGGCCTAACCTTATCTACAGCCTACGTATATACAATTACCAATCTTCAGTAAATAAAAATAAGGACCACAGTTTCTCAAGAGATCGTCTGAAAGATTACAAAATAATGCCTGGTATTGTAGTAGAGGCGAGGACTATTTATCATTTAAATAATTGACAAGCAATTATAGTCCTAGTTGCAAAGTATTTAAGATGGCACCGTGTTAAAATACAATCTGAAGAATAAGAAAACATATTTATGATATTAAATATTGCTTGTTGTTTGTTGGAGAAATGCTTTAGGTACTTTATAATCCTAGACAGGAACTGACGTAATGATGTTACGAAGCAATTACTCAGTGGGACTGACTAGCTGGCTTCCTTGAACAAGTCATTGTTTACATGAATAGATTAAAAGATCTTTATAATTATTCATATTTCGGTTCTAATAATTGTAAAGACATATCCTTTTGTTAATTAAATGAAGATAGAGAAAAAATCCTTATAAATGTTTACTGTGGTATTAGGTTTCTATACTTATTATCTGTATACTTAATACAGATGAAGTTTGTCCTCATGAAACTTTTAAAAAGATAGATGGAAAAGTTTATTGCCGTTAAAGTTTATTGTGTTCGTTGCGCCTATAGGTACATTCCCTAAAAGCAGAACAACGGGTTTTCTTGTAAATTGACGTAAAAACTTTTTTAGTCTATTCCAAGGTTCCATTTATTAAGATCATGTACCTTCATATTTCCAGAAACCATCAATCTGTTCCTTTCAAATCTTCAACCATCCAAAAGCATGCTTCACCTACTTCCAAAGCTGAAATAGATTTTTGTATTGTAAGTGCAAAGGTTAACAACGGTAATCGATCGTAATCCGTATAAATCAATCCGTTCCACAAAGTTTATATTTAGCGGAATATGTGTGAATGAATTCATAAAAAAATAGTATCGGTTAACGGTTCTAAACCGGACTTGCTTGATCGCATGATTTGACGGGTTAATGCGAAGTTTAGGAACTAAAAACAAATCGCATCTGATGGTATGACCAATTTGGTTGAACACCATTCCTTTTATTGGTTGAACAGAATTGCTTCTATTTGTTGTAATGCTAAATTACTAAACAGAAACTAACAGGACTGATATAAGGAAAGTTAGATACAATAATCTTCAACAATTTTACTCCTAAAATATAACATCACGCTTGTATTCCCCGAAGTGTTAGGCAGAGGAGTAGATGTCCCATGTAATAGGGGCGAGTCTGTTGCCATTAACCGGGAAGGAAACCAAGCTCCGCTTTTATGGGCCTTTTCTTTTAAATTATCATAACTTTAAAAGAAAAGGCCTATAAGTCTGCTCGACCTGGAAATCGAACCCATCCTGGGTTCTATTTCTAGCGTAGCAGTAGCGCTTAGAACCACTACACTACTGCGGCAGTTACAAAAATTAATAAGTTATAAATTTTAACCTGGAGATTAAAATAAATAATTCTTGATAGATAGGATATAATAGCATTACTTCTAGAGCCAGCTTTGGTTAACTAGGTTAAGGCGCGCCTTGGGCGCGAAATTCAAATTTCTTTTTAATTATTTTTTTCGCAAATTATTCGGCTACACATTCCAGATACACACGGCTACAGGTCAACCTATACAAGTCCAGCATAAGCTGATCTCACATTGTAAAGGCTTCCCATACAATAAGAAGCCAGCGTAAACTGGATGTGTAGCCGTGCGTATATGGCAGTAGAAATTGGGACATCAACAATAACTTATTCAAAATTGAGTATAAAATCTTTTGCCTAAAAATCGTTATCATAGATTTATTTTGGTGTAAATCGTAATTTTTGGGCGAATCCCCTATGTTAATTGATTATAATTTCACGCCTAGTGCTGAACGGTTAGCCTTAACTGACAAGTAAACTATTAACAAGTAAATTAGCTTTAGCAATGTATGTTCTGTAGTTAGACAAACTTCACACACTTTTTTTTTCTGATAAGCGAAAACAGAACTGAATGTTGTTTGAAAAACGGTTGCTCTAATGACTAAAGCTGATAACAGACACTCCTACGAGTATGACACATGGTATGTTGATAATACTTCATTTGTTGAATCAGTTCCGTTTTAACTCAACGGATCCACCGTTAAGTTAAGGTAGGTATAATTTAACTAGGTATCTAAATCAAGAAATCTCTAGTCTCATTTATCTCCTATCCCTTCTGAGAGCTCATAATATGCTTGGAAGTTTTTTATTTTGAGTAAACGAACAAAAGCGTTGAGGGACTAAAGAACGAAGTTATTAGGTAACCATTCACGTTTGATATTTTCAGAATTTGAGTTTAAAAATAACGCAACGATTTGTACAAATGAAAAACTTATATAAGCAGCATTTTGTAAGACCAGGATGTAGGTGGACGCCTACTTTTTATTTCTTTACAATCTACACATGAATTTTACATTTGTTAAACGTAAATTTATAGAAAAAGATTCGAATTACTTGGATTCTGCCCTGATTGATTGTTTTTTACTACAAAAGATTATCATCAGCATCATCAGTACTGTCATCATTTCTGCCTGCTTACAATTACTTTACAATTTATGAAATATGTTTTAAAAAAAACATTGCTCCCAGAGAAAAGTTCTCGATGTTTTCACCGTGTTCTAAAAGCAAATTAGTTATAATATTTTGTTCAATAACGTCCCCAACTGCGGGAAGCCATCCTCTGATCTGATTGCTGAAGTTAAGGAGTTCTAAAACCAATCAAACTTTTCGTTTACCATCTGCGATTGGGATTTGAAATATCTTTTTTAGATCCCTTTTCTTAAGACATCATATTTTTACATTTTCTGCTGGGCTTACAAATGTTTAATAAAAATGTATGTATTTCAACTTTCATGTACAAATAATATGGTACATAAGGTGGACCTAAACGGAAATTAAACAGATCAAAATAAAATTCCGTACATAAAACAATGCATACAAGTAGGTAGAGAGAAACAAGAGAATCAAGAAACATATTTAAGTAGGTACTTTGAGAAATCAATACTTTTTTGGTGAGATAACAAGAACCAAAAATGTGGAAAAAGAAGCCCGTGAAACTGGTGACAGTGGCGTAAGCGACTTTTGAAATCTAACAGATATGGCAATGGTTAAAGTAGAAGAAAAAGAATTAAAAAAAGAAGAATTCTCACTTCTAGATGAAACTATGCTTAGCATGGTAAAGTTATTCGATATAAACCCTAGTTGATTTCAAAATTCACGACTAGCTTGAAACTATTCATGAATTAGAGGGATATTGTGTGCAAATATGCAAACACCTTTCATTAACAAATACCTTGGCTACCAGACATAGACGTACTTGACATATTTCGAACGGTCATTACTTTGGTAACTGAAGGACAAAGAAATTTTCATAGAAAACTGCCCCGCCCATATGTGTACTATACGTAAATATTTTAGTAGTCGTAGGCGACTCAGGTATATTTAATCAAGTAGGTGGGTGATCATAATTATAACGGTACTTAATAGGGCGTACAAGCATGATATTAAATTATTATTTTAATTAAATACTCAGAATTCTGTAAAGTAAATGAAACATACTCCGGCTTGGCTTCAATATTTATTTGGAGTATCATGTTGAATTATCCATTATTTTAATTGTACAGACAATTGCGCGGCTTGACAGAAGAATCTATTAATGGATGCTAGAACTTTACCATCCAATTTATTAATAACAGATAGGATCATCTAAAAATGCTATTTACAAAGTTTATTACGCCGAAACATAAGCATATACTTATGACCGTCTCCTGTACATAGAATGTGCACAGTATGTTAGTTATTAATCATTCATTACGAAATATTCCACACGCAGGCACGTGACAATGAATTTATTATGTTCCGATACAGACAGACACAAGCATTTTATTAATATTGATAGCTGCCATTCCCTTGTGGATTTGTCGTAATTTTTAAATGTGACCTAGTATGGTTGATACTGGTCAAAAAGCTTTTATAATGTTATTCTGATAATCTAGAGCATAATTATTTAAAATCCAATTCATTCCATGCTGTCTGACCACAAACTCCTATTATTGGAACGAAGTTTTGGAACGAAGTTCCTTATCGCGCGTTGTGAAAGGACACTTTTTGCTATAGTAAGCTATTGTAAGCTGTGCGGGGTGCGCATGTTTCTCTGTCTATCTCTCTCTCTCTCTCTCTCTCTTATAGAAAGCAAGCCAGATATTTTCATTTCTATTTCGCATTGAACGGTGTGGTGTCGCGACGATTATTTTTGTTGAGTGTATACAGGTTTTTCGTAAATAATAAATAATAAAAAATAATAATATTATATCTTAAAAAAAAATTACAATTCCTTCACTAATTAATCGAAAGGAACTTCGTTCCATCCGGGTGTCCCTTGACACCTCTCAAGTTTTTTTTTTACTAATTTATTTCCTACAAAGAAGTCCATAATGTGTTGGTAGCAAAAAAATACTTACTACCAATTGTTAGTACTGATCACCCTTTGCTCACACTACGTAAGTAGTTTAAAATATATGCTAAGGGTTATAGGGCTCCACTGCTGGAGTTGGACTATTACTAACTAACTTTGAAGAACATACGAGACTTAAAAACTGAGGTCTCAAGATGACACCGCAATGTTGGTGTTGCTGACGTCTATAGGCAGCGGTTGCTCTTTACCATCAGGGGGCCTGTACGCTTTTTTGTTATATTTAAGTGCATTAAAAAAATTTACAACTAGAGCTCCTAGCTTCAGTTTTCAGTTGTCTCTCGCAGTAGCGAAGCTTATTATCTGTATGGGTGTGATTGCTGGTTGATTGAACAATGTCAGACATTGACATCATTTAGGCATTGCTATAAGAACTTTAAACGTTAGTGATTGGTCTTTCAAATAGTTACCCATATTCAGTACTGACTCTTGCCCAAATAACCAGTTATATAACTGAACTGTCGGACGTTATACCTCAGAGCAGTTATCACACGTATCGTGTCTCTGTCATATCGATTGTCATAAGGCCATTTAACGATATTAGACGTCCCTGACCCGAAACTATTTCGTGGAAATAGGCCATTATTAGGTCATCTGTCCTCTAACAAACGTTACAATTTTCTATGTAACATGGAACTTGTAAGTTGTGTACATGTGTGGTTTATAAGTCATAGGTATATTGTTGTGGTAGAGCTGACTTGGACTCTCAATACTTTAGCCAATCAGGATAAAGCATTGTGCAGAAATCAGTTTATATTTGATACCTACTGGCAATCTATCATTTATATAGCATACTTATTCAGATAACAGGGTTGCCCTACAGGGTCCATGATTGTTCCTAGCTCTTAAGCGTACAAGGAAAGTGTCTCAAAAAGTCATTTAATACGCGAAAAAAACCGCGAGCAACAGCTAATAATCTATAAATGCTGCCTTACCGGCGAAGCCATTCAGTTAGTCATTTATTCAAGAATTTAAAAGTGCAGCAGAATTCACCTCGAATTTAAAACAATCCGCAGTTTAACCAGCAAGGCTTGCATTGGGTTCGAAGGCAACCATATTCCAATTAAAATTCATACCCGCTTAGTCATGTTGTTGTGGTAGGTACCGTCGCCAAATGCAAAAAAATAAGTCTTTGAAATATATAAATAACATTGTGTGTTGCATAGACGACCGTTACGATGGAAGAGCAGCTGGGCCCGCACCTGCCGGCAACAGCTGACCGTCAAGAAACCGGCGCTGGCGCATTATTCAGTTCCAAACGATAAGGACTCTTGTAGACGAAGGGGGAACTTAATATAAGAAAACATTTTAGCATTGCGTTTTGCCATCAGAAAACTAATCATTAAACCTTGGAATGAAAGTCTCAGAAAACTCGTTACAGGAGAAAGCACACTTCGGGATGATTCGAAAGAAATTATTTGAAATATTTATCCAATAAACACCCTTTTTCAAATATTCCTCCACGAAAAGTGTTAAAACATTTGACAATTCTTTATTAGGAAACAGATTAAGCTTATAATTTTATTGTTTTTGAGAACCTTTTTAAGACTTCAAATATGATAGATATCTTTTGTTTGCGCAAACATAGCAGCGGTTGGAACGGGCTCAAAATCGCTGAAATATAGACATTCAGTGACCTTTTGTACCTAAACAAACACGACCACACTTGAAATGGTACCGTTGTAGAACGCAGGCCGACCATACGTGGCGTTCAGCGGTGCGAATAGTTTGACAAAAGCTCACGATTCACGACCTTCGACATTCCACACGTGGAATTCAGAATAATCCTTTACTTGTACGAGAGCACTTCGGCAAATTGCGGTCAAGCTGCTGAATTGCGTTAGTCATCCAATAAATTCTTACTCTTCATAGTTTTAGCTTCGGTCAAAGGTGAGAAAGAAGCCTAAAAGCAAAACTAAATATTCAATAGTTCATCATTTAAAAACTATATAATTAAGTATACTACTTACCGGTTTTTTTATAAATCAATGATACTATCGATTTCTGTTTTGTAGAAGGTTCTGACGGAAACAAAAATTACGAAAATTGGAAAGATAGGTCAACGTCTGTCGAGTGAGCTAGTATATTTATAAAAATGAAAATTATGTGAGAATAATATATTTTTCTGTTGAAACAGTTTCGAAGCGGTAGGCTCTTGTCACTATTGTTATAATCATGCTTCGCATCACTTCTAATTCTCGCTTGGTTACATTTTGTTGATGTTGCTACATCAATTACACCTTGTTGCCCAAATTAATTTCAATTTAGATGGTAATAACAAGCCTCAAAAAAATATTCCACAGCGTAATTTTATTTCGTGACTTGAATTTAAAAATAAATTACGGGGTTTGATGGAAATAGTCCGCAAACTTTTCAAAGGGAAGGTTCGAATTCAAATTCATTAAATATTTTACGTATAGATTTAAATATATAACCACAAGTAGGTGAAGTACAATATTTCAATGATAATAGCCATGTCAATAAGAGGGATTTAAATGAGGTTGACTGAGTTCTCTGAGCTTCGACGCAGTAACCTAGGTACCTATATCTCTTAAAAGTTTATCTTAGTAATTTTCAAAGTGGACGAAACGCGTCCACTTTGAAAATTACTAAGATAAACTTTTGGAGAATAATTTACTCAGAATAAAATCGCAATCGACCGTTGATTGATCTAATAGTTCGGCTTCTTAACATTGGATTTAATAGTTTTAAATGTCCTCCAATTATTATGCTATCAACGGTCTTGATTGTATTATAAAGCCTGTGTGTCAAATTGATTAAATAATATGGAAGTCACGATTTTTCCTGCAACGGCTGTAGAAGGGGCAATTTAATTTAAAACTTCAATTTCTCATAGAAAAGCCATTTATGAGTTATTGTCTGCACTAACATCACCTTTTTTAGTAAATTTAGAAAGTTGTACACTGTTGTTGTGTTTTTTTTAACAAATTTCTTTCCTAACTTAATAACTTTCCGGTTTCTAAACGTTCTAGATTTTTGTAACAAAATTGAACGAAGTTATTAGCTCTCCACATGAATTCTGTATACATTTTACTACAAATTCATTTTATTACACAACGAACTAGATTTACGCAAAACTTCCTATTATAAAATGTGCTTATTTATGTCACAAACTCGTCGTCAGCTTTACGTATCAAAATACGACTCCACTAGATCCTTTCTTTTAACATTAGGATCGTTACTCTTTAGCCCGATTTGATTAAATGCTTCTGGCGTTTATGGAAATACTTTTTAATACTATATTTAGTCACCTTATTACACCGTTCATTGCAATTATTACTAAGTCGGTGACTACTGTCAGTACTACTCAGTACTATTTTCTATTAGGTATATGGTACCGGTAAAAACTAGTACTTACGCTTTGATGAAATGGTTTAAATGAAAATGAAAATGAAAAATTATTTATTAGTTTTACAGGTTATTCTTATCAACTAGTGATTGGAGCCTCCTTTTAAGCTAAAATGCCTGTGTTAGGTGACTCCGCTCTTCCAAATCTTTACGTTTACATATCTAACCTATTTAATTTTTATTATTAAGAATATATATATGTATTTTTTATTTTATTTGTTTTTTATACAAATTCTAAAAGACAAAAATATGACCAAAAAAGAAAAAAAAAGTGTGTGTGTGTGTGTGTGTTCGTGTGCGTGTGTGTGTGTGAGTTAGTAAGTAGTTAAATTTTGAATAAGTTTAAAGAACAAGGCTTACGGCATAATTACTAGGCTTTGATCGTCCATATATCGTGACTCGCATGTATAACGCATTTTGTAAACAAAGGGGTGTGTGCTGAAACAAACAACCTGGCGTATTTATTGATTACACCACGGTAAACATAGAACGCTATAAAATCTACACGTTTCATGTTGTCAGGATCGTAAAGAGCTGCCTGCCGCCGACAAGGTCGCGTCCTTCGAGAGCTCCCGTATCATGAAGACACACGATCCATAATTTATCTTCAAAATATTCTAGATCTATGTACCTACCATACAAAACAGGCCTTCGTTCTCAATTTTCTTTGATGCGAAGTTTGATACGAAATCATTTTCATCGGGCCCGATAAGCAGAAATGCTCTACTTCAGCAAAAGGTAGAAATCCTTTTGTTCGACTACATAAATGGATTAATTTCTTTATATTTTATATAAACCCATCTTTTGATAGTCTGAATAAAGGTAGAAGAGCTCCATCAACAATGATGGATGTCGTAATAGGTAGTCGCACACGTTTAGAGAAATTGAGACCATGTTTCCGATTAGGATCAAACGTGATTGGCCGCAAGTAGAAAAGCCTCTTCAACGTTTATTGTTTGAATACTTCATGCAGCTTCTCTCAATATCTACATACTTTTCCAAAGATACAGTCTTATTTTGGCACCTTCAATTCAATAAAACAAAAAGATGGTGAACAAAAGTTTGGTTCTAAGTATGATTAGCAGCACGCTTTTAAATGCCCTCATGGTTAATTGAGAAGTAACAGACACTAAGTCGGACAGGGCATGTGTTCGTTTATGAAGATGGAGCGCAATTAACGTTAATTAGGCGTGAGAGCTTAAGTTCGAGCGTTCGCGATTGGCCATGATCGTTACAGTACTTGTTTCTGAGGGACCCCTTATCTGCCGAACAATTAAATGGAGAGATGTTTATAGTTCATTTCGTAATTGCTGTTCGAAATTAATTTGTTTGTTGGGAGAATTGGGATTTTGTTTGAAATAAAGCTTGCGAAATGTTTCTATAATGTGAACTATTTTGTGACTCCTTTCTTTTTTTGTCATTTAAATTCGGGACACGATCGAGATCTGCGGTCTTTTGATAGCGGACATGACTTCTGTTTTGGTCTACTGCAGCCTGTTGGATATGGTAGTATCTCTTTATTTATGTTTTACTTTTAAAACCTTACAAGCAATGTGGGTCGCACATTACTTGTATTCTTGTTAACCCCTCTTGCTAAGCTGCTTGTGTTACGAGTAGGCTCACGTCGGTAGTGAACCGGCAACCACATGTTCGCAAGTCTGGTGCCCTAGCCAAAAGGCTATCGCCGCTTTTTTCTCGATTTCCATTGCACCTTGATTTAATTCAAGCCGAGCTTCGGATTCCAACTGACAGTCATGTAGGAAAAACTTGAAGGCAGAAGGCGTCCATAAAAACCAATAAAAAACATATTGGCCTAGTTCTTTCCATTAATTCGTCTTCAACATAAATCCAATTTAGGTAGGTGTGCACCTACAATTCAGATCGTAAAAAACATTACGTGCATTGATTATCACGGGGCCATAAATTTGACCTAGTTAATGTCTTTACCTAGGTACTCGTAATATCATGTAGGTGCCTATCTTAACGGTAAACAGGTTTTGTATAGTAAAATAAAATTAACTGACTCCTTATGAGTCACCGTATGTAATATCCATCTGGTAAATTACCTTGATGAAACCGGTTGTTACATTAAAAAAATTAAACATCGACAGCCGAAGAACAGCAAAAAAAAATATCGTTAAAAAAATATTATTTTTATTCCATTTATTTCTCCAAATAACCACATTATAATAGATTACGCGAATATTATAAATAATAGGGTAAACGTGAGTTATATAATTAAATGCATTTAAAATAAATGGTAGTTAATACGTACCGGAAAAAGATACGAAATATTATGTAGGCAAAGTACAGAAACATATTATAATTATAATAATAAATTATAATTATTATATTATAATAATAATTTAAGCTCGGAAATTATATACACAGAAATAAATAATTACTTACAAATTATACTTGAGTAAATTGTCACGTCCTGTTGTATTGATGAATTAATTAATAATATATAAAATTTATGCAATTAAGAATTACTTACAGCTGCTGGACACATGGCATTCATTCAGGACACACTGGTAGATTATCCAGGATTCCAGTTCAATCATCGTGGAAGCGGTCATTTTCGTCACAAAATTCGCACAGTCAATAAAATATTCAAGTCAATTGCTATTCCGACAAATACCACATAAATATTTCACTGCATCTCTCTTTATGTAAAGAGCTCAATATTTTCACTCAATGTTTTCAATTTACAATTTGTAAATAACACGCGCGATGTGAAATACAGAACGTTATTTTGATAGGTATCGCTCACATAGGTTCACGAGCTGAATGATTTGATTGGACCTTCGACTTTCGGCCCGCCCGACAGGAATCCGGAAATTACGAACAGTGTTGCCAATTACTTTGTTACTTTTCCCTAAAACAGCTGTCAAACTAACTATTTTAAGAAAATAAATCATTGTGCAGATTGAATAGAAATCATGTTTTCAATACCTTTTCATTTAATATGCTATAAAGAACAGTGCTTATTTATTCATTAAATCATTTCAAAAAGATACTTGCAATAATCTATCACATTTCTCTAAAAACTATATCCTACTATTAAAATAATTCTTCTCATAAATTACTGTCATGTAATGAAATAATTCATTGAAAACCAGTAAAAGATCCCATAAACAATGGCAAAAATTAGAACGTTGCAACATTTTTCATAGACAATATGCTGCCACATAGAGATGCGTATTACATGTTTCTAATGTCAAACGAAAAGATATCGAATATTCGATTTCATGTTATGATTTCAAAGACATAGCACTTAATTAACAAAATTCAAGGACAGACGCTTTTTATAAAAAAAAAATATTGCACAAACTAAATAATAATTAACAAGTCTATTACTGTCATTATCCGATAATATAAATTTTATTTATTTATTTATTATTATTATGGCCCTTCAACGACTTACTCACTAAACACACAGTAAAAAATACGAAAATAAATTAATACTTAATAACTTATGTGTTATTCAATACCTGCAAGATTTCAAAGATCTTTTTTATTACAATACAACCATCACTCAACTATAACTTGTCCATTAAACTTCATGATGATTCTTCCCCCATAAAGCGTAAGAATCTGACAGATGGTAATAAGTTGTTAAATTTTTAAAATAGCTACATTTAACTCGTATCATTACCTAATTCGAAAAGTTGCGATACAGGATATATTTTTATTGGTTAATACAAATTTCTGATTTTTCATAATCCCAATGAACTAGAGAAGAGAGCTTAGAAAGCAATATTTCGTCTAGATGACAAAGAAATCAAGAGGCTCTGGTCTTTTCTCACATTCGTCCATGCATAATTATTATATAATGTACATCAAAGACAACGAGCACACGTGATTATGTACGCACGGCTACACATCAAGCTATACAAAAACCAGTATAGGCTGGCCTTGCGGAAAACCTTTACAATTGGAATTCAGTTTAAACTGGTTTCGTATAGCTTGATGTGTAGCCGTGTGTACGAGCTAGCAACCTGATGATTTTATAAAAGCGTTTTCGCGTCACCTACAAAAGACGCACACCATTGTGCATCTTTTATGTTTATACGTTTTGTTCGCTGACTACTTCTACTGCGTTGGGTTGATCGGTGCGGTCTCGACCCTTAATTGCAACATTACCCTCACATGCATTACCTTCAGATGACATGAAGTTTTGCAGTGAAACTCGATTGCTAATTATGTAGACATTCGATTATTTATCGATTCTCACTCAAGCGATCAACACTAACAGTTAGCTGTCAGTGTCAGTTGTCACTGCGGTTGCTCAGTCTATTCTATTTTGTTTGTGGTTTTATAAGTGCTGCGCGCAGTAGAAAAGAAAGTGGTGTTTATTTGTAAATATTGTAAAATTGTAAATATTCATAAATTTTGTGTTTCTATGATTTAAATAGTGTTTTGTTGACAGTGAAAGTGTTATAAGGACAGAAAAAAACCTTTAAAGAACTTTTTTGTGTTTGATAAGGTGAGTTATTTAAGTACGATTATCAAACACCTGTCGTATCGTATCGAATCGCTCATAAATTTTATGTGAATGCAATTCATTGTTATGTAGGGTCATTATAATTTCATAATAAGTTAAAATCTGTTGTTTTGAATGGAAAGCGTTGGGCAGTTGCGCTATTTCGTCTAACCTTGAGCGAGCTAAGCGGAGTGTCATCGTCTAATTTGGCCTTATGCTGTATGCCCTACAAGTATTTATAAAGCAACGTAAATACTTCGTTTGGACATGTACGTATAGAGAAACAAGCAATACATATCACGCACGTGTTATAAAACGTTTTCGAATTATGCTTCGTCTATAAGGCGACTCTAACCGATTTCTTTTGTTTATATCAACTGAAATTAGTCTTAACTAAAAATATTTACGGTCAATGCCGCTGATTAGCATTATTCGAAACACGTAAACAACGCGTAAGTCTTGTTTTATCTGAACGACTTAAAACTACTGTATAAAAAAAAAATATTTATCAAAACATAAAAACATCTCCTTAAACAAAAGATGCACTTGTATAAATAAATTCGTAGAAAATAAAAAGTTTACACTACAATAAATTATTATTTTTCTTTTGGCAGCCTACAGATAATAGTTCATACTCTCATAAACAAGTAGTTGCACCTACTTTATTTAACCTCTTTGCAAAAACCAGAGTTGCAGAACTAAGTGCATGGCTCTATGACTTTGTAGGTTGATCTATAGACTCTAATCATACATTATTATGTTGCACATAACTGTTTTATGGCTTTTGTATTACGGAAATGTTTCAAATACTTGTTGGATGGACCTATGTTGCTAGTTAACATCCAAGTGACCAAATAATTATTAAAAACTTTTGTTGCTTGCCTGAAATTGGGACAAAATATAGGAAAGGAGGTTTCATACATGGTAGGATAAGGTTCATCAACATAAGTACTTTATTATTCATAGATATTGGTTAAAAAGGAATAGCCCATGCTAAAAACAGACACTAAACCTATTTCCTGCTCCTTGCCGGCCAGTGTCTTTTCTCAAAACATTAGGGGTCAGGTTATCTCCAGTCTGGACACACTTCAAGTGCCATAAAAAATAATCTCAGGCCTGCAGGATTACTAAAAATTCATGAACTGGGGACATCTGACATATCAGTTCATAATCATATTATGAAGCTATCACTGCATAGAGAACAAATAGAGAATTAATTATTATCCAAAAGCAGTGTCTGAATGAGAGATTGGAAAAAATCTCACTGAAACCATTTAAATTAAGGTCTGGTGGAAGTGAATTACAGACATGGATCCAGTTCACATGTGCATGTTCTTTTTATACTTTTTCTGTGTTTGAAATCCTTATGGATGTATACATGGCTACAGGTCAACCTATATATATCCAGTTAAAGCAGATTTTTTATCGTAAAGGTTTCCTATACATTAAGAGGCCAGCGTAAACTGGATTTGTACAGCTTGATGTGTTGCCGTGCGTACATAGCCTGGAGATGCTGCTAAGAGGGTCTGTTACTAAAACCAAAATGGTGCTTCATCTCATGATTATTATTGCATCAAAGTAGCAGGAGCATGTTGACATTTAATTTCACTCTAATTTTATCTTAAAACAGACATTTAAATCAGCCATATCTAGTTTCTACATGCCATGCAGGCAGTTCACAGCTTCTCGCCGGCCTGTAACATTATATATGATATTGATACTCTGTGGTTTTAGATTGTTCATTTTCTGGAATTTAAGTTTTAAACAGATCCTTTGTTGTTTTTTGCTTTAACAATCTGTACTTAAAAAAAATTATGAAAAATAATTGAAATTCGAATTCTTATAATTCAATTAATTATACTTATATGATTAAGAAACTTATATTGAATAACAAACAAATAGTCTGCAATCATTCACATTTATCCAGTACTTAAGTATATCTCTAGTTCCAATTCCAGCAAAACTGGATTGTTTCAAAGTTAATTATAAACTGTTATTTTTTTACACTTGGCGCTAATGATAAGGCTTGTTATCAGCCAGTGGTTTGGTTTGATGCGTCATCGTAACGTAAAACTATAGCAAATAATTTTAAAAAGTAGTACACAATTTATTGACATTGATAAGCTTAGGTAAATATTAAATGAGTTATGTGGCCTTATCTAACGTTTTGATCATGTGTGGTTTCGTGTGTTAGGTCATTGCGCTCACCTTTATCAGGTTAAATTACTATACATGCAAACTATTAGGACATATTAGCCAGTTTTCGCTATCGGTAAATTCAGTTCCCTTTAAGAAAATCAACATCCATTTCACTGACGCCCGTATATCAGGAGTTGACGAATAGTTAGTACTTAAATAAGGCTTTCCTATTGATTTTAAGGCAGGATATATATTTTTGCCTTTTAGGATTCCGTAAAACCTTCTACAGAACGAAACGGAACCCTTACAGTTTCGCCATATTCGCACTGCCCGCCGCAGTCAGGGACTCTTTTTTTAGTACAAGGAACATATAATTTGTCATTGGTCATGGCTATAACATGCAAAACATGCCGTCACGCGGTCATCATGTTTATCGACGATCGTTTTTTAACATTTTAATGTCATTTAACCCACTAAAAAGCCAACAAATTAATTATAATATAAAATATTGCGACCCACCTCACTAAAATACATTAATTTGACCTTTATCAAAGTTTAACATCGGCTAATTATGGCGGCGACCGATTCGTCCCCTTTTTCAGTATTATTATTTATGCAGAATCATTTTTATTTTTAAACTCTAAAACAAAAACAAATCTATTGAAGTTAGGTACATTTTTCGTATAAAACAAAGTCCTATTTGTTGAATACGTTGCGACTCCATATAGTACTACTCGGCTTCGCACGGTCACAGAACCTAAACACTTACACACGCAAACCTTCCTCGTGAATGACTCTGTATATTGGTGAAAACCGCATGAAAATCCGTTGCTTTTTTGATATCATCACGAAAAGACGGACCAAGCGGGGGACTTTGTTTTATAATATGTAGTGACAGGTTAAAAACCACGGCCCTTGGCAGTAGCAGATAACAAAATTCTTTTTTTTTACGTGGAGAAACCTTCAAAAGGCGGCCATATAAAAGGGACATTAAAAAAAGAACTGTCCTTCAGGCCCTTGCAACTGCCTTGGCAACAGCTAACATTTCGAGATGTTTCTTAACCCTAAAAGGACACAAAAATAATCATAAATTATTCACAAGTTATATGTATATTGTGATGTTCTTTTTTCATAATCTTTATTTGTTTACAACTCTCATTTGAGATGACATCATTATCGCAAGCCATAAAAATGTTGACAAATTTCGTGTGTTCTCAAAACACTTGCTCAAACTCTTGGTAGCAATTTTTCCGGTACTATTTTTACTGAAAGTACGTACCTCAATACAAGATTAAATATATTATTAATTATAGTGAGGTAGATATATTTAACTTTGCTTAAGTAATCAACGGAGGCACTTTCTGGTATACCAAATAACTTTGAAAAAAAAAAACAATTCTCGTAGTCTGTAAATAAGTTTTTTGTAAATCCGTAGCAATTAAAACGACCCTTTTGCTAATCTCTTTTGTCGTCAGTATGAGATCACCAATAAGTGGGTTGGTGCAAAGTCGTTTTTACGAGCGATTAAGAGGATAGTATCCGCTTCGCGCCCCATACAAACGTAGTTTGGCTCTTGCTTGAATTTTAAACAATGAAAGTCATTGAAATTTTGCAGTAACAATCTTATCATTAAAATACGTGTTCATGTAATATAAAATTTCATTTCAATATACGGTTAAAAAGTTACACGCGCTCAAAGATTGGCAATTTTCGTTGAAAAACGGCCCAACTTTATGCTAGTATTTCTCGAGAATGTATCAATACAGAAACATTCTGATTCGAAGGAAACCCAGATAATATAGTGAATATTTTTTTACAATATTTTTTTTTTACGTATTAACAATATTATAGGAGTAATCTCCAAAATTCGAAACATGTGAAATACGCGTGAAAATGTTGCAAATGTATTGTTGTTTCACCATGCGTCGCGGGATCTGCGGCGGGTCGGGAGGTGAGACAACGTCCTTGAAACAACCGGCTCGCCGTGCATGTGAGCGACGCGATGAATCGAATGTCGTGAATCTTACTTATTCCGCCGGGTGCGACTTATCGAAAGAGATATTTAGATAGTTTGATGGACAACGAGAGCTTGCGCTCGAGAGAGGTTTTATTATTAGAATATATTATACGTACATAGACTGCCTCAATAGTCTAGTGGTCCTAAGTGCGACTGCTACGCTAGAGGTCCTGGGTTCGATCCCCAGGTCGAGCAAAGTGTTATTGGGTTTTTCTATGAAATTCCCATTAGCAGCTCGGGGTCTGGATTTGTGCCCGGTTAATGGCAATAGGCTCGCCCCCTATTACATGGGACCTAAACATACCGGCGAAATGTGGGTGTACATTAGTACACCTCTGCCCAACCCTTCAGGGAATACAGGCGTGATGGTATGTTATGTTATGTATACCTACATAGGTAAGTAAAGATAATATGCCGGCCGTAACTTACTAGACTACCTAAGGAAAAAAAATGTGTAAGATAGGTAATTTTATTGTTTTACCCGTGATAATACTATTTTATACCTAGGTATATCTTATTATTAGGTATATGGTAGGTATATAATATATTGTAAATTAGAATTACTGTTGTTTACACACCAAATAGGTACCTAACTACATGTACATACGTGGGTTGATTTTATGTTACTTAGGTACTTGTCTAGTAATAATAATAATTTATTTATGGTTGCGTCGCGCGTTGGTTTTGATTTAAAAGTTACAAGAAACAGTTTGAGCCTCCATCTGTAAAAAAGTTTCTTAGATTGGCAGAGGTGAAAGCAATAATTTATTGTGGGTATATTATAGATAGCATGGCAAGAAAATAAATGGTGAAGTGGCTAAGTAATCGGGTGCGCTATGAGTAATGTAGTATCACTAGTGGGTTCGATTCCCACACGGAGCATATATTTTTTATGGCCTAAAGGTAGTTTTCCCTGTTATCTTCTTTTGTTAAAAGAGTTTGGGTTTGGTAAACGCACTAAAGATCCAGAAAAATCCTAGTGTAAATAAAAAAAAAGACGTGAAAAAAATAAAAGTGATTTTTAGGTACTTAAGTAAGTCCTACCTACGTAAAGTTTATTTAAGTCATAAGTTCTTATCCTAAGGTTTTTAGTAATATAAATGCCTAGCACAATTAGTTGTAATGTAAAGTTCACTCGTAACAAAACATTTTAATAAAAGCAGAGCCAAGTCTCATTACTCGATTACTACATGTTGCTGGTGATTCATAATATTATATGTACGGTGGCCAGCACATCAAGTTACCACAAAATGTCAAATTTTCTCAATTGATTTTGAACTTTATCTCTGACATATTTAAGGTTAAAAATCATTTGGAGAAATTTGACAGTTTTGTATACCTTGACCTGCTGGCGACTGTACATGTACGCACGGCTATACAAAACCAGTATAGGCTGCCCTTGAATTGTGCTTTAAACCTTTACAATGGGAGGTCAGTCTAAACTGGTTTTGTATAGCTTGATGTGTAGCCATGTGTACATAATTTTCAGTAAAGAGGAAAAATTTCAAAGAGAATGTTGTGGCTGACTGCCAAAATATAAAAGAACGGTTTCAAAAAAAGACTTCCCGAAACGAGATCAAGAATTAGGGTAGGTATGATAAAATTGGATATTAGGATTATAGCAATCATCAAGTTATAAGTAAAATTATTTGTTAGCTATACATTTTATTATGATACCCCTGAGTCTCTTTCGGGTATATCGGGTTAACACAGTCATGTAACTAATTAAACAAACATACTTTACACAAAAACTCGTATGCACAAACACGCACGCGCACACACGCACACACACACACTATTATTATTATTTTCTTTTCTATGTATATAGATAGTAAATAATTATTTTCTATCTTTTTTTATGTAAAATAATATGTGTGTAAAAAGTGTGAATACAGAAAATAATAATTATTATTATTATTATAATTATGTGTAACGTATTCATTTGGATTTGGACTCTCAGCATAGCTTGTGAATGTGACGAGTCAGCCATGGGCTTACATCAAGTGAGTTGGTTCTTTTCTTCTGAAGAATGTGTTTGTGAAGTGGATATCAGGAATCGCTTTACTATGGAACATGTGTCTATGATAACTGATTTTTGTAGTGGAATGTATGTTTTGTGTAGGTCTAGTTCTTTTTATGATGTGTGTAGTGATTTAGGGATGAGTCCGGTAGATGATAATACTATCAATATTATTTTAACTGTATTTTGTTGCATATCTGTCGTATTTCATTTGCTAATGATATAGAATACGACAGATAATCTCGGTGTATTTCTTTCTGAGTTAGACACAGATATATCTACTAAATTTGTTATTTGTGGTTGTTTTAAAATTAATGCTATGTATGGTCTATTGTTCCGTGTGATTTTATCTGTAATTATATCACTATCCCAGTATAATTTATCTATGTTGTTATTTACATTTTTTGGCTTATATTTATAACATTGTCTTATTGTATCTATTAAATTATATTTTTTAGCTATCTGTAGGTATATTTCTTTATAATGTTTATCTGTGTACTGTATTTGCTAAGAATGGACATCTTCTTGTCATATGATCTATAGTTTCTTGTTGGGAGTTACATAATCTACATCTATCTGACATTACATTCAAACAGCGTAATATAAAGATTTAATATTACTTAGTAAGAAAAGGTTTGTAATAAAGTCTACAGACTTCGTTAATATAACTTCCATTGTTTTCGTAGAATCAAAAAAATTAGTGCATAGCGGACCTTTTTAGTAGGTATCTTTTGAGTCGAGCATAGCGAAACTAGAGCATAGCGGTACTAACCGGTTAAAATGCCAAATTTATAATAATATTTAATATCTATTATTATAAATAACAAATATTATTAGTATTATTAACTTAGTATTAGCATACTACTTGTTAATACTAATAATATTTGTTATTTATATAACTATAAGGTAGCCCTTATAGTTTCTGAAACTTTATAATGAATCAGTGAGTGAGTGATATTATGCTGTAATATATTTTTTCATTTTTTATTAAAAGGCTATATTAATCTAAACAAGATTGTCTTTTTGGTGAAATGACTTTTTTGTAAGGTTAATAATGACTCATTCGTCATCTGCTTATCAGCTTTTAATTTTTAAAGGATATTCAACATAAAAGAGAAAAGTATCTGGTGCCGCAAAATTTTACGGCGCATGCGGATTTGTTTGAGAAATAACACATAACTTGATATCTTCTAAATTACAGATATAGATTATATTACACGAGACTTGGCTCTGTTTACAAAAATATTTTTAATATGTTAAAATTACTGTTATGTGTACAATTGAGAGCTTACGAGTAGATCATGAAGTCTTCAAATATTGTAAGTTTCTTATCTGTACTCTCCCCTGATGGGAGCATCAAGCATCTGAAAATCTTAGAGATGCCGTTTTTTTATGATTTATGTCATAAAAGCTTTCTATGACTTTTAGTGCATTACTCTTTCTATTCATAGCTACTTTTATTATGAAATTCAATAAAAAAATACGGATTGTTCTAGAAGTGAATAGGTAGGTACTTATTTTTATTAAATGCAATTTCCAATCGTTACGCGTCATTCTATTTTACAAATCAAAGAAAATAAGTACAATACAATAAAAAACCTTGAACGAGCGCTCAGTGTACATCACCATACGTACTTAAGTAAATACCTAAATTTTATTATGTAAGTACTTAGGTATTCTGTATTAAATGCAATTAGGAACTTTACTGCTGCTGATTGTGTCATCAATACGACGGTTTATCATAATTTTACAATGAAAATTGCATTTAGGTAGGTACTTATCTAGGGACTTACATATCCAGATTGTTTTATTCGAATAAGTCAAAATTTACAAGGTAAGTACCTACTTAGGATCAAAACAAAATATTTTGTACGAAGTAGGTATCTATTGAAATGAAAAACAAATTTTCGTACAACTTATTGCTCTAATCTTGAAATCCCTTATTTATGGTAATACTATAGAAATAAATAGGTAGGTAGGTAGGTACTAAGTTACTTTCTCATTAGGTAGGCAATTGAATAAAAAAATAAAAAATAGATGGTATTTGCTATAATTAATCTTACAACGAAATAATTGACCTAATAATAAATTTGAACGAACGAACAAGGTACGAAAAAAAAAACGCTTTCATAATTTCATTACTTTAGAATTGGACCCAACAACGAGAATAAGCGCGCGGGTGGTTGCGAGGGCGCGCGGGACAAGGGCCGCCCGCTCGCATCGCAGGCGATAGGGACAACAACACAAAAACCAATACCTAAACTTCGTGCGCGCTGTCGAGGTACACTCCTCTTAACAGACGAACAAATCGTAATCCTCAGTAATCGCCACATTTTTTGACCGCGCTAAAGTGACCGCTTCCCCCATCTTGTACAGATACCAAACATATTGCCTCGCCTGGTCTCCAATGGGGGTAAGCAGGGGGGTATTCTAGATGACTACTTGCTACGATCCTGGCACACCACACATCACACGCTTCATATCACTTTAATACAACCCAAATGTTTTTAAAAGTAGGGTGAACAGGCATCTTCTGGGTGTGCTCGCTCCACCGTCGACCACATCATTGCCTCGGCGGGAAGACTGAAGATAATAGCAAACCCATTTCAAATTTAAAAAAAGTACGTTCAATATGATATCTAATGATCGTCTGTTTAGAGTGCTTCTATAGTAAGGAAGGATACCAGCGGTTCGCGTCTACGTTCAACTCCGCCAAAAAGATTGGGGATTACTATACCCATAGGTAACATAATCTCGTAGCATCACACATTAGCCTGAAAAAGAAATCAAAACAAATCTGGATCGAAGTTTTTGTATGAAAATGTTCTCAATGCCCGTTCTATAATCCTTTTAAATTTCCAATTAATGAAGAGGCTGACAGCACAGGATGCGAAGGTCGATCATATTCTACAAGTCCTTTACTGGGAGAAAATGTGTGCGTAAGAGAACAAATGACGGAGCTATTGTTAATAAACTTGATAAGATTATTTATGTCTCTAATCATTTATATCACTTAACTTGTGAAAACACAAAACCTCACTTCGCTTTTGTTTAATCCTCATACAGAGTAGGTCCATATCCCGGTACATTATGTCGGTGGATATGCACCTACGTAGATTTCACAAAATTAATTACTAATAATATATCTGATCTGGGGTCTTAACTAAAGCCTGCAGCATAAAATAATAGTCAATCCTTATGCTATTCATTTAACCCTCAAAATACTGGAGAAAACTATAGAAGAAATTGTTTAGGTGGATACGAAAAACCAAGAGCTGTTGAACAACAAAGCCTAAAAAAACAAACAAGGAAAATCACAAATAAAAGACTACCATTGACACAATGTTCGAACTTCAAATATTCTTTCCTTTAGTAATTAAGGCACCAGTTCACGAAGCGATCCCGAAACAGCAAATAGACAAAAATGGTCTCTGATACATTGTCATAAGACATAGAGAGGACTAAGCAGATAGTCCAGCAAGTTGGGAATACCATCTGAGTATGCTCACCGTATGAGTACGAAAAAAAATTTTGAAGCAGGAGAAAAAAGGTTTTCCAATCCGAAATTGGCAAGGATAGATACTCCATGATATATGGATAAGCAACGCAATATCGACAATCTCATAAGTTAACGTGTTCCAGTAGGAAAATCACAACAAGGTTCAACGTTACAACTGCCGCATGCCAAAGTCTAATACAATACAACTTTCTATCTTGTAATGACATGTGTAGCTAGAGGCACGATTCGGTTCACATTAACCATTAACCATCGCTTAGAGCGTTAGAAGTTGACGGGAAAGTTATTGCTAGTTGATAACATTTAGAGGCTCTTGCTGGATTAGGTGATTGTCGTACCATCACGTTTCCATCCCTAAAACGATGGAGTGGATCTATAGATTATATGCGTGCAAACGTACACAAATCCAAAATCTGACCCGTCACTGAAAATTTTACGTGCTTGTGGCCAATAGACTAATAAAGCGGTTCCTATGCAACAAAAATTTATCTTGTATTCATTCAGGCTCTGAGAAGTCGTCAGACACAGATAAAATATATTTATTACCGAAAGAGCATGGTTTTAAAATACGCTTAGGAACTCCCCACTCATTTTTTCTAGTGGACCCCGTATATTCAATAAAAAAGATTTGTAAAATGGAATATTTTTCTTGCCAATTCAGACACAAGACATTCAATATACAAAAGTTCGAAGATGCAACAACCACACCCTTGTAACTTCCAAGCACATTGTATACGTTATGTAAAAGAATTTTCTCCATTGCATGACTGTAACCATTACGAAGCAGGCCATTATTCAACCAAAGAACCGCGTGTGAACCCAATAGATCTAAATGATTGAGAAAGTGTATCTACTGTAAAAGATTTCTATCAAATTACGATCAAACACCGCGATGACATCAAAACATTTGAAAGTCATGGTGGCTATTGAGAGACACAAAATTGGCGTTTCATGATTGGCATAGCGCCAGGATCTACCAATTCCTCCTTGCGAAGTATCTACAAAAGTGAATAACTTCTTTCAGCTTTTCAGGCATCCTTTTTTAATAACCAAGACGCAGACGTTGCCTTTTATCGATTAGATTCTTATAACGATGGCAAACGTTATTTCATTGATTTTTTTAGCCATTTCGTGAAGGCATTTCTTGTCGGTATTAGCTCCGTTCACGGCAAATTCGTTGGCCTCAAGCACTCATTAAGCAAGGTTACTTACGCATGCTAAAATCAATATTTACAGGCAAGCTAATTAAATATATTGTAAGGTTATTAATCGATGAACCACGGTATCAGTTGCTTGATTCAACTATTGTTTTAACCTAAAAATACACTGATGAAATATGTTTTAAATATAACAAAGACTTTCACATTCTGGAACGTCTGGAACTTACGCGCTCCCAAAAAAAGGATACGGAATAAATTTATTCCAATGAAACAACGGACCGCTTTAAAAATAAATCCCAAAAGCTATACGCAGAGAACAAAAATATCCTCGCTACGTAACAATTCCAAAAGGATAAAAATAAAACGATGTGTGACATGTGTACTGACTAACGATGTTATTAAAAAGAAATCTTTCCGTTCCCACAAAGCTGGGTGACAACAAAACATCAATATCATCTGCACTGAATTTATATTCAAACTACCGAACCACCATAAAAAGTAATATCCCGGTCTCAGTGTCTCGCATTGTAAATTCAATGTTATCCCCATTCATGGGTTTACCGTTTATTAATCTGGCCGTGACGTATCCGGCAGTGCATACGTCATCAGGCGAAATGTTGAATGATTATTATGCGCGCGTGTGGAACGGTCAAGCGATTCCGACTACGTCATAATTCTGTCATTGGAAGACTATACCGACTATACCGTAATAATGCAATTCAAAGGATCATTGAGGTATATAAACATTCGTTAGAATTCATAATCTTGAGTGGAATAAAAATTAATTGAAAATTAAGCTTACCTTCGAAGCAAGGACTGCTACTTTGGTGCAACATTTTCTGATTTGCGAAACCATACATGATTGCAATATGAAATCTAACGAGCACCTTGAAAAATTTAATAGCTGTGACGTATTTGCTAGATTTGTTATTATGCTTGAAGTCCAGACTGCTTACATAAGTTATGTAAAGTGTGATAATCTGCAATATAGTCACGTTCATATCACTTATGTGGTAATTAGTCAACAAAAGCGTGGCCGGGATTGCTAGAATGCTCAATTTGGGAAATGTATCGCTGTCAGTACAGGCAATTAGCGCAACTGACCTCCATTTTCCTCCTCTATTGCTTTGTTATTGTTTTTTGTCAAGGAAGGCGATGCCGGTTCATTTCCTCATGTTTTGATACGTCAAAACGAATACAAACATGAGTCATTGCCAGATAGTCTGGCGGAGTTTATGTAAGTCTCTTATCTATAACGTGGAATTTGGCATTAGTGTGTGTTCGGTATACGGAAAGAAATAGCACAATCGCGGATTAACACTGCTAAACTCGTAACATTTAAATGTCTTTGGCTAAAATCAATAGTTGTGTTTAGGACAAACGTCGCAGTAGATTCTTTATGTAACGGCTTTGTCCTTGTAAGGATACAATGTTCCGTTCATTCGTATTTTCGTATCAACATAATTCTTATACACGTTGTATATTTCTTAAACAACTAACAATGTTCTCTTCTCACCTTATTAGGTATTGTAGCTATTACATTATACAAAACAATACATTTATGAAGCATAGATTAAGTCAAGATTACCTTTTATGAGTGATCACATGCGAACTGCTGGTATACTGTAGGTGTTTGTAGTGTAGGATGTGAACCATAAACATGTTGATCATTATTAAATATACATTCTGCTGCCTTCTATTTGACTAAAACAATTTAATCTTTGGTCGCGCCATTCTTATTATCAGCGATGACGAGATTACTTCTAGTAGGAAGGTGCAAATTGTTCTCTATTAAACATATTAGCATCAACACGAGTTTGTACACTGCAAATGCGAACTATAGTATCTAAAGAAATCCCAGTACCAAACGTACTAGCCATGTCACGTCTCAATCAAAGATGCGATAAATATTCAACCGCGCATTTACCTGTTCGATTCTAATTAAGTTTATTGTGCGATATCGTCACTGCAATCATCGTTATTAGATGTAAACATATGCGATACCAGTTTAAAAAGAACTCCTTCCCCCGTCTCAGCGCCTCTTAAACAAAGCGATTTGAGAGGGATCGTTTGTGTGCTCAAGTACATATTCGACTGGACGATCAGAACTGGCAATTTAAATCTATTTTAAACCCTGTGTGGGTGGTGTACGTGTCATTATTGCTCATGCTGATATTTCTGGCCTTAATTCGTCATTTTAGATGCTGGCAAGTCTCGCTGTAAACACCGTTTTTTGTTCAATAAATAACGAAATATTATTTGACTGGTGTGTTTGTATATGCATGTTGGCGCTGTTGGCCGTTCAGCAAGATAGGTTTTATCGATTCATTTTCAAGTTCCCAACCTCAAGCTCCTGAAGTGTTTGTGACGTTATTGAATGGGTCCTTTAAACCAACATTGATTTGAAACGTTTCTTTTGTTTCAGCGTAGGTAAGCCGGGATGGTGATGGAAGCTGACCCTATTGCTGGCAAACACACTGATGGTAAATATAAGTAAATTCTTTAATGTTTTGGTTACACACCATCTTTTGAAGTTTTATTGATTTTCTGAATGCATCGTTCTCGGGTCTGTTTAGAAGAATGACGTAGGTTTTTAATACGTTTGTTAGAAAAAATCTAGCGTACAGATACAGCTATTGAAAATTTATAGCGCTACACAAATATTCGTAGAGGCGTTTTTATTTACATATTTTGCCCACAAATATGCAAATGTTAGGTTTATTATAATTCATGAAACTAGAACGTTTGAACTTTTTCAAATACATGGAGAAGCGTACAAGTTCCTTCGTTTATCTTTGAAAAAGGTCTTGGAATAATATGTTACAGTTATAGTGGAAAGCTTAATGTATTATGATTAATTGTATAATTTCGTCTTAGTTTGTTTATGATGCATATAATAACATTTGGTCAGGCACGTCATATCCCATTTTGACGCCTATCGTCCTATTTGCTCACCTCCCCATTTCATGATCTACTTTCACTCACAAAGTCGTTGGCCCAAATTTTGCTGCTTGATGTCATGCTATAAATACTTGACACATCTCTGTTTTATCTCAATGCCTGACTTAAGTTATAGACAAACGTTCGAGACACATAAATGAGTCATGTTTATGACAACAATAGTAGATTATCTTTATCACTGCTATCGGACGTCACTTTGATCGTTATCGAAATGATTTTTGTAATACTTCCTAGTTCTATTATTAGATTGAAACTTGATAGAGACTTTCTTTTCTCGCGTGCGTGTGGCCATAAAATCTATTTTTTATTTCCCTAACTACGCAAAATTTTATAGATATTTAATTGTTGTAAGGTTAGAATTTTTTAAATGCTCCTTTCTTTCTCTACTCAGAACTATCGCAAGGTACATAACTTTTCTAGTTGTAGAAATACCTAACTAAGGCCGTATCAAGACGTTTACCTTATCATCATTGGGTAGTGAGAGTGGGATATTGCAATTTAACCTGTATTGCGGCATACCTCTCTAACTACATACATGACCGCGCTGTGCTGTGTGTATGTATACCTCAGTACCTCATCTAGTCTTCTGTAAATGCCGAATGTACTAGATCAACTCGCCGGCCATAAACCGAAATAACTTTAGAATCCCCTAATTTGCGGGAACGGAAACTAGATTGTCTGCACACCGATCGGAGCCAGACATACGTTGCTTTTGATCTTTGATCGTGATTTGTAGACGTGGGCCACTCCTTGACAACTATAAATTTTATTTCCTGTGCCAGTTTGGCTTCAGGGTTTAGAAAAATACTAACCATTAAAATAATAAATGTGAAATTTGAAAACGTTTGTCAGAGTGCACTGCACGACTTAATTAAACAATACCTTAAAAAGAGGCAGATACATTAAAATTAATTGAAAGAGAGAGAGAACAGAGAAAAATGTCAGGAGGACAAGGTCCCGCTTCATAGACCGAAGAGGGTAACTTTAAACCTAGTAATTATACTACTATTCTACATCTTAATACAATGACGCTATACAAAATCTGACACTCGAGTCCCAGTCAAATTAATTTTCCCTTTTATTTAGATCGTTTTTGATCATGCAGCTACATATACAGCATTAACACAATATATACGTTTAAATTGTATTTGATTTGAAACAATGATTTACCAAGATTCAATGTAGCGTATCATTCATCCGATGACTTTGAATGGTGAGCATTATTCAGATTGGCCATTGATGTTGTCAATCGAGTCGTACGGCTTTGCTCCGTCGCTTCCATTGTGTATGGTTTTTATTTGCATATCGGAAATATCGCGGTGTGGTCCTGCTGATAAATCAATCTGGGTTTTGTTAAAAACTGCCGTTTAGATGCTGCATTACCGTTATTGATTGGTTTTCTGGGTTCCGTCCTAAGGGATTTTTGTCGTTGGCCTTGGCCTATTTTGCTTCAAAGAACGCACGTTTTAAGTCAACAATATGACTCTAGTGATTAGCCTGGGTAGCTGCTACTCTCAAATGTGTAAAACGTATTCAACTTCTCTATAAACCGTTGTTCTTTTACCATGAAGGTAGCTTCATAAGGTGCTAATGCGACGACGCAGTATCTGATGTCATTTAAACATATGTATACCATGTGTAAATGACATCAGATACTGTACTCATTCAATAATGAGGGCTGAAATAAGTGGGCTTAATGAGCCTAGGAGTAGTCCTAGGCTCTTGTTAAGTACCCACATAGGAAGAGATATCGCTAAACTTCTTGATCGCTCTGAAGTTGCATGCAAGTGCAGTTTTCCAAAGAAATAAGGTATATTTTGCTCGGGCAAATCGTGTTCAGCGCCCTCATTAAGTTAGGTATGGTATATGTGCAAATGACATCAGATACTGCGTCGTCGCATTAGATTTTTTGGAGACGATCACGCGGTCCACATTATGGTAAGTCTCATTCGCCACATTATGAAAATGTATGTAATTATGTGTAATATCATATCTATCAGTAATATAAGATTATGTAGAATTGAATATACGTATATCAGTAAGGACTAACTGAAAAGACCTTTGACATAAATAGTCGTATAAGTAGTCTTCAGGTACTAAACGAACTTATGAGTATAATACAAGGTTTATCAAAACATTGTTTAATTGTATATTGAAATGTGAGTCATCAATTTATCAATATGTTTCAAGGATAAAAGAGTGCTCTTAACTTATTTTTATGTGTCCATATCTCAGTTCCATGACCTTGTATTATTTATTTACATGCGTACCTTATTTTTTCAAAACAAAACTAACTTTGTGGGAGCGACTCAAGAATTGTTAATGACGTGAAAAGATTGGTCAGTCAGGTCTCAGGATATAGAACTTCAGCTGTCTGGGACCAAGTGGCGACACAATTTATTAATACGGCGGGATATGAGGTTTCGTGGAGGACTCTTTTTTTTTTTTTTTTTTTTTATGGTATAACTCGGCAAACGAGCAGGCGAGCTACCTGATGGTAAGTAGTCATCGCCGCCCATGGACATCTGCAAAACCAAAGGAGTTGCAGATGCGTTGCCGAGCCTATTTAGGGAAAGGGAGGGGAAGGAGAAAAGGAGAAGGAAGGGGATTGGGGGAGGAATTGGGCCTCCGGCCCTCTCGCTCACCGAATGAAGCGCAGTAACGAAACGCTACTACTCGGACGTCGGTCTTCTGCGAGAGTGTGGTACTTCCCCGGTCAAGCCGGCCCATTCATGCTGCGAACAGCGTGGCCCTACCACAACAAAATTATAGAATAATGGTCTATACAGTCTTAATTCGCAGACAAGAAGAGCAAGCGTGACCCTAAAGATTTTAAGGAGTGATTCTATATATTAGGACCATTTCCGTACAAAGCCAAATTATGATTAAGCATTATCATGTCTGTATCCCCGAAGGGTTCTCCAGAGGTGTTATGTTGTGAGCCTAATAACCTTTCAACTACCGACATCGTAGGCTGTGGTATTTGGAAACATTCCTAGGCCATATTGGCCCCAAAAACTGCAGTCTACAATGTCTCCAGTTGAAACTACTGTCCGTGTCCCCAATCAACCGTATAAAGTTCCAACCGACCCATTGTTCGTGACACGGTTCTCTTCAGGAAATGGACTCAGTCCTCATTGCACAAACGATACTTGTCGTGCCCTATCTATTGTTGGCTCTGATGAAATGTTCAACAAAAATCACGTAGACATTCTCCAAGTGTGCGGTAAAGCCCCATTGTGGGACTCTGGGTCCCCAAAGGCTTACCTTTCCATAGTGCACGTTAAGAGCAGTAATTGCAATTACAGTTTCTACAAATTAGATGTTAAGACTTAGGGCCAAGGGCGTAGCCACCGTCGTATCAGCCGTATCAATAATACGGGGCCCCTAAAGTGTGTAAAAAAAAATGAGTAAAATGTTATCCACAATGTCACATAATCTCTTTCTTCCTGGAAAAAAAAACATAAAAATCTATCATAGATGCCTAAGAATAAGTGAAAAGAAAAGATTATTCCAGTGGAGCTATGAAAAGAAAAAGTAAACCAAAAAGAGAGGACCCCCCCTCCCAACTGATTTTGATAAAGGGCCCCCCGAAGGCACGCTACGCCACTGCTTTAGGCTGGTAGAAAAAAAAACTTTTTTTTTTTTTTTTGTGGCAATTGAGCCGATTGCGGCTATTCTGAAAAAAAAAACTTATAATTAGGTGCGAACGAAGTTTGAAAACCTGTGACGTACATTGGAAGTACAGTTACAATATGTCATATATCATTGAATTGATTAATTTAAGGATCATGATTCAAGTGGATTTTTCATACTTTCCGTCCCTATTTGAATGTACTCATTTATTTCAATGCATACCTATTTAATTCAGTCGCATTGTCTATTTGAGCTTGCCTCTAACGGTCATACTTACGCAATAGTTCATTAAACAAAATAATTTATTAATTCGGAGTAAATCCAGTTTATCCAGAGTTCTTCAACAAAATCCACTGTGGTCTATTCAAGTGTTTGTCTTGTTGAGTTTCTATATAGATTCACAGTGGAAACAATACTGTATTTTAGAGCAAGGCCGCCATATGTAAACATACAAAAGCCATACGCAAATAATAATAATAATTGCATAAGATTGGCTGATGTTTCATCGAAACTCGGGCATTCTTAAAATAAACTTCTATATACGAACAAGCTATAATTTACATATGAATCATTGGTGCAAATGGTCCTACGATTCCTACGTAGTGCAGTGCGTAATTTTATCGTGGTTTGTTACAGAGAGAGTGCACGGCGCATCGCTGAAGGCGCGGGCGGGCGGTGACGTCATATCGCCAGAGCGCTCCGTCGGCACCCTCGACCTCAACATGCCGTTCACAGCTCCTTCTAACTTGGTGCTCACACCAGCACCCGAATGTAAGACATTTGAATACTTATTTTTAGACCGCAGAGTACGGCTCTATTGGTAAGTATCTGAACTGATCGGCTTATGGACTATGAAATGTGTATCTGCTATATCAATCTGCATCCCTGACTTATCAGTCTGTGCATGTAATAATCCTATTGTTGCGCCAAAGTCTTAAAAAATAACCATTTCGATTTCTTTTACATGTTGACAATGACTTAGTATTTTTTTTCTCCCAGGTCGAAAGTTATCTCGAGGTATTTCCCGCGCGACAGACAATGAGGGTCTCGTGTGGGCGTTACGCAACAATACAGAACCAGAACCGAACACAATCAATTCAGACCACATACTGTTGCTTCCAGACATTTCCGTCTACCCACCGGATTTTAGGTAAGCATTATGATGTTCGCCCACTACATCGTACCCGCAAGGTATTAAAGAAATGCCCCGAACATTACACATCGTAATTGTTCATGGTGGGCGTTGTAACATAACATCACATCTGTACTGTACGCACGGTACACATCAAGCTATACAAAACCAGTATAGGCTGGCCTTTAATTGACGGAAAACCTTTACAATGGGAGGTCAGTCTAAACTGGATTTGCATTGCTTGATGTGTAGCCCTGTGTACTCCCGAAAGGTTCGGCTGTACATCTCTACCGCACACAGTTTGCCGGTATGTTTAGGTCCCATGAATTAGGGGCGAGCCTATTGCCACTTTCTGAACACAAATCCAAACTTCGAGCTGCTACTGAGTATTTTATGGGGTGGGCATTGTAGCAATACAAAGAAATGTAAATATCCCTTTTCTCTTTTCCCTTCCATTTTCCTAAGGGTAGCCAGCGGTTTGGTTATAGTTTGCTTTGCATTGTTTAGACAATACTAAGAGAAACGCCATTTTTTAGGCAGCAGTTGCCACTCATCATGAGGCTAGGTCTGCCGGAAGTTAAAAAAAATTATTGCATATTATACCTAATAATTCAAATTAATTTTTTTTGCTTGCGTTGTGACTATTACAGCAATATATGGTACTCCTTTAGTCTTTGTTATCGTATCTTAACCGACCACACCAGTGGCTTAATCTCATATTGAAGTTGATTGCCTTTCGGCTATTTTCGACACAAGGCCAGAATTGTATACGCTCAAAATATTACATGACAGCTCATCACTGACACCCAAAATTAACACCACTCCGCATGCCATTTATACCAAATGGATTTCCGCAAGCCAATGTTCAATATGATAAATTGCCTTAGCATTTTTATTTTCAAAACTAAACTCATCATGTCCATTTTCGAAACAAATATGGAGGTGGCTTGCTAGACAGAAAAAACAAGCGAAGACAAGTGATGTGGTTCACACGCCAACATTTTTGAAGTTTTGGACTTTTTTGGATTGATGCCCCTTAAATTAGTCACGAATGTAAAATATAGTGTGAATATTATAAGTCTGTGTAGGTGTCTACTATACCTGGTGCGTACATATACGGTCGGCAGGTCGCCAGCTCGCCAATATGAGCGTCACACACGCAACCGAACCGTTTGTGACTGCCGTTGAACTTTCTGTTATTGTTTACCGTTCTTTAACCTTTTCGTGCTTCGAAGACATTGGCCAATATTGATTTTGGCTAGGGTTGTGGACGTTTTGCGTTTTGAGGATGTGTGGGGTGCGTCCGAGCGACGATTTTATAGTTTGTTTATACGCGAACTATCTGACGCTACCAGAAAAACAAGATGGACAGTCTTTGTGCGAGTAGTTTTGCAGGGATATCCTACTTTTCAGATCTCTCGGGCGGGTCCCGCCAATACCCTTAGCAGGACGACTAAAATCTACGCTTTGCATCTAACAAGCCTTTGAAGTTATAAGAAGCGAGTAGCACGAGTATGTATGTGCAAAGGGGATAAATGGCGAGCGGTGTTAGTTAGTGACGCTCACTAAGTTTGACGTGCGTTTTTTCTGCGTCCCGATTTTTTCGTCCTAATTCCGTTTTTTAAACACGCTTTTTTCCTCTGAATTTCGGGAATGAAATGGAAAAAAGCGTGATATATAAAGCATTTTGGGAAACAGATTTGGATAGGATTTCTTTATCGATGGCAGCCGTTGCAGCCCTATTTGGCTAAGGTAAAAATTTTAACAATATCTGAAGGAAAACTGTCTCTCATGGCTACCGGTTAGTATATGTATACAAAACTAAACGGTGACGTCATTTTCCCCTATTCATTAGAATAAGTAACGTAAAACTGTATTTCCATTATAACACTTTGGCGGCTTTTAATAAATACAATGAACGCTACATAAAACTCACTACAACAGTGCATAACATTATTTATTATGCTGGTCATACAGGCAGTTCGGTACCTCGTTTAAATAATTTGGCGATGCCCACCAAAATAACTGTAATAACGTTAGCCATAATTAGGTATGAAAACCAATAAATAACCTAATTTCAAGGCTACATGTCGAGCTCTATAATTCCATTTTAACCTGGCCTCTCATGGTATAGATAGCCTATACGATACGAGATCAGGTAAAACGGAAATGGAATGAAAATGTGTAGGTTGACCTGTAGCCAATGTAGCGATATACAAACCCCCGGCCAGTGTCTAGTCGTGGCAATCGCGGCTGCTGATATTGGGGTCTTGGGTTCAGATCACCAGTCGAACAGTGTTATTAGACTGTTCTAGGAAATTCTCAGTAGCAGCCCGAAATTTGGATCTGTGCCCACTTCCAGAATGTTACAGGACCAAAAAAATACTAGCGCACTAAGAGTGTACATCAGTACCTACCTTTAATTTCTCGTTATCTCGCGATCTTCACAGTCTTAACGTATTTCCTTGCAACTCCTTTATGAAGTTATAAATTACAATGTTATGTAATGTAACGCTAACGAAGCGGCGGTAGCCTAATGGCTAGGGCGTCGGACTTGCGATCATGTGGTTGCCGGTTCGAAACTCACCCATTGCACTACCGACGTGAACCCACTCGTAACACAAGCATTTAGCTTAGCACGAGGGGTTAACAAGATTACTAGTAATGTGTGACCCACATTGCTAGTAAGCTTTCATTTAAAAAAAAAAAAATGTGTCTGAATCGACGAACAAATTTTTGTGTTCTTTCCTTTTTTTATCTTCAATCAGTCGCAAGGCTATGAGCAGATTGGTCTAATGAGAGTGACATTTAGGTGAAAAGACTAATGTCTTGACTGCCTTTTTAATATCTAACGAATAGGAACATACGGGCATGACAAAAAGAAAAAAAAATCTTTCGTTCGTCAATTTGAATGTTAAATTATATCAACTTATCGCTGAATCTTCAGAAACACGTGGAATCAGTTCAGAATCATATGGAACCTCTTTTACAGAACATTTTTAGAGAAGGACCTCCTAGAGACCGCAACACTGGTGACTCTGGAGTCAGCTAGCATATTAAACTGGTGGCGACACGGCCGAGTGCCGGGTGCGCCGCGCCTCCTGCCGCTTGCAACATCAGGCGACGGCAATTGTTTGCCGCACGCAGCATCTCTTGCCGCTTACGGCTTCCACGATAGACTGCTTGCACTCCGAACAAAAGTTCAAGCTTTACTATCTGGAGAAGGCGGCGAAGTACTTACGAGTGAGTTTGATTGTTATGTATTGTTTTTTTGTTGTTATACATTGTCAAACCAGCCGTGGGCGTAGCTATGGGAGGGGGGATTCAGCTGGTCGGTCACGACCTCAGTTGAGTCTCCATTACTCAGTGATTTCACTACACTATTGTCACTTTTAGCAGAATTCTATAAATCACACTACCAGGTAGGTATCTGCTATAATCACGTTTTTTAAACAAAAGTTTCAGTGCTTAGTTGATGTAGCAATTCCTACAGCTATAAACCTAGAATGTGTTATAGACATACAATTTGCGAAAAAACATTTTTTTTTTTCGTCTTCAAGGAGAGACAATCCGCCTTAAGGTGTTGTAAATTTAAAATGTATTACCTACGAACACAGATGATACATTTCTTTATTAATTTTGGTGCTGCACATGCAAAATCATTTTATGTTTATAATTATTATTTACGGTTTTACGAATGAGCTTCGACGTTGAGCTCCGTTTGTGTAAGATAGACAATGGTCCTGCAAACCAGCATAATGCATGCTCGTTAAATCGTAAACAATCACAAACTGCGCAGCAAGTGTCAAGTTTTGTTGCAATAATTATTATCTTACATAATTATAGGGTCCCATTAGCTTATATAGGATTTTATCCAAACATTCCTTATTCCAGACGCGATAAAGCGCCGCTGGCGTTGGTCAGAGAGTATATCCCTGCGCTCGGCAGGGCTGACACCTTCTGAAGCGGAGTGGGAGCGTGAATGGTCACAGTGTGTGTCAGCTGCGTCTCCGGAGCCGGCGCGTGCCACCCCTGCGGCCGCGCCCCACTACGCCGCGCTCGAACATCTGCATGTATTTGCTCTTGCACATGTCATGAGGAGGCCTGTCATTGTGTTCGCTGATGTAGCGTTGAGGGTAGGTAACACTTCCTTTTTTACAGCTTTAAGGAAGCATACTTAGGCATTTTAAAGCTACACGCGGTCCTGAGAAAATGTGACAGACAGACGGACAATGAAGCGATTCTATACAGGTTCTATTTTCCCTTTTGGATTACAGAAAGGTTTCATTAATTATGTGTAAAGCAAATTGGTGAAGCAATAAATAGAGGTTGACGACCCCTAGCAAAATATCACTGCAATTTTTAGATTCGTTACATAATATATACGTCAGAAATCTACGTATAATGTTCGTAGATAGTAGATTCCTACTATTACTTTATTATACTTATTAATATACTACTATTCATTAAAAAAAACTTTAGATTTACAAAGAAAAACATTTGCTCATACTAGCAGTACTCATAGCTATTTAAATACACCATTGTTTGTACACAGTTTGAGCAATAATTGTCGTTGTCTGTGGCCTAAAATGAGCAATTTTTGATTCAAACCATGTATGTTTTAGGATTTCCGCGGAGACCCCATAGCCCCCATCCCATTCGGCGGCGTGTACCTCCCACTGGAGCTGCCGGGCGAGGCGTGCAGCAAGACCCCCATCCTACTGGCCTACGACGCGGGGCACTTCTCCGCGCTGGTCCCGTGCGAGCCCCTCCCTAGTGACGGAGCTCGTGTACCGCTGGAGGATCACGCTGGGAACCCCATGCCTATCAGGTTATAAAAGTTCTTACACTATAAAAAACTTTAAGGTCCTGTTGGCGCCCAACCTGGGACAATATTTCGGAAACAATTATTTATCGTATCTTCTTTTTTACTATGAATGCAGTATTATATTAGAGTTTTTATTATTAGGCAACATAAAAAAAACTTCTGTTCCATACATTTTGACCGTGTAGGTAAAAACTTTTGTAGGAAAAAGCAGTTTTTTTTTAATACCCGACGCAAAATTTCAAATTTAGATCGGTCCAGAATCGTGTACTGAATTCATAGTAAGCGTGTGTGCGTCGATGTCCCTTCCACCTTGTATATACATATACACACACTACATCCAAAATTACAAACATTATTATTACCATAGAAATGCGACGGACAACTTTAAAAAATATTCCGCGATTACTGATAGATCTTTATAATCTCTTTATCTCCAAAGAATTTTGACCTGTATATATTTTAACATAACACCTAAATTTGCTTGTTCAGATTCAACGTGGACCCCGGCGATGACTTCCGCTGGGACGTGGAGCCTGATCAGAAAACGATCAACAACCTCTTACCTGACGAGTATCAACGGTCATCAATGCTCGCTGCCTACTTAGACCTCGAGCGAATAGAGTGCATCTCACTAAACCAACCACCCGAAGAGCTCCGAAGATCCTTAGACGCGTTATCCACCAAGAGCTCCAAACAGTTGAACTCTGTCGCCAAACAATTTGGAAGTATCGGCAGATCTATGAGCAGTAAGCTGAAGAAGAACTTCGGGTCTATGGCGAAGTTGACTGGGAAGACTAGTGGTAGTCATAGTAACCCTGATGGTTTGATGAGGAGGCAGTCGACGTGTGAAGTGCTGTGCTGTAGAGTTATGGCGGCTAGAGCGCCAGTGCAAGAGGAGATGGTCAAGAATTATCTAAATGAAGCTTGGATCGGGTGAGTTCGATGTTACGTTCATTTTAATATACATACATACTGTCACACTTGTCTCCCATGGGGGTAGGCAGAGACTATAGATTTCCACTTGCTACAATCCTGGCACACTACTTTCGTTTCATCTACATACATTAATCTCTTCATGCATGACCGTCGGCTTAGGGTGCTAAAATGTATGCCAACATGTAGTTAGCCCAAGAAAAACTATAAAAATTCAGTCGCATTAACAAGGCTCCTGAAACCTGAGAATAATAGATTTTACTTTCGGATCTGTTATTTTTTATTTAACGTGTTTCAAACTCTATAATATTGTCATCAAAATAGCCCTACATACTCTAACCGCAGCGAGTTTCTTTTAATCCGGCAAATGTAGTTTGCACACCAAGTGTGCAAAAAAATTTGCGATTTTTTTTATCAGGGAAATTCGTAAAACTATATTTTTCCTGCTCTAATTTGCAAAAAATTTAGGGAAACGAAAAGGATGGCAATAATAGTCATATATGCACCTGCATACTGCACATTTTTGCATAGGTTGCATTCTAATCGTGGGAGAGGTTAAACCTTACTGTTATTAGTATATTAAAAACTATTATAAATTGCTACTACTATTAATGTGATGTAGGGTTAGAGTATCTGTAATTAATTAAGGGAGGACTTTAAACCGTAAATGACATTTAAAAAAAACTTAATAATATTTTTTTTATTTATTGTTCAGATACACAGCCGAAAAGAACCGCAAAGAGCCAGTTCAGCCGAGCCAACCTCGGTACGGCACAGGTCGCTCACAGTTCTACGCCGAAGCCGAGAGACCGGCACACGACGCGGTGCGAGCAGCAACTAGCGCTTCAAACAAATCAGCCAAAGCCCCCGCCGACAGAACGCTGTATTTAAGTCGATCTACGTTCTACGACGACCGCCCCCCCTCCCCGAAGCCCTGCATAGCCCCCCTCTGCATGTACTACGGAAGCCCCGCTAATGGAGACTACTGCTCCCGCTGCGCTCGCCTCCAGTGACCAGTGACCCCTAAACAGTGTGATACAACCCTTAGGTTAGTTACGTAAAATTATGTTTTATTCGACTTTCAAATTCAAATATAAAGTTGATCTAAAATATTGTACCGGGAGTATTTTGAATTTTAAAGAGTGAATTTCGGATATTTTTTTTATTAAGATATTTTTCATGTACTTTCTCTTGTACTAACATGTGAAGTACTAGGTTAATAGTTAAGCGTTAACATTTCGAATTAGGCTTATTACTTTAATTATTATTATAAAGTAGGATCGTTTGCGTGGGTGATATTTTTTTGTATTGTTACTTAGATTTAGTAAGTCACCTTTGTGTTTGCCCCACCATTATTAATAATGCATAATAAATAAGTGAGCACAGATAATATCTGTGATTAAAATAATAATTATGTCATATTACTGTCATTACCACGATAACAACTATAGGCGTACAATTTAACTAAAATAACTAATTTAATCTTCCGTTTTATGGTATGAGAATACAATAGTCTAAAATTCTTTGCCCTCTCAATTATCAACAGTTTAACTGGAATTATGTAGTATTATACGTCTTTTTCTTTGTATATAGCCTGTGGTGTGACGATCTATATGACAATTATATTATCAAGTGCCAAAAAGTGGCTTCTAAACGTATTTTACAAAAGTATTCAAAGGAGAAAGTCTATGAGAGTTTAAGCAACAAATGTGTTCAAAATTTAGTGCCAGGTTGAAAACGGGAAGTAATTTTGGGACAATATGACGACTACGATGTGTTTAAAGAATTTGTTTAAATATAAAATGTAATCTTAAAATTAACAGTGTATAAAACAGGGTGAAGTCTGTTGAAACACCAACTGTGTATACCATAAAATTAAAATTATGTTGCCTTTATAATCGTGTCTTCTCGCATTGAAAAATGTACCATGAGTATTTTTATTGTACTTTAAAATTGGAGAGTATATTTTAGGTAATAAAAGTTTGAATGTATTTCGGCTAATCTTAAACTTATTGGCATAGATATAATGTCAAGAAAAGATGAGACAATGTGAAAAAAATATCGTTAAAAATTTAAGGCGGATCTCCTCGCCTAGGGCGCAAAAAAATACTTTTTAGTTATTCGCAAATTGTGCGTCTATTATGTATTGTAGATAAATTGATAATTTTGTCAGAATTCTCAATTTATGCTTCTATCTGCTACCTACGACAGAGATTTGTAAGCCAAAGTGTTAGAACGCAGTTATGAATACACTTTAGTTGATGTCGCATCTCCTACTGCAATGAACCTAGAATAGACGTACAATTTGCAAAAAAAAAAACAATTAGGCGCCCTATGCAAGACGATCACCCTTAAGGGAAAAATTTACTATATCGTAGAAAGTAAGTAGAAAGTTGCAGCTTAAATTCTAACCATAGCCTTGTGGAATTGTGATTTATAGAGGTTATGTACAAATAGTTACAAACAGATGTATATTTTTTCATTAAATCATCCTACTACCTCATTGTTGCAGCAATATAGCGTTACAAAAAAAAAATATGATGTATCGAAATACTATGGTGGTTTATAGTGCTTCCAATAATATTTAGATGATTATTAATTACTTCTGTGTAAATAAGCTTTTTTCAATCAAATAATTTAAAAAAAACAGCTTACAGATATTCCAGATATTTCCGGCTGCACAACCTGGCAATTTTCCTGTTTTTGAGATCATAATAATACAAATAAATAATATTTTTTAACATAAATGTAGAACCCAAATCTCTTTAGTATCTCGATCTATCATAATCTGGATATATTTTGGACTCAGGGTAAATTATTAATTCACAAAAATTTCCTAAGATTGCTTAAAAAATCCTATTCATAAAATATAACGAGCTTGGAGACTGTCTCCGTCCTTAATTTGCTGATTTAAGAAAATATATATTTTGGCTATTTTACCACTGCTACACATAATGTCGATACACTCCACAGTACGTCAAGCTATGCAAAAATCGCGATTGAATTGCAGCTATAAGGTTCCAAGGGTAATAATAATATGTATAACTTGATGTGCCATGGTGTTTACCATGGATATGTTTAACAGTCCCCTTAAACCAAAATATGGTTCAAGGCACTGGTTAAATAAATCTTTATCAGATGCTTCCCTGTTTTTAAGTAGTGGTGAAAAGCCATAATTATGAAATTTTTGATCTTCTAGTCCCGTATTTTAGGATAATAATTAGTCGTAAAAGTGTTAGCAATAAGTGCAGTGATTAATTAATTACTGTTGAATAAATGTTTTAAATCAGTTGCATAGTGTGATCATATTGTTTATGTTTTCCCTATAATTGTTAATATTTCAACTTCTATTCTACTAACGTGTTGTTAAAGTAAGTACCTATTCCTATACCATTTGTATAGCTTTATAGATCTGTGAAACAGTTGACAAGTAAGACATCATGACAAATGTAAAACTTTCATGTAAAAGTAGCCACAAAATAATAAATAATAACTCATGTTGAAATCAAATAATATGGAGTTTTATATTTTTTCATGTTTAACAATATAGAGACAGCATATCATGTTTTTAGAAATATAAATTGATATTACATGCAAATTGTGTATGCATTTTATTGAACTAAGCAAAACCATTACCATTAATTATTTATATTTTTCCGCTCGCCGCCGATTCGAACCTCCTCGCGTCTTCTGGTTAACCCATTCATTGCCTCCCTAGAAATTAAGTACTTTACCCCCATGCCACCCTAGAAGAGTAAGCTTTTCCGCCCATGCCGCCTTACATTTAGAAGCAGCCGCCCATTGGCGTCCACGGCATCTCGTTTAAGGGTATTACATTGCTGAATGACCTTGAGGATTTGGGTTTTTGTGCTAGTACTTGTTAGTTCAGCGCCATCTATCGACATTTGATCGTACTCAATAAAAGGAACTGAAGATTATGCAAGAATACAGATATGTCGCAGTGTCGTCATCGTATTTACCTATTTTATTCGTTCTCTGAAAGATTTAAGACATTTTGTTCCTCTAGATAAAAGTCTTGTACGAGTTACCTACATCTATAATTATTATAGGTAATTCTTGATTATTTTGAAATAAGGGATACCTACACCTTTCTACATATACTTTAGTAGGTACCTAATGAAAATAACTAGGGTGACCTGGCTTTAAACATTTATTTATATTTACATATAATTGAATAATTATGATATATTCTGAGGGTCTGATGATGATCAAGTAAGTGCTTATAGGTTCTCGGAAACGGAGATAGCTAGGATGAGCTGGCTTTCAAAATTCATCTAATTGAGCGTGGGTGCTACTACATGATACATTGTGAGGGTCTGATGATGATCAAGTAAGTGCTTATAGGTTCTCAGAAACGGAGATAGCTAGGATGAGCTGGCTTTCAACATTCATCAAATGGAGTATGGGTGCTACTACATGATACATTATTCACTTTACTTTTTGGAACGAAGTTCCTTATCGCGCGTTGCGAAAGGCAGCTAGACGGAGAAAAACGACACTTAAAAGTGTAACGACATGCATGTTTATTTATCTTTACAGAGAAAAAAACATGCAAACAAACATGCATGAAATGCAGAAAGTTTCGAAAGTCGAAGTCGAAGTCGAAAGTCGAAGTCGAAGTCGAAGTTGATATGGGTGTCAATTTCAAGGTTTATCGGGATTCTAATTACGAAAATGACATTAATTTTGAAATCCAAGATGGCGGACATTATTTTTCTTATTAGATTGATATGGGTGTCAATTTCAAGGTTTATCGGGATTCTCATTACGAAAATGACATTTATTTTGAAATCCAAGATTCATGTCATTTTCGTAATAAGCATCCCGATAAACCTTGAAATTGACACCCATATCAATTTATAAAAAAATATAATGTCCGCCATCTTGGATTTAAAAACTAATGTCATTTTCGTAATAAGCATCCCGATAAACCTTGAAATTGACACCCATATCAATTTAATAAGAAAAATAATGTCCGCCATCTTGGATTTCAAAATTAATGTCATTTTCGTAATTAGCATCCCGATAAACCTTGAAATTGACACCATATCAATTTATAAAGAAAAATAATGTCCACCATCTTGGATTTCAAAATAAATGTCATTTTCGTAATGAGAATCCTGATAAACCTTGAAATTGACACCCATATCAATTTATAAAGAAAAATAATGTCTGCCATCTTGGATTCCAAAATTAATGTCATTTTCGTAATCATCATTCCGGGAAACCTTGAAATTGACACCCATATCAATTTCTTTATATAAATAATGTCCGCCATCTTGGATTACAAAATTAATGCCATTTTCATCATCAGAACCCCAAGATACCTCGAAATTGACACCCATATCAATTTATTTAAATGATGTGCGCTATCTTGGATTTTAAAATACGTCTCGATAAAGAGGGTAATAACGACTTTTGGACATAAAATACGCAACTCCTATTGACCTGATCAAGCATTGTAAAGACTGTCCGTACAATAAGCGGTCAGTTTGTACTGGTGATTATGTACAGCTTGTTAAACCTAGGTATCCAGTATAAGCTGACCTCGCATTGTATAGACTTACCGTACAATAAACGGTCAGCTTGTACTGGTGATTATGTATAGCTTGTTAAACCTAGGTATCCAGTATAAGCTGACCTCGCATTGTATAGACTGTCCGTACAATAAGCGGTCAGTTTGTACTGGTGATGTAGGTATAGCTTGTTATACATATCCAGTATAAGCTGAGCTCGCATTGTATAGACTTTCGTACAATAAAAGGTCAGCTTACTTACGAGGTCAGATAAACTAGTATCTCAGTCGGTACCTACTTAGGTACTCCGAGGTTCATTCAAACTTTGGATAGCATGATTATTATGTACTAGCTTTTGCCCGCGCCCCGTCCGCGTAGATAAGATTTTTCCCAATCCAGTGGGAATTTCCCAAAATATCGTTATAAATTAAATCCTATATGTTGTTCTGATGTATAATCAATAATACTGCAAAGTTTCATCAAAATCCGTTCAGCAGTTTTTGCGTGAAAGAATAACAAACATCCATCCATCCATCCATCCTCACAAACTTTCACATTTATAATATTATTATAGTAGGAAGTAGGATAATCCGAATTAAAATGATTAAAAAAGATTGTCGGCATTTAGAGCCAGACAAAGAAGTGCGCCCGCAGATTTCATTACACTATGGTTAGTCTATGATAATGATCAAGAACAAAAACAAAATTATAAACTACTTTAAATATATTTACAAACTTAATTTCTACGTAATATTTATATTTGTACTATTTACGATATTGCTTAATTCAAAAATCATTCAAAAATCATCACTTTTGTAATTTATTTGCAAACAATAACGCACGTACAGCCCACCCGTCGCAAGAGTCGTCGAGACACTGATAATCGCGTTCTGAGTATGCATCACGGGCATTGCGGGGGTGCTTCACGGGGGGCGCTAGTGAAGTTTCGGGTTTTTCTTTATTATGTAAATATATTCAAAGAAATAGGAAAAATTAAACAATACAAGTTGTTAAGGATGTCATTACAATTTTTTTGGTATAAAATTTACGACAAACTATTAAGCGGTTAAAGAGACAAAATGCAATTTAGTTTGAAAAAGGACTATTTTCTTAGATTTATTTTAAAAAAATGGGGCAATTTTATGAAAAAATTAAACAATACAATTTATTTGTGATGACCTTAAGTATAACATATATTTTTTATATGGGAAAGGCACATAAGGATTCATCTAGAAACTTCTTTAAACCTAGGGTGTTTTTGGGATTTGAGCGATGTAATACCCTTAAGTATTCTTAGCCGCCCATTGGCGTCTTCGGCACGAGTCTATAGATATCGACGTGAGTAATTTTTTAAATCTAGTTTACACACACTGTGCTTTGTTTAAAGAGTAGGTACATAGTTTTCTATTTTGTTTAAGGTAAAACAACGACGATTTAATTAATCACCAACCCAAATATTGATGAAGTGTGAAAGTAACTAATAAATTATTTATAATAAAGCAAAATCACGAAATATTGATTAAGTGTATATATTTATTGACGATATCAACTAATATTTATGTAAAAAGAACTAAAACATACTATAAACTAATAATTAATCATATTTTAAAAGATGTTATTAAAAAGTCAGAGGTGCTCAACCTTTCTTTATTTTCTTTGAATATTATTTTAATGTATATTTTATTTATTATTATTTTTTCAATTTTATATGAGTTTATCACACGTCTGTGCATGCACACACACGTTTAGTTAAATTAAAATCTTAAAAATAAAATATAAATAAGTATTCCAACCCTAATTTTTTAAATAAGTAGGTATGTAAGTATTTGAATGCTTTTATTTTTAAACGATACCGGACACTAGGATTTTCTCCTGTATTACGGGTGCTTTTACAAACGCAAAATCTCACATATCTACACAAACACCGAGACCTGGGACAACTATTTGTATATCATAATACTTACATGTTTTTTATTTTACATTTGCTCCTTATGGAAATTGAACTCACGACAAGTGGCGCAGAAGCCCATCGCTCTGCCGCTACGCCAAACGTGTAGTTTTTACATTGTTGGTACGGGAGTAAAATGAAAAGAAATTTCAATTAACGTTTTTTTATTAAAATCACAACCTAACACAATAACAATAACATTTTACAAAAATATAAAAAAATAAAGACAATACCTGTAGGTATTACTTTAATTAAAGTTTGTTTCGTTCTTAAGCCATACCTTCACCGTAATCAGTAGGTACTATCCAAAGTTTAGGCGTTATGCGCAATATGCGGCCCACCGTACATAACATACATTAAGGCAATTTTCGAAAGTAGTTTGCTTAGAATCAACTAGCTACTAAATCATTTTCACAAGGGAAATAAAAAAAATTCGCTTCTGCATAGAACTCACGACTTTGGGTCTAATTTCATAGTAGTAGCCAATTGTGGACAAACTAGGTACATACATACTCTCGATTTCGTGGATTCGTTACACGTTTTACTTATAATTAATTTACATTTTATTAAAAACCATAAACTTTCTGGACATACATTTCTATAGAGCACAAATCAATAGCGATGGAAGGGTTTGAAACAATCGAGACAAAGTCCTGGTTGGTCAGGGCAGTTAGGGCAATAGAATATTGTATCGACTCGTTTCTTCTGTTTTGCACAATGTCGGCACTTTTTTCTTTTTGCACGACGACTATTAGGTTGTTTCTCTATCTGTTTTGGAAAATGTATAGGATACATTGATAATGGCATTTCTTCATCAGGCTGTATTGGCGGCAATAAATTTTCTAATTTTTTTTTGTCGGAAATCGTATAAACTGATGTTATTATTGACTTTAAACTTATATAATTGAAATGAATTTACTAAACATACTTGAATCAAATGTATGATTACTTTTTTGTACCACATGTATCGCGTTTTGTGCACGCTATTATAATATGCTAATAGTTGGTCATGTTTATCAACATTTCGCATATATTTATTATATTCTACAATAGCTCGCGGTTTTAAAGAAGTGCTATTCCTACTACGGTTTCTTACTTGTATAAAATCGCAATTATGCTCGCTTGATAGGAACAGCACTTCGCGTTTGTCCATCCATTTGGATAAAGTAATCTTATGATTATCATGGACTATGATACTCTCGCCCTTTTTTATTTTAGTTTTTAATAATGTTTTCGGATTTCCTTCCCTATTTATTTTGAGGGTCCCAGTACATAATGTACCATTATTTAACAATTCTCTTGCGAGAGGTACACTGCAGTAAAAATTATCTAAATATAGCGAGTGGCCAGTGTTTTTAAGGCCTTCCATTAATAAATTTACAACTTTATTAGTGTGCCCACGACCAGAAACTAAAGGATCCTGGGACCCAGCATATAAGTGCATTTTATAAATTATGCCTAAGTTGTCCGCTAAATTATAAAATTTGAGGCCATATCCGCTTGCTTTTGACTCCATATATTGACGGTAGCTTAGCCTACCTCGCCACAACATCAAAGACTCGTCGATGGCAATTTCTCTCGTGGGATAATAAATATCTTTCATATTTTTATTTATTTTATCGATTAGGGTTTTTAATTTTATTCAAGCTTGCATTCTCCTGTAAATTTTGCACGTTTAAGGCTCTCATTATATTCAGAAAAGTATTTCTAGACATATATTTTCTAAAAATGACATTTTTGTACAAATAATGTGTTTTCCAATAGTCAACAATCCTGTTATATTTAATTGTGCCCATGTGAATGATCAATGCTATAAAAGTCTTTAATGTACCCATGTCTATTGGTCGCCACTCTTTCATTCGACAATATGTACCGGAAGCCATGTTTTTTAACTCCTCGCCACGCTGATTAGTGCAAGTTAACATTAAATTCATTATTGAGGGACATAAAATCAACCAAAAAAAGTCGACAGGTTCTTCTCCCACTTCTACTTTAAGCCCCGGATTGCCAGAAAAATCCAAATGAATAGCATCCGGTGCATTGCCATAATGCCATTCCTCAGCCAAATTTTCCTCAGTATCACTATCTAATAGAGGATCAATATCTTGCGGCATCTGATCAAATGAGTCATGGATGGCTGCGAAGTCCTGATTTTCATTATCTAGGATGTCGTCGACGTCATCTACCAGTGCACCGTAAAGTTCGTCGTACGACAAGGTCTCGGTGTTGACAGTATGTACAACTTCCTCGTTTGCAATGTAGGCACCCTCCCACGTCGCCAACGTTTCATATATCTCATCGCGAGAGGTAGATGGCTGAGGTTCCATTGTTGATCTGAAATAACATTTTCATTTACGATATGATTTAGCATCCTTCAGACTTCACTTGGGCTGACCAAGGGGTCGTCATAAAAGTACTAAAAATAATATTTTTCTACAGACACACATTAAGAATTTGCAGTCTTACGTGTCCGACTCAATCAAATAAACAGATTTTTTTCCAAATCCCGATACCCCGAACCACCAGACATTACCCAGGCTTCTCTACACATTTGTATCTCTCTTTGTATCTATTATATACTAGCTTCTGCCCGCGGCTTCGCCCCCGTGGAATTCGGTCTGTCATCACATCCCACGGAAACGGGATAAAAAGTATCCTATGTCTGTGTCCTGGTTCTAAGCTACCTCTCCACCAATTTTCAGCCAAATCAGTTTAGCCGTTCTTAAGTTATAAATAGTGTAACGACTTTCTTTTATATATATAGATATTTGTACCTCACCCATGTTGCCATGCAAAAAGAAAGCATCATAAAGGGATACGACTGGAGTGTGAAAATTACCGCAGCATTCGCTATGTGTTCTTACTGTGATAATCATAAGGCGTAGTGGGCGTTTTCATAAGAATCATAACACGAAATCCGCGATGTGTATGTTTTACAGTGGCCACGAAGCGTTGTGAGCTGCCTTTTTTTCGCTCAATGAGCCATTTTGGTCTTTGAGCGTAACATATACATATTTTTCTTTAAATTATTCGAATAGAACCATTTAAAAAAACGGATTAGGAGTTTTTAAGTTTATCCATTACAAACAAACATACAAAAAAAAAACAAATATTTTCTCTTATTATTTTCGGAAATTATCACAATAAATATTTAAATAATAAGCCAATAAGCCTTTTTGTAACATAAAATGCTAATATGTATGTACCTATACCATACATTTTTATTTGTCTTCAAGAAAGTATCATATACACTGCTGAATGTTTTACGTGTCTGAGCCTTACGAACACATAATTATAGTTTTGAAATACTTTCATATGTAACACTGTATTATATATCAAGCCTCAGAAAGAATATTGAGTGCATTCAAGGTAGGTAATACACACAAACACTACTCAAAGCCCGAAATATTGTCTTTCACAAAATAAAGTAAGTCTGCGAGCTCTGGGATCTTACTCTATAACTGTTATACCTACCTACATAAGGCTTCAAAGAACATTACTACACGTGAAATTTCATTTTACATGTCAAAATGTTTAAAATTCTGTAAAATATTTCTTTCACTCACTATTATAAGTCATTGGCATAGCTCGATATAAGTACGTGTAACTGAATAAGCACAAGCCCTTGAATATATCAATTAGATTATATCGAGTTATAATTATTATAATAACGAAACCCTAGTCATTGATTCACAAACGATATGTACAAATAGGTTTCAGTTTTCCATAACTAGAGTACCTATCAGATTGATGTATCAGAGGGACGTAGTTTCAGGTAGGTATTGTAATGTACCTAACGTAAAATCTTTTCGGGAAACATGAACACATATTAAAACCCACTGTAATCGATTCAGCAGTCGATTATGAACAAAACACTTTCAGGTCTTGCACTTATTCTCTTACAGGTGGTATAAAAACAATAAAAATATAACTTACCAGGTAATTCCGGTCACAATCCTTCACAAAGTATTATTGCACAGTTAAGTGACACAGAACACTGCACAAATAAAGCGTCTATACACAAAATTGGTATGCGCGGGATATGGAAGTTCATAGGCAACGGCAGGAATTAGGCAGAGGAGAAGTTCTCAACTCGATGCACTAAATCAGGCAGGGCGGCCAAAGAATATCCAAGTCACTCAGCGAAACTAGAGCTGTGATCACCACAAACGTCAAGTTGCGAGTGAAAGGGTTCCAAGGGGAATCTTCTAGTTTCCCACGATCGGCAAAATTACTAATAAACATCGTAAATCATCATCCCGACAAAGCTTTAAAATGCACGTGTTAAGTTGGCGGCTTTTTGTTTATTTAGCAACAATAAAAACCATGTTAACATTTTGACAAAAGACGGATTATGAGTACAGAAAACAATGAGACCACTCACCGCACGGTTCTTTTGTTTTAATTGTTTACCATAATATTATTATGTTTTATCTAAGGCTTAGCTACTTGTTATTTTTTTAAAGGTACTTCTATTCCAAAAATATATATATTATTTTTATACCTACGCCATAATTTAGATTTAACATAATTATATATATAGGTACATAAACCATATTATGTCCCACTGCTGAACACGGGTCTCCTCGCACAATGAGAGGGATTAGGCTATAGTGCACCACGCTATCCTAATGCGGGTTGGCAGACTTCACACGCCGTCGAGAAAATCTCATGATGTTTCCTTCACCGTTTAAGCGCGTGATAATTAACTATCAATACGAACATTACTTCGAAAAGTCAGAGGTGCGTGCCTTGGATTTGAACTCAAGACCTTTGACTTGGCAGTCCAATGGTCATATAACACTAGGCTATCACTGCTAGATTTAACATATTTTCCGAAAATACGTACCCAACAAGCTGAGTAACTTGTGGTAAGGCTGATTTCCATGGTTATTATTTTAGGGTACCATAACAGTTACTTCAGGCCTACGAAATAATACTGAAGGACATGTTTATCAAGTAGAGGATCACCTGGAAAAATATTGAATACAATTTTTTTTTTCATACAAGCTTATTCATTTGATTTCATGTGCTTACAGGTTACAATTTATTTCGCCCTTTCAAATGCCGCTATTACTTTGTGCTGGTACAATACGCACCATACTACGCGTAGTACAGTACTTACAGGTACAGTACTTTTACAGGTACTTCATACGCCCTTATAGTATTATTTCGGAATTCTGTTATAAGTTGTGTATCTTGGGACAACTCAGATACGGCTACATAATCCCAAACTAGGCAGAGCCTATGGTAACCAGATAACTTATAAACATACCTTCTAAATACAATAATTAATACACTTTGAGTCTCACGACACTTCATATAAGACAGCCAGACATGTTTGTAATACAACACTGAAACAACATTATCCTCCTTCCGAAATCGGGTAATCCAGAGCCACTAGGTAATTACCTTTATTAATAATTTATCAAAATGACAACACGATTGGCGTAGTGGCTGAGCGATCGGTTCTACACACATGTTGTGAGTTCGATTCCCGCACGGAACAAACAGGCAGGTAACTACCTGTTTGTTATGTGCGGGGATCGAAACACTTAGATCCAGAATAATCCGGATCTTAGTGTTTGTGTGTGTGTGATATTTTGTGTTTTTAAATGCACCCACGATACAGGAAACAATCCTAATGTGTCAACGTTTAAAAAAATCAAATATCATAACAACAATAAAACTGTTTAAAAAAATTAAAATGTTGGTAATCTCTGAAAATACATGAGACGCCTATGGGCGGCTTCGGCATGTAAGTTAAGAATTCGTTTTTTTTCAAAACCTTAGATATCTACAAACCGTTTTGGCTATGCATTAATTATAGTAAAATTAATCATTTACAAAAATCTCAATTCTTTTTATTGATTTTTGGCCAAGATAAATAAGTTTGAAATCAAGGCGCCGATGGGCGGCCTCGGCATGTAGCATTAAGATATTTTGGACGCCGAAAGGCGGCCTCGGCATTTGAATATAAGTTATTTCAGACGCCGATGGGCGGCCTCAGCATTGAATGGGTTAAGTACACCAGACGCTATGACCGCTAAGCCACCGCGACTCCCACTCGCCATATCGAAATTTGCCTTCACATTTTTAATTTACGTCTTTAACCCCTTATTGCATGAATTATGAAGGAGATAGAAATAAAAAACATTTTCAGCGAAAATATCTTTTATTAGGCCTTAGTTGACAATCTTAATTAAAAGAAGAAAAAAAACCATTACTTAAGAAATTACTCTACGAAGCCATATATGGATTCGTATGCATTCTGGTAAAATAAATCAATTCCATATAAGGCTTCGTATGCGTTAAATGAAATATAAAATAATTAGGTTTTATGAAAATCTTTAAAACAATTTCTTTTATCATTGTACCATATATAAACTTGACATTTTCCACATTTAGTAAAAGAACGGTATTTGGCAGTTCTGGCATATTTGTCGATTTTTCATCCATTCAAGGAAATGGTCCAAGTTATCTGAACGTACAGTCTCCAAAGGTAGGTCTTGATCGTCGTTGTTTTAGATGTGGATGGAGCCTGCGACGTTTGTTTGGTTATTTTAATTTCATCATCAGAAGAATCGGAATCGGGTATGATAATATTTTTTTTCCGAGGAGAAGGGCGAGAACAGGGTTGGTATTCAGAGTCGGAGTCAGGCCTCTGCCTCGAATTTTGCGGGCAGCGGGGCGGCGGCGCGTGCGGTCGCCGCTTGACTGGAGTGCACCGCTCGTTACCCGCTCCCGCGCCGCTGCCACGCCGCTGTTTTCGAGAACCGGTCCATTTGATTTTACGCATAAGATCCTGCCACTCCCGCGCCGCCACCGCCGCCGCCCCGCTGCCCGCAAAATTCGAGGCAGAGGCCTCAGAAGCAAGATTGTCATCACTCAAGAAACCATCACCAGGAATGAGATTAACATGCTTGGATTTGCCATAAAAGCTAGAAGGATCCATATCTGCAAAGAAAAGAAAGCAACCTTGTATGCACACGAAGCCATATTTGTCTGATAATGTTTTGGCGCAAACGCATACGAAGCCAAATATGGCAATTTAAAAAAATGCCGGTAAAATCGAAGAAAACAAAAAAAACACAACAAACGTAATCATACCATGTTTTTGAACACACAAGAAAGCTGTTTTGAAATTCACAGGTTTTTACTTACCGTTTAAGTAAATTTTTTATTCAGCAAAATACTACTTTTTATGCATTTAAAAAAATAAGAAACTTTAACAGCCATATTTGGCTTCCTATGCGGTAAGGGGTTGGCGACGTCAGTTATACGTTTCTTGTCATTTTACGGGATAATAAATAGCCTATGTCACTCAGGAATAATGTAGCTTTCTATGCTTGAAAGAAATTTTCTAATCGGTCCAGTACTTTCAGAGGCTATTTAATGCAAACAAACAAACAATCAAATCTTTCCTCTTATAAATAGTTTAGATTACTAGAGACTTGACCGCGGCTTCGTCTGCATGGAATCCTAGCTATCCAAAAGGATAATAAATAGCCAATGTTGATCTGGAATAATGTGGTATCTAGTTTTCTAATGATGAAAGAATTATTAGCGGTTCAGTAGTTTCAGAGTTTATACATTACAAAAAAATCAAGAAATTTAAAATCTTAGCTGGTAATCTGATCAGCTGGTAATCTTGAGCGTGGAAAATCCTAGATGCAAAATAATTAATAGTGTTCAGAATATACCTACTTTTAAATAAAGATTTTCTTAAAAAATAGAAACAAATGGAATGGATGAAAGGCAACTAACGAAAGGGAAGGTTATCGGAGCCCTAGAAAGATATACATCGACCTTATTGGAGAAGGCCTTCAGAAAGGTCAGATGCGTAGTACACACGGCTACAGGTCAGCATATACAAATCCAGTTTAAGCTGATCTGGTATTGTATAGGCTTCCTATACAGTAAGAGGCCAGCGTTCGCTGGATTAGTATAGATTGATGTGTAGCCGCGACAAGATATTGCAATATAAATGTGGACGAAGCCAAAGAAGTATTCAAGAAGTTTCTGCCGCAAATCGCAGCAAACTACGATTCTGTAGAGTTTCTGCCTACCCTATAGGAAAAAGGCGAGAGTGTATGTACCTACATAGATATGTATGGAAACAGAACTGAAAACAATCTAATCAACGTTGAAGTTTTTAATGAAAATATGCTGCTTCATTTACAGGTAAAATCTTTTGTTAAAACTATTTCGATGACCGCAATAAATATGAGGACCGCGATGAAGCTACTTCTAGTATTATGTGTTCCGTTGGACGTCCGAAGTCCATTATGGGAGAGAGTACATCGTCTTTTCCCTCGCCCAGTCGCTAGATGTCTCTGTTTCCGCTACGTAACCGCACCTCTAGCGCCACCATCGGCCGAACCTGGTACTAAATTTAACACGCCCAAGCAAGCCACCATTTCTTAAGTCATTGTTGCGTCGTTTTTCAAACCCCGCGCACGGTCGTTAGATTATTATAGTTCTTACCCCCTTTTTTTTTTTTTTTTTCACTTCATTTTTGCTTTCGAGATTAAAGTAGAAAGTAAATTGCAATTAAAATTAGTTTTGTGGTTTCCGTTACATAAATTTGTGTTTGTTCATTGTTAAAATGAAAAATAGTGACGAAATTACCGCGCCGCCGGGGAACAATTCTGAGAACGTTTTTAGTGATCGTGAATCTCGTATACATGGAAGTGTAGAGGCACCGATGCCGTCTAGTGCGTCCACGTCGTCTAGGTCAACATCAAGTGCGAGTGAAGATGAACCCGCGCCAAAAAGACGACGGCTGAGTGGTGATTCCATACGAGAAATAGATCGCAGGTTTGAATTATTGTCACACCACCTGGTAAGTCATATAAATAACATTTTTTCTGCACATAATGCTGCCATGCTTCCGAGTATTCCTTGTTCTACCTATGTGGCACCCGTGCCAAATGAAATAAATAAAGCATTAGACGATCCGTTTTTACGCTCGTTGTCATCGGTAAATGATATCGCAGAGCTAAATGTTTCCATTAAAGAACCGTCTGTGTCTCGGGCCGATCCTGATCGAGTCTCAAAAATTGCTTCTATGCAGAGATTCGATACAGCCGACTGGAATTCTGTGCGATACACTGACGTTCAAAAGAAATATGCGGCCTTTCCAGCGTTTATTGAACTAAAAGTGAACGAGGAATTACGACGTTTCGAGGATCCATTGGCTCCTATTAGATGGTTTCAAATGGAACGCAGCTTTGCTGCTTTGTCAAATGCGTTTTTAGCAGAATGAGTTTGTGAATTCAGCTTTGCGTAACATGATTGACTGGTCATCAAATACTGATGTGAAATTAACTTCATCTTCAGTTTACGATAAGCTCAAAGAATTATTTGGTGACGAGTCTAATTATAAAACTGTTTCTTATGATATTTTACAAATAATTTGTGGAAAACGTGCTGAGGTTTTAGAACTGCGGCGTAAAGCGCTCCTTAAAGGTTTGAAAGGAAAATATATACGAGAAGACATTGAAAAGATACCCCCTTCTTCAGAATACATGTTCAACCCTCAAATCTTATCAAATTATTTACAAAAAATTGGAGGTGTTGATAAATTGAATAAAGAAATCGTTCCTCGATCTAAATCCTTTGTTCAGTCGAAATCACCAGTGCGTTCTAAATCGCCGATAGCTTCTACTTCACGGGAGAAATCCTTTCGATTTCAAAACAAAACGAAGAAAGGAAAATCAAAAAAGCGTAATTTCGACGACCAGGATAGTAAGAAAAGGGGGGGGCGAAAAGATCAGGGTAACAGAAATAGGTATAAATGACTCGAGAAGGTTTATGGGCGGCTGTCTAAAACTCTACCAAGAGTCATGGGCCCAATTTGGACCCCCCAAAACAATCATCAGATTAATTACTGCAGCTCGCATTCCATTCAATCAGACGCCGCCATTAATCCTTCCAACATCGGACATTATGCAGAAATTTCAAACTCCAAGTTCAGTACTAATGTCTTCAGAAATTCAAGCTATGATTCAGAATCATATCCTCGAGCTCGCGCCATTAACCCCTTCTTTCATATCCCCACTTTTCATTATAACGAAAAGCAATGGAAAAAGTCGAGTTATCTTCAACTTAAAGGCACTAAACCAGTTTATGAAACCAAAACATTTCCATCTGTTTCATCATTACCAAATGCCCAAGTTCTTACAGAGGGGAGACTGGATGGTAAAGCTAGACTTAAGCCAAGCCTATTATCATCTACCGATTTCGAAAAGACACCGTTGTTTCCTGCGCATCAGTTACGAGGGTCGGTTGCTGCAAATGAGATGCCTACCCTTTGGTCTTGCTGCTGCACCAAGAATGTTTGCGTCCTTTACAAATTGGACTGCCGAAGTGTTGCGCAGCAAAGGTCTCCGTCTGGTTGTGTTTTTGGACGACTATTTGATTGTTCATCAATCCAGGAGGACCCTGCAAGCTCATGTCCGTATAGCTATAGAGTTCCTTACAAGCCTAGGTTGGTTTATCAACATGGAGAAATCCATACTCAAACCAACAACAGCTCTAGAGTTCCTAGGAATTGTCTGGGACACGCGATACAACATCAAGTGTTTACCCCCGGACAAGGTGAGCAAAGTCCGCCAGTGCCTATCGACCCGCTTGGTAGCCGGCAGTTGGACTCTCAAGCAGGCGCAACGCCTCTTAGGGTATCTCAACTTTGCGACCTTCATCACCCTCCGGGGAAGGTTGCATTGCCGCACACTGCAATGTCACAGCAATCTGTTGCAGATAAACTCACACCGCTCCAAACCCAGACCGTTTGCGGACGAGGTACAAAGGGAACTAGAATGGTGGTTAGAAAATATCAGCCAGAAAACCCCAATCCACTCCAGGCGGTCACCTGTAAACTACGTGATCACGGACGCCTCGGACGTTCAATGGGGAGCCCTAGTGAACAACGACAAACTAAAAGGAAATTGGGGTCATCATCAATTGAAGTGGCACTGCAATCTCAAGGAAATGTATGCAGTGATAGCAGCAATCACGCTGAGGGCAGATGTTCTAAAAAATTCAACCATCGTCCTGCAGAGCGACAACAAAACAGTTGTGTCTTACATAAAGAACGAAGGCGGAACGAAGTCTCTGAAACTATTACGATTGACAAAACAACTTCTGGCACTGACGGACAGTCTAAACGTTGTACTCCTCCCTCACCACTTACCGGGACTGTACAACACGGATGCCGATCACCTCTCGCGAAATCACGTGGGATCCGAATGGCACCAGTTAGGCAATGCGACGAAAAAGGTATTCAGCCATTGGGGTACTCCAGACATCGACCTATTCGCGTCAAGCAACGCTCACGTCGTGTCGGAGTATGTTTCGCTAGACTTATCAGACTTGAGCGCTTGCTTTCACGACGCGTTCAGCAGATCCTGGCGTTACGATCTAGCGTGGATATTCCCTCCACCAGCCCTGCTCCCACGTGTGCTACACCATCTCAACTCGGCAAATGGCAAGTTCATAATAATAGCGCCCAAGTGGAAAAAGCCGTTTTGGCGTCCAGACTTGAAGAGCCGTGCCCTAGCACGTCCTATGAAAATAAGGGATCTCAAGATGACATTGGTAGACACTGTGACGGGTCGACCCCCAGCTCAAGTACACAACCTACAGTTGGAAGCCTGGCTCATTTCGGTTGGGACACCTTAACAGATAGTTGGTCATCTGAAGAAAAGCAGCTTTTATCAACATGCTGGAGAACTTCTACGCTTAAAACTTACATTCCCATATGGAACAAGTGGTCGAAATGGTGTAATGATAATAATTTAAATTGTAGCTATCCAGCACCGGCTAATGTAGCTCGATATCTAGCGAAACTTTTCCTTACTGATAATCTTGCATACCGTACTATTCTTGTCCATAAATCGGTTATAGCATCTGTTTGTGAAACACTTTCTGATACCAAAATATCATCAAATAATTTAGTCAGGCATATTTTAAAAGCTATATCAATAGCCAGACCAGTTCCACCAAAATTGCCTATATGGGATGCAAGGATAGTAATACAATTTTTAAAAAATACAATTCCTAATTTACTCAGTTTATATGACGTTTCTAGGCGGACTGCTACAATCCTATTGTTGACTTCGGGTCGTAGAGTGCATGACTTAACTCTCTTACATTGTGACTCAGAACATTTTGTGGATAATGGAAATTCAATAACTTTGCATCCCGTATTTGGCTCTAAAACTGATTCAGCTTCGCACCAACAATCAAGTTGGACGTTACTACCTTCCCCGGATAAGAATACAGATTGCTTATTTTGGTTAAGACATTTAGTAAATGTATCAAAGCATGTCAGGGGTACTATGACAAATTTGTTTATTACAACGAGGGAGCCGCGTAGGCCAGCCACTACTGTCATCATTGGTGGCTGGGTAAGGCGAACTCTTTCTGAAGCCGGAATACAGGCCACGCCCGGTAGTTTTCGATCAGCAGTTTCATCACTAAACTGCTTAGAGAAGTATCCAATAAATGATATTCTTGCAAAGGGAAATTGGCGTCACGAACATACGTTTAGAAAATATTACTGTAGAGAAATAAGAAATAAAAGTATGGAACAAGAGAAGTCTCTTTCCCAATTCTTTGATACAACAAATTAAAGTCGTTCTGATTGCGTGCATAGTGACGATTAATACTTTGTAAATCAATTAAATTTTGGTTAAATCATTTTATTTATTAGGATTATGTCTTCTTAAATATCTTATTTGGAAGATACCTTTGTTAAGATTTCTTTTACTATGAAGAAATTTTTTTTTTCTATTTACCTCTGTACCTAAATAATTTTGTTTTCCCACATAAACAAAATAAATCACATTGTTGCGTTTTATTATGCAAGCCACCAGGAGATAACAAACAGATCTCTCATAATGGACTTCGGACGTCCAACGGAACACATAATATAAAAATTTTACCTTAAAATAAAATTTGTATTATGTTTCCTAAGACGTCCGAAGTCCAAATATTGTCTTCCTGGTGTAATACCATCATCATTATCATCATTATGAGCCAAACAATGACTTAAGAAATGGTGGCTTGCTTGGGCGTGTTAAATTTAGTACCAGGTTCGGCCGATGGTGGCGCTAGAGGTGCGGTTACGTAGCGGAAACAGAGACATCTAGCGACTGGGCGAGGGAAAAGACGATGTACTCTCTCCCATAATGGACTTCGGACGTCTTAGGAAACATAATACAAATTTTATTTTAAGGTAAAATTTTTATATTATTAATAACTATAGTCATCTGTGATAGTAATTATGTGTTAGTAGTCGATTATTTATCGCACCACTACTTGCTTCGTTCAAAAACAGTAGTTATGACGAACACTGTACAATAAGAAGATAAGGCACTACTATATCTATCTGCACTTTTTGAAAATTAAATATGCAAAACTTTACGGACGTATTATTTGATTTAAAAAATAAACTTGAAAAATTTAATTGACCAACATAACTTGCATTAAAGCATAAAATGTTGATTTAATTTAATTAAGTTTCGTTTCATATTTCCAAACGAAATACACAAATGTCAAAAACGCTTTTCTCCCTCCTGTGGAAGAACGATGCTTTTTATTAAAATCACGCAAATGCAGTAAAATACTTTGTAAAATAGTTATTAATGATGTCCGGTGGTCTTATAGATAAAGTTTATATCGGTCTGGATAATGCGCCGGCCGCATTTGATATTAAAGGACGAATTTTAGGACCTGTAAGTTTTTGTATATTTAGATTCAATTCCTGCGTTTTACATTGGATAACAAACAAAGTAATCAATTTTGTTTCAGAATGGCACAAATTTAGAATATATTAGGTCAGAAACTGGTGTGGTAGCTGTGTTAAAAGGTGATAAAATCGAACCATTGCATTTGGCTCTTCATCATACGAGGTCTGAGGCTTTAGCAGCCGCTAGATCGTTGGCACAGAACTTGATAGAAACTATAAGAGCTGAGTTGGCGCAATGGAGCGCGGCGCAGGCTGGGGGGCCTCCGCCAGCGCTGAATGTGCCGCCGCCAACACTGACGACAACTAGCGCGCCTCCGCCTGTACCGCCGCCCGTCGTCACGGCAGCGCTGTCCACCCCTCCGACATTGACATCCTCCGCGCACCCTTCGGTTATCCCACCAGTAGTCAGTGTAGCACCTGCAACAGCACCTCTCATGACAGTTCGTCAACCCACCATGCTACAGCTTCTTCCTCAGCAGCAATACGTATTAAACCAAGAAAATGGGCAGCTAATACCTATAGTACAACCTGGCATGCAAATGTCTAATACAAACTTCACATCTCTGCCACTCGGTCAAACATTGAGTTTGCAGCAACCAAACTTTGGATCACAGATAGTGGATATATCTAATATGCAACCGGTTAACGTGACTCAGTTACGGCTAAGTGGGGTGCCATCGTCTATGTCAATGATTTTACCGAATGGCTTAACATTTCCGCAAGCAAGTCTATCAACATCAGATAATACTACTGTTAGCACAGCAACATCTACTCCAGTTGTATGTGCAGCTCAGAGTACAAACTCATGTCAAAAGATCCTGTACAGCACAGACAAAGGGGACAAGGATTTGAAGTATCATATACAAGGGGCTGATACGGTGCAATGGACTGTTCCTGGATCTCAAACAATGTTGATTCCATATCAACAGCTTCAGGACTTAGCATCAGGACAGCAAGGATTAACCAATTTTCAACCGCAGCAATTTGTATCTGTAAGTTATCATGTTTAAACACCAGGTCATTAAAATTAAGTATATTTCATAGCTTAAGTTATTTCAATAATATTATAATTATAGACATACTAAGAATAATGTTACAACTATTCTTAGACTATTTTTCATAGATGATTCTAAGTGGGATCTTTTGAAGTTGCAATACAATTTTGATTTATGCTGTTTAATTTGGTTTAACATATTATATTTTACTCACAGATAGCGCCAGCTGGCGGTCTTCCACAAACATCTCTACCCCTGACAGCTGGGCAGTTGCAGCAACTTCAAGCCACTGGCACCTTTATGCAGCTAAACCAAAAGGTAAGCTAATTAAACACTACATAATTACTTCCAAAGTAATTTGAACAGATGGTAGTTATTTCCATTGTTTAAAAATTGCATAAACGAAAACAAATATAAATAACAGTAAATAACTGGTGTTCTTCATGATGCCATGAAAAAATAACAAAGAGCCCAATAGGGAAGAGAGACAAACATAGACCAAAAAGAAGAGGTCCTTTGATAGTCTCAATACTAGAGAGCAATGGCAGAGCATTGCCAACAATAGGGAACATTGGTGTATGTTGGAGGACGCTTTCACCTATCATGGACACATGAATGAATGTAAAATCAAATATTGTTTTTTAATGTAACGCTAAAGTATTTTTTAGTGTAGAAACTGAAAAGCAATTATTTTTTATAATTCATAGATTAAAGTGTCTAGGGCAAACATATAACATTTATATTGTTTTAAATTTTCCCCACAGCCAATAGCAAGCAGTGGTTCTTTGATAAACATTATATCAACAGGACAAGCGTCTTCACCACAAATTATTTCTGTGAGCATTAGTATTAAAATAATACCACAAGATGCTTAACTCACATGCCTTCGGTGTTTTGGTTTCAGGGTTTATTTCCTCATAATTTTCAGCATTTTCTTTCATCAACATCCTTAAATTAATTCTGCTGTTGTTGTCTGTTTTTTACATTCTTAACATTAATTTTTGCAGATTTTTTTGATAACATGTTTTTTTTAAAATTAATGTTGTAACTACTCTTATGGCAGCTTGCATAATGACTGCAGTTTAAACTTAATTCAAATATAATCTTATCTACACCTATAATGAGCTCTTTCCCTAACTACAATAAGCTCTTTCTCTATTTGCAATAAGCTCTTTATCCACAATGAACAAATTTCTCTCTCTACTACTTCTACAATTGTGAAAGTCGTTTTCATAATTTTGTGTTTAGGGATGTTATGCAAGATGCCTTTAGTGGTACAGCTGTTATAGTGCTATGATATCGCGTGACTGCAACTAAAAACAATCTTCTAAAAAAATATTATAGAATCTATGCAATAATTTACATTTAACTTGTTACTTTGGCTGACTAGTTGTGCCACTGACAAATTAATTTGCTTAATTTTTTTTTCCCATACCTACTTTCAAACCATTTAATAAAATAACAATTATTATTGCTTACACCCTTAGTAGCATCCATTATTTAATTTTAAGTCATATATATAAATGTAAGAAGCTATTATCGTTTTACAGAGCTCATCAACTCCTACAAAAAGTGTAAATCAAGAATCCCGGGGACAAAAGAGGTTGTCTGATGGAACTCCAAGCCAATTGCAACTTAGACCGATAGCTCCTGCTGGGTAAGTTAGAATAAAAAGTATTAAGCTTTACTAAAGGGATAAGGTGCCTCATTTTCAGGATTATATAGTTATTAGAAATGCTATTTGGTATAAAAAAACATTTCCTACATGTCATGGACTATCTATTTTTATTATTTATATTCTGCCAATTATATTTTCCGACTGTTTTTTGATTTTTGGAAAAATGGTACCCACTGGTATAGAATAAACGTATTTAAACTGATTAAGAATAACCAAAATTGTTAAGCAATTGGCGTTAAACCATTAGATAACCTTTAAGTACAGTTTTGCAAGAATTAAAATTCTTTTTTGAAGCTGGCAATTTGATGAACCTTCACGAGAAATATCACCGTAATTAAGAAGAATATGCATGGAAGAGGAAAAACCTGATCAGATTTTTGAAAAGTATTTATTTTGTATCTTTCATTACTATTTTGACACTTTATATTTTTTGAGAAAAAGTTTATGCAATTTAATAAACATACCACAGGATAAAATATATTATTATGGCAACTCCACAAGGTCATAACAGTAATGGAACACACATATAAAATTAGTATTTCTCCCATTCCTTTCTCCAGCTAGAAGAATTTTCCCTCCAGATAAACTTCGATTTTTTGGAACTGGCAACTCTGAGGAATTAAAATGAAGAAGATCCTTTTTCGTGTTAAACTTTTTAATTGTTGTAGTTGTGTGTGCGTGTATTAAAATGGTGTGATGCTCCAGGTCACATGTGAGTCATGACAAGAGCTCCACGAGAGATTCGCGCACCTGGACCGCGACACCAGGTACATTGAAGATTACTGATTACTGCTGTTTCGTGCGCGAGATGATTTGAATAACTTTTTGCTTAATCATTATGGAGAGCAAAGGCGTAAATAGCTTAAAGGCATTCGTTGCGTAGAATTGCGTATATTCATTATTAATTGATACATTTATTTCATATGCAATGATATCAGCGTAGTTTGTGTTTTTATTCCTTTTTTTTATTTATTCACTTGTGGAGATAGTTTTGAAAAATTTTAGAGTTTATTCTTCAAGTCATCTCGTGTATAAATTATTTTATAACATTATATAACCAGCACCTGCTTATACTGATTAATCTTAAGGCTTCAGTTGCGTATTCTTCATCCGGCATTTGCGTTTCGTCGTGATTTCTTCGATAATCGAAGCAAAGAGACATTTAGCGACTATGGTATTTAGTAATTTCAGTAGGTTGCGATTTCAGAACAGTTTTGGGAGATACTGACCTGAGCTGGGACAGCGACACGACAACTTGTAGCCATAAAAAATATCAAATAAAAACTTAGCGTAATAAGATAGTGAAAGCGACTGACGAAGGCGTCATAAAAAAATATCAGCAGAGGTTTTAAGGCAAATGCTCTAATTTATGCTCTAATACTTTAAAGAATAGTATTTATTTCTTTTAGTGTAGTTTGCTCTTAAGTCACCTTTATGCTATATTTAAAGCCGTAATGTATAAAATAAAATGTCCAATACATTTCTTATATTAAGCTGTAATGTGTCCCCTTTTCCCTGTCCCAAGATAAAACACATTATACTTAGTTCTTATTGGCAGTTTCATATTGTTATGAATAAGACGATTAATCTATGCTAGAGCGAGCGGCTTACTCCGTAAGCACTGCACCACATATTTGAAATATTGCTTTACTATTTAAAAGCTGCATTATTCGAGATGGACATAAGCTATATTGTATGTTGAACCCGGTCAAAGTCGGGGCGGGCTAGTATTTTATTGATCGAATATTGTCGATGGAGAGCATCTGCCTTAAATCAGCTCTTTAGATCCTGCGTCTCACTTCACAGTTAAAGATCATGTATTCATTTCTACTTTTTAGTATCGTGTTCGTCTGACGAAGATGACTCCAATGTCTGAGAAGGCTATTTTGGCAAAGTTCTTTAAACTCTTTCTCATCTTTAATGGTTAAAGTTGTGTCTTCTGCAGAGTTCTGGAGAAAGTTTTTTCTGGAGTATAAATGTACATATTAAGGTATTTTACAGGGTTTAGTTCAATGCACTGTAATTTCACTTTTTTAGCAGTGACAAGCCGTAATCAATCATCGCCTAAGCGTAGCGTAAGCATTTACGAGTTGATCCGGAAAATGGCACGATATTGTTAGATTAGCCTGAAAAACGACTGAAAGACAAACATTATCAAGAGTTTTTTGACAAACATGACAAGACAAAGAAGACCATCTCATTCATCATTTAGTTTATTAAATTTTTTGGGTGCTATTAATCTTAAGCGCATATTACAAATGTTTTCTAGTGTATTAATATCAAAGCGTAAGCATGGCATCAGCGTAAATAAGTTAAGCTTCAAAAAAAAAAATCGTTTGGCAAAAGACTTTTTCAGGCGATGGGGATCATTGAAGATTTCGGTGTCCCCGATTGGCCAGAACACGAGGCGTTTGCATGCGCAATGGCGAATTACAGGTGCGCGTGGAGGGTAACTGTTGCTAACTTCAGAACGGCCGCCATGTTTGACGCCAAGGAACTAAAACTTATAACATTCTCCTTTGCAGAGTTTCTTCAACGACTTACAATGGGAAAATATGAATCCAGTGGAATATATAGCCAGAGTAAGAGAATGAAGAGATCGTCTTCCACATATTTATTACTAACTTATTAATAACTGCAACGCGTAGATATTTTTTCCAGTTGTATAATGTGAGACGAGGGGTCGATTTGATTGATAACTCCTTTCTCCCGCATTCGAGAGCGTAATGTAACATTTCTCGTATCGACTTTGACAGTTCGCGATGTCTTAGGACTTAATATGCATTGTATTTGGCGATTGGAAAAAGGAATGGCGTAGTCCTTTGCGGCGGGACAGTCAGGACCATCTGCACATACAAACTGTTCAAAATGATCTGAGGAATAAAGCACTTATGTCAACGATACAAAGGATATTTTAGAATGAGCACCGTACACTGGAGCTGTCATTTTGACATGTATTTTAATCCCTTGAGATAAAGTTTAATTTCCCTATAAAGATCATTATGAACAGTCTACATATTCGCTCATATTTAATGCTCATAGTGATTCACAATCTTGGACCATTTTGTGGCACATAGCAACGCCACGCGAGGAGAAAGTGCATGCTAAACGCTAAGTGGCCGCCCCATTGCGTACTCATTCCTTTTGATGTCGTTTCTTTGTTGTTACACTTAGGAAATAACCCCATTAACTAATTTAGAAACGCTTTTGCCTCGTCAATAACGCAACGGGTTTGGTTTGGACACACGATTTCAGTCGCTAACCTAACTAGTGGGCCATTGACTTTGCTTTATTTTTTTTTTATCTAGATGGAATAACTAGGAGCCTCCTCAATAAGATACTTCGAAGAGTGACCTGATTATCGTGTGACGTGTATTAGATAACATTAATAACATTAATCTTTACAGATGGTGGTCGATACTTTTGCATTGCGAATTTAATATAAGTAGGCTTCTGCATAACTTAATCACCCATGCTTACCAAATTGTCAATAACATACTTGGTTTATACCGCGATACGCGTAGTGTGCAAAGCGTTGTAAATACTTACAGAATTTGTATTGATACATTTTGTTGTTTCACAGCTAAGGACAATACCATCGTGAGTATGGGGATGAAAATCAATCCGGCGCACGGCACCATCATCCAAGTATCGTCTGGACAGCAGACTAAGTAAGAAACCACTAATTTAGCTCATTCAAATGACCCCATACATATGTAAAAATTTCGTAAATCCGATTAAGCCATTTAGGCGTAGGAGAATGACTGCACACCAGATTTTTTTTATATAGCTCTACTTCTGGGTGGCTTGTCAAGATGAAACATACACCAGATTTTTTGTTAGACTCCCACCAATACAACTGTGAATCATCTAATACTAACTTCCAATTCTGTGCTGTAGATTTCGTGATAGGACATACAGACATACAAAAATTAAAAAGATGATTGTTTTTGCTTCTATTGCTCTTATAAAAACCGGTTAGCTTTTCTTAAATATCTACAGAAATCGCCAGTCACAATTTTATTATAAGTATAGATAGAATATTTTCTGCAACAGCAATAAAAATTTCATCTTTACAGTGTCTCATCACCCGGTTTGGGCCAAGACGGCACAGGAATGTATATACGCCAGATCGACAGAAACGCGATACAAATTCAAACGAGCAAGGATGGACAGAAACAAGATCTAAGTAAAGTCCAGAACACCGCGCAAAACGTTCAGATGATCACAGTGCCACAAGGAATGACCGTGTTACAGAACCCACTCAACATCAGCCAAATGCAGTCAGTTCTTGGCCAGCCAAACAGCCAAGTCTACATGATACCCGCCAATCACCCGAACCTCATGCAAAGCGCGCTGCCTCCGGGCTTCCAGCAAGTTCTCCAGCCCGGGCAAAACGTCACAGTGATGCAACCGAATCAGCTGGGCATGCATGGCGGGGTCCAATACAACGTACCTTTAATGCCTATGAATATGCCCGCGACTTCACAGTACATGCCCACCGGAATTAATTTGAATACGCAGCTATCCGCGCAGCAACTTAACGCAGCTCTCGCAGGACATCAGTTGAACCCTAATCTCGGCACGATACCTATAGTTCAGGCCCCTCCACCTTCCTCCCCTATGGCGAACCCGGGCCAAACAATCCCCGGCACGCAACCACCACCAGTCCATCAAATCGTACCCAATTCCTTCCTAACACCTACATCACAGTACGCGGGCATGCCGCAACAGTATATGATGCAAGGGAACTCTGGCACGATCTCTGTTCCAACTAACAATCCTACTGTGCAGTATAGTATACCAGCCAGTCAGAGCACCTCAAATAATGGCAATGGGCAGTCAACTTCAACAGAAACTGAGACAAATGGGGCTAACAACCAAACTAATTATATTACATCGTCGTCGCAAGACAACGGCTACTCATTGGCTGGTACAGTGCAAAATCAACAGACGTTTACATCGGACGGCCAATCCGCACAAACGGCAGGGTTCACACCCGCCAACCAAAACGGTACACCGACTTACGGGTCATCGAATGGCAGCCAAACAGCTACTTATAACGTCAGCCAAACGACCACGACACAACCACCGCCGACGTACAACCCTGGTAACGGGACGAACCAAAATACCAATCAGAGTTACGCGACAGCAACGACGCCGACGTCACAAAACTCGCAGACGAACTTCTCTCCGTCGACGACGCCGGCGCCGCAAACATACCCCACTCCGAACCTCCCAAACATGCCGAACGTCGCATTCCCTCCGAACCAGACCCCACAGAACCCTTACCCAAACGCTACAGGACAGAACTTGGCAGCTTACGCTAGTAACCAGTATCAGTATACAAGCAGACCGTGGTTCAGGCCGCGGTACGGGTCCCCACAAGGGTCGCCCTACAGTGCCGGCACAGGACCTCCCCCAAATGGACCCCCTATGCCTGTTCCTCCCCCCTCAGGAAACTATAACTATTGGCCAGACAGCTGAGACCTAGAAAGTATTATTGGGACTGAATATGACCAGTGATAGCTATAGGATAATTTGTAATAAGAGAGACTGCTTTATATATACATTTATGAAATGTAAAAAAAATAATATTTAGAACCTAGATGAAAAAATGAGTATTTCCTATGTTTTTGTTTTATTGTAGGGAAAGTTTCCTATTTTCTATAATCATCTGAGTGATTATTGTTATTATTATTTTGATATATTTTCACTACTAACCTTAATTTTAGTAGTGATGTGGAGTGCACACACAAATATTCAGCCCTTGGAAAAACTCCTTTCATGGATAAAGAAAGACTTCTGTATCCAAGAAGGTTGCACGTATAAAATAATACAGGCACAAGATTTACATTTCCCTGCCAACGTCATTTCATTATTCATGACACTGACATTAATTTGTTTAAACATTTTGAGAAATCAGCTTTATTGATTAGCAATGAATGATAATCGATACCCGGTGACAGCATCACTCTTTATGTTAAAAGAGATAAAACATAGGCAGGAGCAGGTTAATCGCGGGTACCAGCTTCTGAAGCGCAAGGCCGAAGCCCTACGCATCAGAGGTCGACAGGCGGCCTCAGAACTGGCCTCGACTCAAGCGATTCTAGGACATACGCTCAGAGAAGCTTACATATCATTGGCGGCTATTAAGTTTACTAACGGCGAATCAAATGCTTTGGTGCTGGAGAATATTGGTCAAGTAAGTTTATTTTTCTAATATGGCAATGGTTTATTTAAAAGAGAATAGTGTTGCTATCAGTTCTGGATCCAGGATTTCAGTTTGGGAGGGGCTAATACTAATCAAGTAGGATATTAACTAGTTTAATGTAATTTTTGTCAGGGGTGGACTCTGATACTTTTTGTGGGAGGGCCTCCCCCTTGGATCCGCTGCTGGTTAACCTTTACACTACGGCATGGATTAGTTACCGTTGGTGATTTTCTATCAGAAGGAACCTGCGACTGCTTATCCATCTGATCTATTGGTTGATTCCTAAAGTGTCGGTCAATGTCGAAACAGACGTTGCCTATGAACACTGACTGACTGACTGTAGATCACTATTTCTTGCAATATCTATCGCCAACAAATACTCGGACAAAAATATCTATATTTTAAATATATTCTGACTAACAGGCCCAAGTGCGAGTCCAACGTATAGCCGAGAACATTTCGGGAGTTTCCACTGTGTCTCTTCAAGCTTTAGAAGAGTCTGGTATCGGCGATTCGCTACGTTACGCCGGCCTCGGCGCTGGAGGTCACCGCACAGGCGAAGCCAAGAAAGCATTTAGGGAAGCCGTTCGAATACTCATCAAGTTCGCCTCTTTGAGGAATAATTGTATTCTTTTAGATGAATCTATTAGGTCTACACTAAGGTAGAACTGGTTTTGAGATACATATTTCTTTACTCCTAACAATTCCGAATGATATTTGTCCAAATTTTCGCAGGAAGGTCAATGGTATTGAAAAAGTTATCATGCCGAAGTTGCGTAACACCGAAACTTATATTATGATGGAAATGGATGAAAGGGTACGATATATGTACAGCTTTGTGTGTACTTAATAATAAATTCTAAATATTCAACAGTAAGTACGGTGGCCAGCACATCAAGTTACCACAAAATGTAAAATTTTCTCAGTTGATTTTTAACTTTATCTTCAACAATTTAAGGTTTAAAATCATTTGGAGAATTTTGACAGTTTTGTATACATTGACCTGCTAGCGACTGTACAACATTTGCGTAATAATAATGGTCCCAAGACAGCTCCTTGAGGGATAACTTATTTTACGATTGGATTAATTTATACATTCATTCTATTTTAAACAATAAGCATTCATTTTATTTTAAACAATAAGGAGAGGGAAGAGTTCCATCGATTGAAGATGGTGAAAGCTAAGAAAATTAAGAGTCAAGCGCGTGCCGTCTTAAGGCAAGAGAACAGCGGTAGCGGTGCAGGGGAGTCAAACGGCAAGTATAATTCCAAATTACATATTTTCAATATGGTATACGGGACCAATCTGAGTAGACTTTGCTGAACAAAGAAATACCTAAGAATATTATATAATAACATAACATACCATCACGCCTGTATTCCCCGGAGGTTTAGGCAGAGGTAAACTTAGAGGGCGAGCCTTTTGCTATTCACCGGGCACAAATCCAGACTCCGAGCTGCTACTGAGAATTTCAAAGAAAAACCCAATAACACTGCTCGATCTGGGGATCGAACCCAAGACCTCTAGCGTAGCAGTCGTGCTTCGGACCACTAGAGTAATGAGGATGTTTTTTTTTATGTCTGGCACATGCCGCCTCAAGTTTTTCAAAGGTAATTTGTATTTCCGGGTTCCTAGAGGTATTGGCTGCGCCTGCGCCGCTGCCCACTCACCACCAGTCGGTGGAGTGCCTCACCAGCATCCTAACGTGCAACTCTTCACTGTCCGGCACCACAGACTCTGGAGACTTCAAGCCTATTTGCTATCCTCATAATTGGGACGACGATGACCTGTTGTTTTAAGATCTTGGCTTATCGTATGAGGACATTATCATAATATAATTTATGCTGTTGGATAATGTGATGATTTTAATTCTAATTATATGTGGGGACATATAGATTTCAATGTGTATTTCTCCTAGATACTAGGGTAGTTTGGTTATTTGTTGCTATGGTTAACATAAATAAGTGGATAACGATGCTGGTTATTACTTATTGCGTAGGTAATTAAAAAAGTAACTCTGTCAAGCAGTGGTGCCAGCAGAGTATGATCGATATCGTTCATGATCGAAGTAATCAATGGACTCGTGATCATATTCATGACGCCCTCATTTTCGACCTACATAGAAACGCTTCGCTCCTTTGGCTTCGTAAATTGTTCGCGCTTTTCGGTGCAGGAAACAAAATGAAAACATCGTGAGGAAACGAAAAGAGATACGAGGATAAAGGCCAACTTGGTGGACTATAGCCGAATTCCTTTCATTCTAATAGAAGACCGGACTAGCATTGGGATAATATAATGGGTAGATGATTCAAGTGGATAAAGCACTTGTATTTTTAGTAACATTTTATTGAAATAAACCAGTATAAAATAAATAATTTACGTAATCTACAAAACCCAGCCATCGTCCAGTCTCTCTTCCATAGGCTTAGTAAAGTATTGGCATCTCCGGAACTTCTCCAAAATCTCACCCTGTAACAACGCTACTTTTTAAATTCTTCATAAAAAGAAATTAAGCACAGAACTTTAATCTGTGATCCACAAATCATCCTTAATTATTAAAAGTATTTGTTATTATTGATGTCGCAATATATGCGACATCAACAATAACAAATACCTAATACCATGTACAAATACCTAGAATACTTAGAATGTGATAAAGTTAGATGAAAAATTTGCGAAAGAAAAAATAATTATTATTTGGCCCCAAGGCATAAAGAAGAATGTACGCTAATGATGATGTCTATGGTGTTCCGTTTATTAAAAAATAAAAATCTCAGCGTACAGTTTGTTCGAAATAAGTAAGCCGATCGGAAGTTGTCTGCAAGTGGTTTAGAAGTGGTAAATTTTAATAGAAAAAGTCGGTGTAAAGATAATTAGAGTCGTATATGTTTCACAATTCTAATTATTTTGTTTACTAATTTCGATATTTATGTATAAAAACAATAAATTAAACGATTTTACCACCGTGGTAGTTCGGAACGGCTAACTTCCGGTCGGCTTACTTATTTCGAACAAACTGTAAGTAGGGTAAACATGAAACGTGGTAAATTTGTATTACTTACAGGACCAGTTTTTGCTATAGATTCGCTGTAAAACGTAATTGCGCTGGACCCAGTGCCGTACAATGGATACTTGAGGTGCATCTGTAATTAGATTTGAAGATAAGTAACAAGTACCATATATCTATCAAAAAGTACCACTTATGACATGGTTACGATAGAATTTAAATAGTGTGTAGTATGTATCGTCACTAAATCTATGGAATATCACAATGTAGAACGCGGACTACAAGTCCCACTAAACCCTTGCATACTCCCGTAAAGTGGACCTATATGATGGCACAGTAAGCCAAGCAGTAAAAAGTTGACAGATAATTACGTTTTTGTCTGCAGTGGTTTCCAAATTACGAGGTTCAAAATTTTCCTTGACGTAATTAGCGTCATATTCTGTGCAGTATTCGGCAACCGGCTGTGATGTCGCCAATTCATCGATCACTTCGTCCAACATTTGCTCCCAGAAGAAATCCGTGAGCATTCGCTTGCGGATACCTGGAAACCAAAAGTTTAGAAACCAAAATTTAACATAACGTCACGCCTGTATTCATTGATATCCCGTTTGATAATGAGGATTTCAAAGAAAAACTCAATAATACTTGATCTGGAAATCGAATCCAGGACCTTCAGCGTAGCAGTCGCGCTTACGACATTAGTACAGTTTAAAAATAATCCGTAGTCGGTCTTACCGGGAGCGAGTTAAGTAGAATAGGTATGTACCTAACTACTTATAAAAAAAAAAACAATTTAAAAAAAGAAAAGAAAAAATTATGTACCTTCCCCGTAGTTTGCTTTCTTGGGAACTTTATAACAACGACGCATCTCACTGCCTTTTTCGGGGGCTTCTCGTCCGTCCTGTAGAATCCATGGTCGGCTAAAATTCTTCCCTTTGCCATACGCTGATGGTTCAACGGGAACTTTGGGGTGGAGCTTTATTCGTTCTAGAGGTCTTATTTTTAATGTTTCTTCTTCATTCTCTGGTTCCGGGATATCAGCTTGCACACCAGTGTCGGTGGCTCCAGTATTCATGATTTGTTAAATTTAAATTATTTTACGCGAAAATATTAGCTACCTAACTTCGAAGTATTTGACGGTTGTCATGGATATTAATGTATTGAATTTCATGAACAGCAATACCATAGAGGTAATAGTGAATTATAAAACATAACTACTTCGTGAATTGGAACGTAAAAATCGAATACCTAAGAATCAGCTGTGCTGTAGAATGATTTGTCAAATTTTACGGTTACACTTGTCAGTGTCAAATCACACGGAAAAATGGCCGAGCCCTATCCGCTAGTCCGTAAACAAGATTTGCCCCCTGCGGGGGGCTACAAACCCATACCCTACAAAAGAATACCAGCAAAAACATTATTCAGTGGTAAGTAATACATTGAAAACAAATTTTGGTCTATAAACAAGATGAATACCGGATTATGTAACTTATGTTTATAGGTTAAGTTGTTTTGTTTTCTAAATGGTTTGAGCTTTCTTCAACAATCTTTTTGTAAAATTCGTGACCAGATTTGTTAAAACAGAATCTTTTATGTATGTTTTTTAGTCAGAGTCGCCTTAGGGGCGATTCACACCTACTCAACTCAATTTATTGACATCTTGTAGTTTTGCTCATTTTAGTAGATAAATAAAGAATTTTAACAAAATAATTCTTTGTTTTATCTATCTTTATCAAGAACTAGCTGACCCGTGCCCACTTCGTTGGGCGATATAGCCTATGACACTCACAAATAACGTGGCTTTCTATTGGTAAAAGAATTTTCAAAATTGGTTCTGTAGATCCTGAGATTACCCTCTACAACCTCACAATGTAATATAAGTAAAGATACCATTAACAACTAAATTTTAGAATAATCTTATTAATAATGCATGTCCGATAATTTATGGTTAAAATTTTCAGGGTATGCTATGTTTGCGGGTTACATAGGTATAACAGCAGGTGCAATTTATCTGTATAGTATTAACTACAAGCAAATTGTCAAAGACCAGATTGAGATGCGGTCTGCTAAGATGGCAATATTCCCGATGTTGCTGGCTGAGAGAGACAGGGCATACTTGAAGCAGCTCCGTAAAAACCGTGACGCTGAGGAAGAGCTTATGCGTGATGTCCCCGGATGGGAGGTAAGTTATCATTTTAAAAATATTTTTATTTTTTTGTCTAAATTATAGGCTGTTTTAAATAATACAAGTACAATTACTTCACCATATAAACTAGAATTCTAGATCATAGGTAAATATTTTTATTATTCTATACAAATTAATTTGAATTAGGCTATTTGGCATAGCCAATAACAATACTAATGTTAAAATAACAGCAAGTTACCTAAATGCATATAATATGTTATACTGTGTATCATGCAATTAATGTTATATAATTATTAATAACAGTATAAAGTTTTTGTTGGGGATTGAGAGGTGATGCTCTGTCTCATTCCCAGAGTGTTTGTACCTCAGCTCTGTCTAGCATAATATTAAATGCTTATTTTTGTCACAGAGAATAATCAGTCATTTAGCTTAGTGTACAGAAAATTACTTTGATTGATTGTATATTGTTGTTAAACCTTAGCAATTATCAACACTGCTAGAAGAATTATCCTACCATTATATTACCAATAATGTAATTCATCACCATGTAGGATTATAATAAAAAAGACCTTTACATAGGTGCACTGTATTGTAGATTCCAGTAGGCAATAATGATGTATTTGTTTCCACAGGTCGGAACCTACTATGGAGAGAAGGTATACAATAATCTTCCCCCTGATACTCTGGTTGACCCCATCTTCCATGAGTACTACGGCCACTCTGACCCCAAGAAGTGGTTCCAGCGTGCCTACCTTAAGCTGCGCTCTTAAAAGAGCCAAAGACAATATGCACCTAAGTTCAAAAGTCACAACCTCATTTGTGTGAACTACTATTATCTCTGCGAGTGAACAAAGTGCAGTTATTGTGTATTTAGGGAATTCGAATGCAATAAAAATAGTCAAACATTAACGAGTTTCATTGTTTAGGAGTTGAACGAAATCGAATAAAACATACATTCCATTTTATAAACAATATTTATTACTTCCACCATCGAATATACAAAAATGTAAAAATAATTCTTAATATTAACCACTATCATCAATTTATTGATACAAAACTATTTAAAGTTTATTTCAATAAATCAAGATGAAACTATAATTAAATAAAATTCATCAATCACCTTCCTATAAAAGTGAACAAAACAAAAACATTTGCAAATCATTGGTTATACATTATAAGCTAACTTTTTAGCTTGATATTAAAAAAGTGTTTCATTTCACGATGAGTACATTTGTATAATAATTAAGAGATCTACCTGTATTACACACGACGACCATGGCCGCGGAGTAGAGGTTCGCTCCCCCCTCCCGAAACGACTAAACCGACCCACCGTTTTACAATAATTTTATTCGGACCTGTGATTATGTAAAAGTAAAGTGTCAAAGGAGGTTTCTATCAATATCCTATCCATTTGTAGTTTTTCTAAGCCGAAAGTGATAGTACTGATGATGATGTTAGGTAGTTTCGTGGGTGGCCAAGGCAAACAGTTCGGGTAATATAACTTTTCTCTGAAATTCAGCTACATCGTGTAATGCAACAATGACTTAGTTGCATTGTAACTGGAAGCACATCATATGTAGTTCCTAGTCAATACACATCTTAAAGTATAAATATTATATCTAAGTACAAAGTACAGTCGCCAGCACATCAGGTTATACAAAACTGTCAAATTTCTCCAAATGATTTTAAACCTTGAAATGTTGATGATTAAGTTCAAAATCGACTAAGAAAATTTTTCATTTTGTGCTAACTTGATGTGCTGTGGACCGTATATAATCTATTATGTATTATTTTACGTATTTAGTCTTATCGTCTATAAAAGAGCACATAAGACTCATTTTATCCATAATTCATAAGCCACATTCCCCCGAGAATCCTAGAGAGGGAAATCTCTTAATAAAACTTAAGAGTGACGTAAATGTTGCCGAACTATGAATCTAATAATAATCAAAAATGCGCATCGTGCAATAAAATATTACGTAAATAAACAAATACTCCTCTGTTTTAAACTTCAACCCTCCAAAAAGTATCGCAAGATAAATTTTTTTTGTGGTTTAGACCAAGGTGACATTACGGGTTTGAAATTGGCTGAAAATTCGGATAGGGTTTTAATAGATATGGATACAAATCTAACAAAGGATTCTCGCTATACTCCATCCTTACATATTATAAAACAAAGTCGTCTGTTCGCGATACATACATACACTCACGCCTTTTTCCCATAGGGGTAGGCAGAAACTACAGAACGCCATCTGCTACGATTCTTGCATACTTCTTTTGCTTCGTCCACATTCATACACATGCGCCGGTTGCGGGTACTACGCACCTGACTAACTACGCATCTGTTCGCGATAACTTCAAAAATTACTGACCTGATTTTCATGCGGTTTTGACCAACAAAGTGACTGAGGAAGTTTAGGTGCATGATTTGTTTGGGTTTTGTGCAAATTGGTTGAAATGTGACTATAATTGTTGAAAATATCGGAAAAATTCAAGGCCGGGCAGCATTAATCGAAAACGCTGCCATGCTACCTAACAACAAAAAATACATGTAGGCATAACGCCACGTTTCCAGTGACGTCAAAACATATTACAACATTTATCTACAGTTTGTTCGAAATAAGTAAGCCGATCGGAAGTTAGCCGTTAGCCGAACTACCGCGGTGATAAAATCGTTGAATTAAGTGTTTTAATATATAAATATCGAAATTAGTAAACAAAATAATTAGAAATGTCAAACATATACGACTGTAATTATCTTTACACCGACTCTTTCTATTAAAATTTACCACTTCTAAATCTCTTGCAGACAACTTCCGATCGGCTTACTTATTTCGAACAAACTGTACTTGTAAGGTAGCGCGTCGCTAGTTTATTATAAAATTAGGCAAATAAACATCGCTATACACGTCTAATAATCTCCGTTATTTCAAGATAATACAAATGTAGGTAAACTATTTATCTACCATTTAAAAATAAATTCGTAATGTCTGAAATGCAGTCATTTTAAAAATATAACACAATTACTATTTTTTCGTTATGAATCTAATGCTATTATAAATAGAGCATAGATTATTTTGAATGATCGACTTCATAAAAAAGTTTGGAGGCAAAGTAAGCAAAATTAAAGAAAGACTTCAGTACCTGTATCTAGCACAGATCTGAAGTTTTTACTAAAATAGGTATTAATTAAAATATGTAACATGTTGAAAAATAGGAACAAATTGAACTTGTGCTATATTTTATAAAGCTATATCGATATTGGTTAGTGGTATTGGGGGAACTTTTGGGCGAAACATTGTTTCGATTCCATTTATCCATACTCTCTGTAACGTTTCATGCTTAAAAAGCTGAACTAATTTTGGTGAATTTTAGTGTATTATGGATTGGACCTTGGAGATGGACATAGGTAATTTTGCCTAAAAAAACTTTTGAGATGCGGGTAAAAACGCAAAAAAAAGTTAGTAGGAATATATGCAGTGCATTGCATCGATTTAACTCTGTAGTCTTTGGTAGTGTAATTGTTGTAAATGGCAAGTGATACTTTTTACCCGACTACGAAAAGTGAAGGGTAAAGAGTCTATATATAACTATATCTTTATGTGACTATGGATGTTTAATTATACTAAGTTATATAAAAATATATACTGGATGCAAAACACCCAAAGTAGTTGTTAAAATCTACATTTCTTTTTATTATTCTTCTTCTGTAGCTCAAAAACTACTGATCAGATTTTGTCAAATGAAGTGTCGACTGATTCGTCTTTAAGATAAGATAGTTACTATAGGCTATAAATATTTGAAAATTAAACCAATATTACTGACAAAACATAAAATAGGGTACCAAAAAGTAAATTACTACATTTATAACAAACGAGGTGTCTTTGGATTTATTTTGATGCAAAGAGTAGCGTAGGGTATATAATGTTACAGGAAACTCAAATATACCAAATATTGGACGAATGCAAACCGTAGTGTATAAACTTCTTATGAGTAGCGCCATCTTTTTAGGTGACGAAGTACATTTTGTTGTTTTATTTCCATCAGCGATTAACTAAAATTGCTAAGCCATGGTTAGCGTAAACACTTTTTGTGGGAAAACTAATAATATTTTTGTTCAGAAATTGTGCACTTATTCATTATGTTGTAGGACTGGCTAGAACCTGCAACTCTTACCTATTTGGACTTCTTTATAACAATCTTTGGCTTCAGCTTTACCGTCCTGAGTTTATACATGTGGCTCATAACAAAGTACATTCCCGGGAACGTAAGAATCAGTAGATATACCCTCAAGAACGTTGGCATATGAAAGGCGAAGTTCCACTCATTTGGCAGTGATACCGTGAAGCGCTGCGTCTCTTCGAAGTACGGGATGTTTCGTAGAACGACGATAGCCTCGCAGATAATGCCTAGCGGGTAGAGTGGTATCCACATTGTGTACCGCAACCAAGTCAGGATGTAGATCTCTTTTTTGTATAGCTGTGATATGTAGTATGGGTACCTATAAGAGATAACAATGTTGAAGTCAAACAAGCTTGCAGCGAATCGTCTTTACGTAGGCCCAACCAAATCAAGGTCTCCTAACTAAAATACTTAAGTTTGTAAAAAATAAACCATTATCTTAATGTTTACTGTCAGTTGACTCATTATACTTAAGAGGTATTGAAATAAAAGTTGCAATTCCAATTCAAATTCTCTATGAGTGCCTAGTGTCTGGTGACACTACGTGAGGACAGCGGATTGTCAATTGTCCCATTAATCTCTAGGTGATAACGACTCTTCCAAGAGTGTATCGATGAAGAAGATATAACAGTAGTTTTGCAGAAAAAAAACGAGCCTTTAGCAAGAAGGTTAAGAATACTAAAACTTCAGCGTAAAATTCAGCATATTAGAGCAATTCCTGCCGAAGCGTATCGACAGCATTTTTTTTGCTTTTTAAAATGTCTGCAGTAACTCAGTATTGTAGTATTTATGAAGAACCTCAGGATGAAAATGCTGAAATAAGTTAAGGAAGAAAGCCTTTGACCAGCAGCAACACAAAATATGTAAGGTACCTACAACAGTTTTATTTAAATAGATTAAATAGCTACCCATTTTTGAAAACTCAAAAACCAGTTGCTCGGTTCCTAAAAGTGGGTTTAATGGAGAAGAGCATAATAAATCATAAAAAAATTATTACCTGACAACTTCGATCATGCTCCACATGACGAAGAGGTAGAAGACCACGGGCTTGGTGTGCATGCGGGGCTCCGCGTCTATCATCACGAACAGCACAAACGCTCGCCCGCTCACTTGCATAAAAGGAACTAGAACGCCCCCCTAAAGGGATAAGACAAAAAAAAATGACTGCCATCGCAATTGTAAAGGGAAATATCATGTAAACGCAAATAAAGTTTAGATAGATTAGGATTGTATTATGTTCATATATATATTGAAAGGTTTTTCTAAATGAAACAAAGATTTTTAACGAGAATTCGGCGATTGATACGTGCAAAATTTAAAGTGAACGTACAGCACAGCGTGCATAGTTATATTAGGGTATTTGTTAGATAATTCTATTCTTCAATATCTTAGTTATGTTATGTTTGATATTTTCAAATAGTTACAGGAGACTTTATTTATATCAATTTAAATGAAGCGCCGGTAGCCGCTGGCTAGGGGGTCGTACTTGCGATCATGTGGTTGCTGGTTCGAAACCCACCCATTGCCCTACCGACGTGAACCCACTGGTAATACAAGTATTTTAGCTTGGCACGAATAGTTAACAAGAATAATACTAGTAATTTGCTGCGACCCACAATGCTCTTAAACTTATAAATATTAAACTAGCTATTGATTTACTACAAGGCTTTCTTGAAATTCAGACACGATTTGAACATTGCCTACATTTGACCAACTTAAATTCTGCTCTAATATTTATCTTACCCTAGTGTATCCAAACAGTGGATGCATAACTTCAAGGTACTGTAGTAGCTGCAGGAACTTCATCGCGGGTCCGACATGTTCATAGGTATCAGCCACTGAATCATACTCCAGTTTAGCGTACCGCACGCCCATCACAGCCAGCACGTACATGTAGCCAATGAATTGGAACAAGTTGTATAGTTTCAAGTATACTTTCTTCATGTCTTCTGAAATAATACATGGTATATAATGACCAATGCAAGTGCAGTGATAGCCTAGTGATATGACCAATTGACCATTGGACTGCCAAGTCAAAGGTCTCGAGTCCGAACCCAAGGCACGCACCTCTCTTTTCGAAGTTATGTGCGTATTAATAATTAATTATCACGCGCTTAAACGGTGAAGGAAAACATCGTGAGTAAACCTGCACGCCTGAGAGATTTTCTTGACGGCGTGTGAAGTCTGCCAACCCGCTGTAGGCTAGCGTGACGGACTATAGCCTAATCCCTCTCGTAGTGAGAGGAGACCCGTGCCCAGCAGTGGGACAATGTAATGGGTTGACTTGTAATGATCAATGATTACTATCTCTATGGACTATAGCGTAATCCTTCTCACTCTGAGAGGAGACCTGTACCCAGCAGAAATAAATTGATGATGATTCCACCCAGGGCACTAATCCAAACTCCAAGCAGTTTTTATATAGACAAGGGTTCGCCAAACTTTTCGCAGCCAGGAGCCGCATGTAGACGCAAGATTCTGGATTCGATACCCAAGTTGAACAGTGTTATTGGTTTTTTCTATGAAATTCTCTAAGGAATAGCTCCGAGGTGGATTTGTGCCCGGTTAATGGAAATAGTCTCAGTTTCTATAAAATGGGACTTAAACATACCGGTGTATTGTGAGTGTAACTCAGCCTAACCTCTCGGGAAATACAGGCGTGATAGTAATGTAATTATATCTACCATAAATTGCGGCTGTTGCCTGGCATTAAATCATAAACAACCTTTTGCAATGATTGACTGCAATAAATTATTCATAGAGAACAACTTTGAACTTCACCTTTGTGATAATTATAGGTTGTTCTAGCTAATTCTAGATATTATTTTATAATGTTAAATCGCCAAGGGAATAATAAAAAACCTTGAGGCACAAATGTCTAACATTCTACCGAAAAATATTATGCATATTCTACTTCATATGAAGGAGCATATTTATATAATTGTATCCATATCAAGTATGAAATCATAATTATATTCTGTCTATGTAAAGCGATATGTACACACGACTTCAGGTCAACCTATACAAATCCATTATAAGCAGATCTCGCATTGTATAGTCTTCCCATATAAAAGGAGGCTAGCGTAAACTGATTTTGTATAGCTTGATGTGTAGCCGTGCGTACATAGTGATAATCGTATAATAAAAGAAATAAAAGTGGTAGTCTTGTATTGTTTTAACTTTAATCTTTCATTAATCAGCCTTTGAAATTTATCCGTTCCATTATCACAATCTTTTTATAATTAGCAAATAATACTTTGCATGATAAAGCGCGTCAAATCCTGCCGAATATTCTGTTCGGAAAACTTTTACCGAAAATTTGGCCGACTATTCGTATTTGGTTAAACTCGTTTTCGGCCCATCTCTGAAATTCCCTGTAATTGTTCTACTTGTCCTAGTGGTCAAAAGCACTTGACGCTTGACTGTGAAGTCTTGGATTTGATCTATGGTTAATCCAAAACAACCTGACAACTCAGTAGGTAGGTAAGTCAAAGTCAAAAGTCAGTTATTCAAGATATACTACCAGGTTTTTAATTAATTTTTACATTAAAGGCAGTCCTCAAAACATCCGCCCTTCTAGTGCTTTAGCCGGGAAAAGAAGGGGCTCAAGGTCAACACTCCTGTTAGTGTTTTTTTTAAAAAAAGCTTCACACATTTCTAGTATTCTTGTTAAGCAGTCGTGCTAAGCTTAATGCTTGTGTTACGAGTGGGTTCACGTCGGTAGTGCAATGGGTAGGGTTCGAGCCGGCAACCATATGATCACAAGTCCGACGCCCTAGCCATTAGGCTACCGCCGCTTCATCATCTACAAAGGCAATTTACATAACATATACATAAAAATTTACATAAGTTTACACACAGTGCACCAGTATGTTTTATGTGTAAATTAGTTGTTTATATTTATAATTCAACCTTTCTGATTGTACCTTCCTGGGTTTAATGAGGGCACGCACAATATAAACACTGTGTTGGTTTGAGTGACCTCAAAATGAATGCAAATCAGAAATTGTTTATAATACATTATTATGTAATCTGCATAGAGATATAAGTTACTAAAGGACTTCTTTAAGTTTTAATAAGTTCATTTAGTTACTTAGATTTTGTGTGATTGTGGACTCTACAAGATATGAATTAGACATTTAAAAATTACGAAAACAACATTACCAAAATGGATCACATCTATATATAAATAAATAACAATAATAAGTTACATTTGTGTGTTTACAATGCAGTAGCCTTCCCCAAAATTGTGTGTCATAATAAGCACATTACTAGTATTCTTGTTAACCTCTGATGCTAAGCTAAATGCTTCTATTACGACTGGAATCACGTCGGCAGTGCAATGGGTGGGTTTCTGAACAGCAACCACAAAATCACAAGGTCGACACTCTAGTCATTAGGCTGCCGCCACTTCCAATGATCCCTAATAAAAGATATCATATGTACTTAATTAGTGAGGGTTGTGGGTTCAATTCCCACCCAAGGCATAATGTATCTATGTGTTCTATAGATGTTTGTTTCGAGTCTGGGCACTTTGTGTCTGTTAATTGTAGGTTTGTGAAGTCCCCTGTGAAACAGAGCTTATTCCCTAGTGCAAGATACTTAAAAAAAAAACTATACCTCGTCTATACCCCATCTCCTCCTTGTGCAATTTATCATACATTCCAGGGTAGTCCTTCATGACATCACGTTTCTCGTCTTCACTATCAGCTGCATCCTCAGACATCCACAAGTCAAAGTTTATCTAAAAATATATTTATTGTAGAGGATTATGAAAAAAACAACTTATATATTAGTGCTTCATTAGTCTAGTGCCAATGTGCCACTGCTATGCTTAAGGTCATGGGTAAGATTCAAAGGTTGAGCAAGGTTGGGTTTTTCTATAAAATTCTTAGTAGCACCTCAGAGTTTAGATTTGTGCCTGGTTAATGGTAATTGGCTCACCCCCTAGGTATATCAGATAGGACATGACCTAGGACATGGGACCTAAACATACCGGCAATGGCACACCTCTGCCTAAGCCATCAGGGGCATACGGGACAGGTGGTAGAAGCATAAACACCTTATTAAATATCTACTACTCAGGCAGTAATTGTAGAATTTGCATTGTTTATTATGGTTTTTATTTTTTACTGAATCATAAGGAATTGTGGTAAAATATTGCATTATTATACTTAAATGCAATTTATTATTTTTTATAAAAATTTAAACCTTGAGCCATGCAGGTTTTTGTGGCTGAGCAGTCAGTCGGGGCCACCATGCAGGTTTTTCCTTTTGCAAAACCATTTCCACTCTATTCTCAAATAAACGGACTGTAACGGCTTTGTCATTTTCAGCCTGAAAATAATATTAAGCACATAGTTATTTTTTTTATAATATCTAGTTGAAAGTAGGCAGATTTTTTGTCTAAGCCTGCACTTAAAAACTTTATTGAAAATCTTTCCACTAAGATCCCTCCACTCATGTTTGTTTCATTTCATCAACTTTTACTAGAAGGTCAAAGCAATTTTGCAGAAGACACCATGAAGTAATGGTTTTCCTTTCATACATTAAAATACTCACATTTCAGGAATATTGCATAGGTATTTAATTGTTAGACTGGACTGGATTTAAATAATGGAATCCATCCAATGCATCCCTAAGGCGACCCTTTGACCAAAACTTGTGTAGGGTCTAATATTGTCTTTCTTGGCAGTTTATCAAATACTTACAGAAAATTTAAATGAGTTCAAAGTTCATAGTTGCCGAAAATCCAATCTTTCTGATAAAAAAAAAACATAGGTACCTGATAAAAATAGTACTTACGGTTTTCAATGAAGAAAATAAATCTAAACTAAATTCATAACGGCTTTCGCCGCGGGCCCCGACGCCTTGTGCCGAGAATTTTAATTTATTATCGAGAACTTTCACATCAGGTTCAACAACGTTTTTCAATTCTATCTTTAACGAAACTGCACTCTCAGTTTGTGCCCAATAAACAAATGGGCTTGGGATGATCATTCTTCTATTCACGACACGATTGGTCCACTATTGAAAAATATCTACACGAATGAATTACAGGAATAATACTGAATTTGATAATTATTTTACTGACTTACTGTTTTCAGTAAACTGTAAATAAAATAAAATTACAAATGATTAATGAAATTACAATCAACCGAGCAACAACCGAGCCGAATGAATGATCACCGGCAAGTCATGAAGTCAGCCACACTACAAGCAAACCAACGATATGAAGTCGGCCACAGGCACAGCAAGTCAGGCAACGTCTGGTCCAAAGACTACAATATAATATCGGAGAGTCTGGTCACGTAGTTTAGTATTATAGTCTGTTATTGTAGTGGTATCAATTGTTTTTTAATTATATTAATTATTCCAGTCTCTTATTATTACTATCGATAATAGTTGTTACGGTTTCAACTAGAGATAAGTTCTGTTACTGCCAAGGTTCTTAGGAAAAAAATAAATGCCTTGGCACAAACCCAAACCCATGCTGATTATAGGATAATTATTTAATATCTTAGTAATTGATTAAAGGATTATAGGTAACGTCAGGGACATCTATTGAAAAGCAAGTTTTGCTTCTCAACCGACATATTATTACGTATATCTGTATACATTACAGCTTCAAAATGTGATGGCAGGTGGGACTCGCGGTTGCCTAGGTGCAGGTGGTCATAGCGTCTGATGTATGAGATGTATCTAACCAGAAGACGCCACGCAGGTTGAAACTTGCCAGGAGTCAACTTTTTCCTACACGAAAATAATAACTTACTTACTTATTAATAATTTCAATCAAACACAATACAAAAATGATTATACAGGGTGTTTGGTGCGTCGTTTGCCAAATGGAAATGTCATTAGCTATCTCTTCAGGCCCAGTAACTCATTCCTTTTCAGACCGGTTTTTTTATAAAAACTTTTGAAACGTTATTTGAAAAAAATCCAGAACATTAAACCTTCATTTTAAAAATAATCTTATTAGTGTAGCGTTTAAATTTAATTTTAATTTTGATGTCTACTCTTGTATGGTTCTACGATATTCAAAATTACTTGCTTATAACACCTAGTTGCAAAAAAAAGCATCACAAAGTTTTTTGAAAAAGAAAAATTCTGTTAAATCTCAACTTAAAATTGCTGTCAAAAAATAACTAACAGCGATTCGGATCTTCGAATTCTTTTGCAAGGTTCTCTAGTCTGTCCCCTTTCCAACGATATGCCAATATATATATATATAAAACTTTGATTAACTTCACTGATTCGCTAAATGTGTAATCGAAGCACATCAGGCTGATTTTCCGATATTACGGTAAGTGGCACTAGTATTAACATGCATGCAACATGCTTATGGTATACCATTGGAAAGGGGACAAACTAGAGAACCTTAAAAGAATTTGAAGATACTAATCGCTTTTAGTTATTTTTTTACAGCAATTTTAATTTGAGTGTTAATTGAAATTTTCTTTTTCAAAAAAGTTTCTAAAAATGAATTAGACTTATTAGCAAGTAATTTTGGATTTCATAGAACCACACAAGAGTAGACATCAAAATTAAAATGAAATTTAAACGTTACACTAATAAGATTTTTTTAAAATTGCAGTATTAATTTTGAGTTCTGGATTTTTTCCAAATAAAGTTTCAAAAGTTGTTATAAAAAACATGGTGTGACAAGGAATGAGTTATTGGGCCTGTTGAGATAGCTAATGACCTCTTCTATCGGACATTTCCATTTGGCAAACGATGCACTAAGGATGTGACTTTGCGATAAAAAATCAATTATTATAAAATCGATTTTTATTTCCCTCAAAAAAATCGATTATATAAAAATCAATTTTTAATAAAATAATAATCGATTTTTCTAAAAAAAACGATTTTTTTGATAATTCTCTATAATATAGAGAATAAGGTACGATTTCAATAATAAATAAATAAATAAACTTCGAGTAATGAATACTGAGAATATTGAGAATAGGCGAGTTAAAACAATATTATGGTAGAGTAATGAATACGGAATCTCAAAATGGCTGACTATTATTTGACTAATACCCGGTAATAGGTATGGTTTGCTAATAACGAGCTAGTGAATATATTCAATAATAGTGTTACCTAAATATCACTCTTATAACACCTCTTGTATACGGAAAATCGATTAATAAATAATTGATTTTTTTCCAAAAAATAATCGCTTATAAAAAATCGATTTTTATGAAATAATAATCGTTTTTTTTAATAATTGATTATTTTTTAACATCCCTACGATGCACCAAACACCTGTATTTTGATTTAATTATTATTTACCATCTGCACTGTCAACAAAAGCCAAGTGTTTTTCACCAATAAAAAAAATTTGGGGCATCTCTATTTATGATTCGACTAAAATGGCATAATTTGTTTCAACTTCTCATTCTGAATAAAAAATTCTATTTCTTCATTCTGTGTCCGTCTGTCAAAAAGCCGTTTGCGACTGTTGATGGGTGTCGAGTTTCTGTAAATTTCTTATTTAGATTGTCCTTCTTTGTGGTTCATTATAAATCCTGCTCTTTAAAAATGGTTTAACTATTACCTCGTGATATAAATTACGTACAGTGGTTGTTCTCTGACTCTGGTAGAAGTTGTAAACAAATCCAAAATGTCCGTTCCTAGCACTGGATTGAGCAAATTGAAGAAAAAACATATTCGCGTAAAACATCAAAAAGTGAAACTGTTTCGTGCAAATGAACCATTACTGTCTGTGTTTATGTGGGGTGTAAATCACACGGTAATTACTTCACATTTTATGCACTAATTACAATAGTATGGCAGGTGTATAATCCTATTTGAAACGATCTCATCAAGCCAAGCCTCGTTATTATGTCATTTCCTACATTCTGGTTTGTTGTGGTTCTACAATGTTTACATTTGAAATTCACTCTGGTTTTAATTTCACTATATCACCCATACACCATTGTGAATTAAAATCTGGCACTTTGTCAATACAATTTGCTTCTATATGTCGTCTTGCCATTGAATATAAATAGTCTAATAAGTTTTATTACGTTAGCTACAGGTCCAAATTATATTTAGTCACATAACTTGTTGTATTGACAACTAAGTATAGAATATATTGGTCTTTTTTTTTTCAGATAAATGAGCTTAGTCATGTCACAATACCAGTCATGCTCCTCCCAGACGACTTCAGAGCTTACTCCAAGCTCAAAGTTGACAACCATTTATTCAACAAGTAAGTATCTTTTATTTTCAATTTATGTTTTAACTAGCTTTCCACCCCCGGCTTCACCCTCATGTTTTCTCGACTTTTCTGTACTATAATATGCATGTATTGTACATATAAACCTTCCTATTGAATCACTGTATCTATTAAAATAAAACTGCATTAAATTCCGTTGTTTAGTTTTAAAGATATACATAGGCACAGACAGACAGCGGGAAGCAACTTTGTTTTACACTATGTAGTGATGTTTTGAGATAATACCACAACATGTATATAAAGAGGTAAATCCTTGTACTCTATGATTAATAATAATAGCCTTTTATTCCTAAACATAGGGTTACAAGAGGTCCCTAAGTTCGGTGTGCGTTCTGGCATAGGCCTCCTCCAATTCCTTCCAATGGGTCCTGTCCCTTGCTACTCTCAACCAGAATGGTCCCACTGTCTGTTTCAATTCGTCCTCCCATCTCCTGACTTGATGACACTCTATGATTAGACAATCTTCAATTATTATTACCTCAATGACTAAGCTGTATTATGTCTCATAATTTCAGTAACAATAAGTTTGTCACAAAAGAAGTCAGGGTTCAAACTTGAAATCCAATAATAAATCCTATTGTTAGATCATAAATGTTAATTATCTTTAGAGTATTTTCTCTTACAAATTGCAACATATTTGCTTTTAAAAATAGTTTCAAGAGAATTAACAATGTATTTTAAATTTACTAAATAAATTATATTATGAATATGCATTATTTTGTAACTAGTAGTTAGCATACATGTGTTTCATATTGTTTTGCTTTGTATTCCATTATGTAACACATTTAACTAGCATAATAGTGTATGAAAAGATGTATGAACATGGAAGAAGTGAAAGAGATATGCAAGAGTTGTACCAAGTGGCAGTTTATAGTTTCTGCCTACCCCTGTGGGAAAAAGCCGCGAGTTTAGGTATGTATTAGTGTAGTGGTTGTTAGTGTGAATGCTATGCTAGAGGTATTTCTTTCAATTCCCAGGCTGAGTAAAGTGTTATTGGGTTTTTTTATGAAATTATCAGTAGGTAAAATATTTTCCTTTCTATCACAAATAAATGCAATTCTTTCCTTGTTATATAATATTATATTTTTCGCTGGTAGTTTAGTCCCATGTAATAAATAAGGGGCCATAGGGGGTGAGCCTATTGACATTAGCTGGTCATGAATACTGACTACTGCGAGATCTAGAGCAGCTACTGAGAATTCATAGCAAAACTCAATAACACTGCTCGACCTGGGAATTGAACCCAGGACCTCTAGCGTAGCAGTGGCGCTTAGGACCACTAGACTAATGAGGCTATATATAAAATCTATCTATGCATTAAAAAAAAATTAATCCCTATTTCCCTTTCTCATGCCATAACTTGACAACAACTGCCAATTTCATTCATAAATTTGCTAATTCTTTGTGGAAGGTTCTTATGGGAACAAACATTCAGAAAATTGGTAAGACAAAACAACATCTGTCGAGTCAACTAGTTAGTAAATATTGCTTGTATAAGGGTGCTGATAGACTTTTCGCAAGCGTTCGCTAGAATAATCAACGAAATGTGCATTTCGTGTGGATGGACAATTTGAAAAACCAATCAGAATGAACATTTCGTCGATCATTCTAGCGAACAACCGTGGAGATGCTCAAGTTTATCAGCACCCCAATACTATGGAATAAGAGAACATGTGATGGGTTAATATTACCCCGCGTTTCCACTGCCGACAAAACATGTTGCAAACATTATCTTACTCTAACTCTCAAAGACTGAGAGGGATAGGTAGCTGTTTGCAACATGTTTTGTCGTCAGTGGGAACGCGGGCTTAGAATAGCCACAAGACATTTGCCTAAGAAATGATTCATATATAGTAATGATACACTGTCATGCTGCCACTAATCTCTGGGCTATTAAGGTCTATTAAACCAGTTTATAATCATTTTATTAGCAAATGTGCGTCAATGCTAATAAAATGTTAGTTGTTAATGCTTTGGAAATGGTTTTTTAAAGTCTATTTTAAGAGCAGATTGCAATATTTTATACATATAATATAAATGACTGAATTCCATAACGAGATGATTTTGAGTTTTGTCAGTAACTATAAGTATTTTGATCATATGAAAAATTTACATATTTATTTTGTTTACCTTTTCTCCGAAACAAGCCATTTTTTGTTTGATACCTACATCTCAATGTTGAACATGACATGTTAGAAATATAGGTATAAAAATTGAATGTTCAATAAAACCCAAACATAAGAGAAGGTATTTTTTGTTTTTTTAACTTAATGGATATAGTCACACTTGAAAGCCCACTTAACCCACCAGTATTTTCTCAGAATGAGTGGAATGGAGCTGTGTTTAGCCCCTAGTGGCCAGTTCCAAATAATAAATTAGTCAGTATAATTGATTACTAGAGATGAGTATTTTGGCATAAGATACGAAAAAAGTGCAAAAATCCTGGTCTGGAAGGGGGAGACCTCGGCGAACGTACCGCAACCAAATTGCGGATGTTCTTAAAAAAGGCCAGGTTCCGAGCACCCTAAACCGACGGTCATGCATGATGAAGAGATTAATGAATGTAGATGAAACGAAAGTAGTGTGCCAGGATCTTAGCAAGTGGAAATCTATAGTCTCTGCCTACCCCCATGGGAGACAGGCGTGACAATATGTATGTAAGTATGATTTCTTATTTAAATCAATCGTAATAAAACCTGGGTTCTGAAGGTCCCCTTCATTTTACATTAGAAGCCAAAAATTTATATAACCAATCGATTGTTTCAGAGAAAACATGCCATCTCACTTCAAGGTCAAGGAGTACTGCCCCCTGGTGTTCAGGAATCTACGGGAGAGGTTCGGAATCGACGATCTTGATTACAAGGAGTCACTTACAAGGTACAAACCTTATACCAAACCATAGCCAATACTGAGGCCAAACTGAACTGCCACGAGTGCTAAGCTAACGAAAATATTGTTTCTTTATTGATTATGTATTTATTTATGTTTATTTTTATTCCCATACTGTATTATCTGGCATCCTCGATCCCACATCCCGTCCTGTGGTCCCTAGGTTTAGAAAGCCAGATAACTACCTGTGTTCGAGGGCTCAGAAGAGGCCTAGCTGCTTGCTGCGGCGGTCAGCGACAGCGCCCACCGGGATTGCAAACTTGAAAAGCGAAACTCACCAGGAGGGCTTATTCCATGATGCGAGCGCGTTCGTCAAACGAGGCCTGACGATAAAACGCCTGAGGTCAGCGGAGTTTTACTAAGCAGCTGTACGATTCCTTTTTCAGTTTTTTTTTCTCAAATAACAGTATGTAGTGTGCCTTTCGAACTGACACGGCGAGCATAAGCATATACCACGATCACTGGCTGTATTGTGAAGTCATTTTCCCTGTCTAACCGCTTGAATGAGACCTCTATGAGAAATGGTTTCAAAAGTTTGTATATGGAATTGTTTTTTTTTTTGTTGGATTTTGGTTTTTGTACACCCGTTGTCCTGTTTTCTATTCCAATATAGGTTAAACAGGTGTTAAGAGTACCAACTCTATCCTTGATTGACCATGACCTCCGTTTATGTTCCTTAACCTCGCCAATTGTCCCATATGTCTGTTACTTAATATATCGTATATATTTTTTCGTTGACATTAACACGACATGTGCACATTAATGCTGAAAGCACGATCATGTGCACCATCACTGAACGGTAAGTATTAATCAATAATTGCATCTCCTTCGCACATAACACCTAATAAGCGAGAAAGAAAAGGATATCACTGTAATCGAATTTCGAGACCGTGATCTGTTAGAATTGACAGAAAAAATATTGTAACATCTCCCGCATACAGGAAGAGCTGGAGCTCATCAGCCAATAGTTTTGAGATAACCATGAAAATAAGCGCACACTCGAGCAATTTGAAGTCTCCTTATAATTAGGTAACCCTTCAACCGCCCAATTTGTACTTATCCTACAAAAATTGCACTGCATACGATATAGACATATTTAAAATAGAAGTTATTGAGAAAATTGCTGGCAGGTAAATCCGACTTGGGTGGTTAAGAGGATAGTATCCGCTCCGCGCTCCATACAAACGTAGTTTGGTCTTATCTTGAATATTAACAAATGAAAGTCTTTAGAATTTTGCAGTAACAATCTTATCATTAAAATACGTGTTCCTGTAGTATACAATTTCATTTCAATATACGGTCAAAAAGTTACACGAGCTCAAAGATTGGCAATTTTCGTTGAAAAACGGCCCAACTTTATGCTAGTATTTCTCGACAAATGTATCAATACAGAAACATTCTGATTCGAAAGAAACCCAGATAATATAGTGAATATATTTTTACAAGATTTTTTTTTACGTATTAACAATATTATAGGAGTAATCTCCAAAATTCGGAACATAAGAAATACGCGTGAAAATGTTGCAAATGTATTGTTGTTTCTCCTCTCGGGCACGCGTTCGCATCGCGAGGAATAGAGACAGCGACAACGGTGCAACATTGTTGCGTTCGCGAGGGACACTCCTCTTAAAGGCAGTCCAATCCCGATCGGATCGATCCAATGCGTCTATCCAAGGATAGCTTATTAGTCTGTGTGCATCCAAGGATAGCTTATTCATATAGGATGTCGTTATATTATGGTGGTAGGTACTACCTAATTTTGTTACATTAAATTAAAATAAATATAATTATAACACAAAGGTGACTGACTGACATAGTGATCTATCAACGCACAGCCCAAACCACTGGACGGATCGGGCTGAAATTTGGCATGCAGGTAGATGTTATGACGTAGGCATCCGCTAAGAAAGGATTTTGATTAATTCTACCACCAAGGGGATAAAATAGGGGATGAAAGTTTGTATGAGAAAACACGCGGGCGAAGCCGTGTGCGGAAAGCTATTAAAATAAATATACTGCCTATCTTCTTTCTTCTTATTAATTTCATTTCTACTTATACATTTCGTTGCCGTGCGCGCACATGTATATTGTCACAGCCACAAATCTTAGTTGATTGTAATCATATACGCTTGACCTCTCAATTAGGTATTATTATGTGCTTGTCAAGTGTTTCGGTATTTATTGTTCAACGTTAAGTAGGTATTAGGGTAACGACCGGGTTTTACCTTATTCCCAAAAACGTTGATGAATAATGATTCATTCATTCATTTAACGTTTCTTTGAGATTTTTAACAAATTATATTTATGTTTGTTTTAAATCCCGAATACCTATGACTCCACTTCTAAGTAAAATTTTAGTAGTGGGAGTTTATGCTCAACGCAAAAGCTATTAGGTACTTACCGCTGTTAGTAATAGGGAAAAGTAGATCAATATTCATGTTCTAATTTCGATGGAATTTAACAATAGTTTTGCCTAAATAATAATACCAACTAAATTATATTTAATTATGCTTTGTAGATCGTGAATTTCACAACAGCACCACTATCCATTGGTGCAATATTTTTGGGTGTAATAAGGTATCCAACTTACACCGAAAATAATATTTAGGAAAAAAAGACGCAGTTCTTAATTTAAAAAAAAAATGGTTCACCTATGTTATGTTTTGTTTTTGAAATAATTTATTACACTGTAATAGATGAATTTTAGAGAAAAATTGCCCGGGTTTTTCGTTGGTAATTCTGAAATAGAATGTCAATTCTCCAAAATATACTTTACTATACAAAGATCCGGGTTATCTAATGATGACCATCTTCAGAACATACAGAGGAAATACAAGAGGGACTTTAGTATATTTTTATGGCTTTATAAAAAAATACTGTAGGAAAAAATTCTGACGGTCTAACCACAAAAGTTAGTGACCGTCACAAACCAATGCGCCATAAAAATTATATAGCATCACTCGTTTAGCGGGAAAGGGCTCTCAGACCCCACCAAAAAGTGTAAACACATACATATCTTAGAACATCTTACCATTTTTTTAGATTTGAGTGAAGTATATATTTTTTTAATATTTTTCACTCGGGCCTGTTTTTTTTTAATAAATCAAAATCCATTCATAACATACACAATTCTAGCGAGAGCCTCCGGGATGGTACGCACGGCTACATATCAAGCTATACAAAACCAGTTTACGCTGGCCTCTTATTATATGGGAAGCCTATTCAATGCGAGATCAGCTTAAACTGGATTTGTATAGGTTGACCTGTAGCCATGTGTACAATGCGTCGAACATTTCTTTATTTAAAAAAATGTATGAAAGAAAAAAAACTCATGAAATTTTTGTTAACTATAGCTAAACACTTAGTACGTAACTTCATTAATACAGAAATGAAAAACTTCTTTCTTTTCACAAAACATGACTAATGTACGTACCTACCAAGATTTGTGCAATTTCATTATTTGCACAAATCTGTGAGTCATTGATAAAGTTTTTATTGTTTGTTGACGCAATTGTAGGAAGTCTTATTACAGTAAGATAACTCATATTTAGCAACTCACATCATATACATATGCATACTATAATCACGCCTGTTTTTTAAAAGGTTTAGGCAGACATGTAATGTATTCCCAGTGTTTGCCGGTATGTTTAAGTCCCATGTAGTAGAGTGCAAACTTATTGCTATTAATCAGGCACGAATCTGTATTCCGAACGGCTACTGACAATTTCATAGAAAAACCCGATAATACTTTGCTCGACCTAGAAATCGAACCCAGGATGTCTAGTATAGCAGTCGCGCTTAGGACCACTAGACATACATTTATATAGGTTTGGGAAATATTTTGAAAAGAGGTTTCTGCTCAAATAATTATTATAACTGAATCATTAAAAAGTACCTAGCTAAAATATACTTTCCACTGTAGCGAATATTATATTATATTGAATTACTATTTGTTATAGATTTTTTGAACATTAGAATACTCAGCTTGATCGGCTATATTATTATTATAACCCGGTTTTTAAAGTGCGGGACTGACCCATGTCTATTGTTGACCATACGTAATAACTATATGAAAAGAGCAATCTTCAAATTTCAGAACAAGAAATACACACGATGTTGCAAAATGTATTGTTTTTTCACATCTCGGACACGTGTTCGCATCGTGAGCGATAGAGACGGCGACAACAATGCAACATTGTCGCCTTCGCGAGGGACACCTCTTGAGGCGTTAAATAATACTTGTTGTTGTCGACAGATCTCAGCCAATCCCGGACGATTCTTCGGGCAAGTCGGGCGCCAAGTTCTACCAGAGTTACGACAGGCTGTTCATCCTTAAGACTTTGACCTCCGAGGAGGTAGAGAGGATGCACTCGTTTCTTAAGCATTACCATCCCGTGAGTATTAACTACTTTTCACTGATCAGATCAGATCGATACAGCATTCTTCCATAATCTTGTAGTAGTAGTGCCTCACTGGCATGTCTACATGCCAACAGCATGAATGGGGCGGCATGACCGGGGAATTACTACCCACCCAAAGAATATCGACGTCAAGTTGCAGTATGCATACTGTTGCGTTTCGTACGGTGAGTGTGTGCCGGAGGCCCAATTCCTCCTTTCCCCTTCCTTAATAATTTCTAATAGGCTCGGTAATGCATCGCCTTGCATACCTGCAGCAGCATTCCACGTAATCTATTCAGCGAATTTATCACTATTCAAATCTAGTAATAGATAATATCATTGACAAGTTATCAATTTTCTTGTAAACAAATGATGTGAGCATATATCCTCCTGTATCTAATCGTAGAAAGTAATGTGTTGCTTACGATAAAACAGGTGTATTTGTACAAAGAAATGACAATAGAGCTACAATGTTATTCGATAAATTTAGAATTGTGTAATGCCGATATCAAGTTTACTTATCGTTAAAGTTCATAAGCTATGGAAGGCCGACACATCAGGCATAAATGATTTTATTGTTTACTTAGAAGCTTGATTTCTTTACAAACTCCGAAGGGACCGGCCGACATAGACTGACGTTTCTGTTATCAATTTCAACTTGATACCTCGATGCGTTCCTGAGGAACGAGTCTTGGCAGACATGTAGACAGCAGACAAATGAACAACGAAAAAAAAGTTCCTTTTTTGTCTAGAAGCTGACTTATCTTAACATACCATCACGCCTGGCACCGGGCACAAATCCAGACTCCGAGCTCCTACTGAGAATTTCATAGAAAACCCCAATAACACTTAACTCAACCTGAGAATCTACCCAGGAAACCGAAGACCTCTAGCGTAGCAGTTGCCATTTAAGCAGATGTTTACATAGACACCTTGTATAAAAAAATATTGTAAGCCTATGTATTGGTTAACCAATGACATTATTGTTGGCAGTACATAGTCGAGCGTCACGGCAAGACCCTGCTGCCACAGTACCTGGGCATGTACCGGCTCACCGTGGACGGCATCGAACATTACCTCGTCGCCACTAGGAACGTGTTCTCTAACCACCTCAATATACACAGGTATTTTTATTGCTATTTTAACATACCATCACGCCTGTATCCCCGAAGGGTTAGGCAGAGGTGTATTAAACTAAACAAACCGGCGTAATGTGGGTGTACATTGGTACACCTCTGCCTATACCTTCGGGGATACAGGCGTGATGGTATGTAATGTTATGTTATGTTGTTATCTTGAAATCTCAGTTTTTAAGTCTCACTTCAAATACACTGGCTACTTTGGCCCTTTTAAACCGGAAAAATACGGTGGAGCCAACTCATATGAACCCCAGCAATGAAGTCTTACCACCTCAAATACATTTAGATAAGAAAAATTTTATCGTAACATTTACATCAAGTCGATACATAATCAATTCTCAATCACTATGTTCAGCGTGTGTACTTGCGTGCGTGAAATTGCATTTATATCGGTATATTTCATTGACTTATCGATGTATTATAGTCACAAAGTTTTAATACTGGTATTTTCAATACCAATTTCACAAAACTGTTAGTAATGAAAAAGTAACACTGTCTGTCACCGAAACTGCTGAACGGATTTCGGTAAAATTACACCAAGAGATAGATCGCATCCTGATTTCCTGAGAAAGGACGTAGGCTACATTTAGTCGCATAAAAGCCCTTTAGAATGGAAGTAAAACCCCCAGGAAACAGTACTGCTATATCTATACTTCTTATCTCGAACAATTTAAGAACTTCGCTGTTTTGTCTGTCGATAAAAACGTTGATGCAAAAGATAATTTATCTTTTTTCTGTATACTGAATTTAACAGTAAATTATAATATTCAACATTATAGAATGGTGATCAACTTTCAAACCAACACACGCGATATAGTAACCTCAAAGTAAAGTATTATTTTTTGTACAATATTATAAATATCTAAACCGTGTGGTCGAGCCACGATAATTATAATAAATTACAAGGAAAACAAGAAATAATTCTATGCCATTATGCCTATCTACTCGTAATAATTACTATAAAATTGTAACACAGGAAATGCAATTATAAGCAGGGGTCGGAATAAGTAGAGTTTTTAAATACTTAATGACGTAAAACTACATCCTAGCGTAGATATCCCTTTTAAGCCCGAGATTGAGATACTTAGTCTTCTAAAACTTTTTTACTGGGATCGATATAGTCTTCTAAACTTTATAGAATTAAGAAATCATTTATGTATACAAAAATATAAAAGCGATTGGTTCCTTCCCGGTACCTCTGATAGTAGTTTTACATAGCGTGTACACCGCATAATTTTATTTATTTCTCAAGGCGGGGTGCAAGGTGGCTGTTGCGGGGTGAGGGGATAGTACAGTCGCCGTCAGATATATTGTGGCAGATAAGGTGACCAAATACTTCTGAACAATTTAAAATGTCAATTAGTTCCATACACTACAAGGTACCATTAATATCTGAACATTCATTACTCCATTAATATCTAAGCAAACGCTTGTCAATAATTTCTATACATATAAACAACCACAAATATCTGAACACTTTACGTCAAGTGTGTCTATTTTAGATACCGGTGGCAGTTCGCTTGTGATACGAAATAGAGCCCGACACAAAGTTAGCGCCATGACAATGTGAAAGCAGGCGGCATGTGTGGATGCACCATTTATTTAATATCTGAGTAGTTGAAGAAAAATTGCAGGAGCAAGTGCCTTGCAACTTCACTATAAATACAATTTTAAATAGAGACTCTTTCGTTAAGTTATATATTAAGATAACTCAGGCAGTTTATAACATTTTGTAGTTTTCAGTCTTGTCATTACTGACATGTTAAGTATGTCATGGGACTAAATTCAGACAAGCAACGAACGTAATAAGGGTATTGGATTATAATTTCTATTTAATGTAGGCTCAGATCAATCAAAGGCTCAAATAAAAAGTAAAGATGGAACTTTGTGAACAAAGAAGTGGCGCCTTGCCGTGTACAACACAAAATTACATACACACATGTATGAATGAATTCAATGAATTATTTAATAAGGAACTTCTTGAAAATACTTTTGTTCCAACTGCTAAAGTATTTTATCAAGATGAACGAATAACATTCATTCAAGACAACCGCTCAGTGCACAATGCTCGTACTGTACAAGAGTGGATTAATTAACAGAGAGAGCTTACTTTAATCAAACTACCGCCAAAAAATCCAGACCTTAATCCCATTGAGAACTTATGGGGTAAAATGGTGCAAGACTGGGATGGAAATCAATGTCGAACAAAGGAAGCATTAAGACGACATGCTAATAACGTTTGGGAAACTTTCAGAGGAAGACTTTTTTGCGAGAAGATTGTTGGTTCCATGCGAAAACGGTTACACGACGTATTAAATGCAAAAATACTAATCTTTTATTTATGTGGTCACAAATAAAAATATATTTACAAAAGAAAATATTTTCATTACAAAACCTAAATCTATTTCCTTCGATAGTTCGACATTAACATTATCAGTCCTATACAAATGATTTTGTATACAATTTTTATTCCCTTTTCATCGTATTTATACCACAGATAGTGTCATAGTGTTTGGTTCGTACATCGGTGTACATCATCTTAAGTATTACACAGTAACAAATAAGCAAGTGTTGTCTGCGTAGATACCCTTGCCGTTATAAGTGTTCAGATATTTTTGGTAAGTTATATGGTTAAAAGATATTGACAAGCGTTTGCTCAGATATTAATGGAGTAATGAATGTTCAGATATTAATGGTACCTTGTAGTGTATGGAACTTATTGACATTTTAAATTGTTCAGAAGTATTTGGTCACGTTAACTGCCACAATATATCTGACGGCGACTGTACATAGGAAAGAAGAGTTTTAGAAGAAAATGATATCAATTCCGGAAGTCTTAGAAAACATTTATATCAAACCCCGAACCCGGAATTTATAGACATATCCATATTAAGATTTTGTACGTCATTTCACGTCATTTTCGACTCTTGATTATAAGGCTTATCAACACTCTTCCCAGGAAATACGACTTAAAAGGCTCGACGGTAGATCGTGAGGCGTCGGAGAAGGAGTTGGAGAAGGAGCTGCCCACGCTCAAGGACAATGACTTCATCAAGCAAGGAGTCCGCATCGACATCGGTGACGCGGCCAAAGAGAAGCTCTTGGAGACGCTCACTGCTGATGTTGATGTAAGAACTTATAGTTCCCGGTTGTCATATGAACACTATAATATGACATATATATGACACTAGCTTTCCGCCCAAGGCTTCGCCCGCGTGGTTTCTCGGCTTTCCTGCATTTGAATTTTCCCGTTTTTGCAACATTTTTCATTTATGCTCCGCTTCTAATGGTCTTAGCGTGATGGTATATAGCCTATAGCCTTCCTCGATAAATGAGCTATCTAACACTGAAAGAATTTTTCAAATCGGACCCGTAGTTCCTGAGATTAGCGCGTTCAAGTAAACAAACAAACTAACAAACTCTTCAGCTTTATATACAAATATAAGTATAGATAAATAATTATGACAGCCAGTCTACCTTTCGAATATCGGTATTGCCCTGAAATTGGTATTCGGAGGTCTGATGACAGTCACTTCTTTTTTTTTTATGGGATAACTCGGCAAACGAGCAGGAGAGCTACCTGATGGTAACTAGTCGTCGCCACCTATGGACATCTGCCATACCAAAGGGGTTGCATATGCGTTGCCGAGCCTATTTAAAAAAATGAAGGGGAAAAGAGAAGAAAGGGGGCTTAGGGAGGAATAATTGGGCCTTCGGCTCCCCAAAAAGGCGGGTGCGGGAGAATATCAGTGCCAGCCAACTATATATAAACTATAGATACGTTACAAGGCAATTGCCCGGATCGCGTTTAGTTACGCACCAACTAGCGTTGCGATTGACCAATTAGAATGCAGCACTTAATCGTAAAGTTACTAAAGATGTATATTCGTCTCTTTCCAACAACAGATACACCGTGAAGTGGCATTTATTTTCTTTCTCTTTCTTCGCACGTATTAGTCGCTATCCAAACGTTGAGCTGTTTTTGGTAGCCGTAATGTTCGTGAATAACGCGTCTATATAATAATACGTCTTTGGTGTCAGCATCTGCTAACTGACCGGCAAAATCGACTGGTAAAACCGTCGGGCATAGCAAGTAAATAATAAATGAATGTTGTTGTGTTGTCCAGTTCTTAACGAAGCTGCACCTGATGGACTACTCGCTGCTGCTGGGCATGCACGAGTGCGGGCGCGGCGAGGCGGAGGCGGAGGCGGCGCGCGCAGACCTCGACCACGACAGCGACCACGGGGACTCCGACACCGACAGCGACACCGACAACAGGCATCACGGAGACAGGTACGGTGCCCACCACATCAACTTACCACAACCTCGACCACGACAGCGACCACGGGGACTCCGACACCGACAGCGACACCGACAACAGGCATCACGGAGACAGGTACGGTGCCCACCACATCAACTTACCACAACCTCGACCACGACAGCGACCACGGGGACTCCGACACCGACAGCGACACCGACAACAGGCATCACGGAGACAGGTACGGTGCCCACCACATCAACTTACCACAACCTCGACCACGACAGCGACCACGGGGACTCCGACACCGACAGCGACACCGACAACAGGCATCACGGAGACAGGTACGGTGCCCACCACATCAACTTACCACAACCTCGACCACGACAGCGACCACGGGGACTCCGACACCGACAGCGACACCGACAACAGGCATCACGGAGACAGGTACGGTGCCCACCACATCAACTTACCACAACCTCGACCACGACAGCGACCACGGGGACTCCGACACCGACAGCGACACCGACACCGACAACAGGCATCACGGAGACAGGTACGGTGCCCACCACATCAACTTACCACAACCTCGACCACGACAGCGACCACGGGGACTCCGACACCGACAGCGACACCGACACCGACAACAGGCATCACGGAGACAGGTACGGTGCCCACCACATCAACTTACCACAAAACCAGTTTAAGCTGATCTCGCATTTTATAGGTTTCCCATACAATAAGAGGCCAGCGTAAAAACTGGTTTTGTATAGCTTGATGTGTAGCCGTGCGTACATACATCGCCCATTTTTGGCGAAGGCTGCGTACACACGTTTTTTTCTCTTCTTTTATACCTAAGTTTCCATCTTTTTATTTCACCGTAACTGCACCTACTAATTTCTGTCTCTGCATCACCCTAAGGTCGACTGCCAGAAAATGCCTAAGGTATTAAGTCCGCCTCTGTACTCTTTGTGCATAAAGGAATAAATTCACACGACTACACATCAAGCTAAACATAACCAGTTTAGACTGACCTCTCCCCTTGTAAAAGTTTTCCGCACAACTAAAGTCCAGCCTATAGTGGTTTTGTATAGCTTGATGTGTAGCCGTGCGTACAACTCGATTCCAATGGCCGCGGCCAACATTTTGATTTTGGAAATTCTTTATTATCACATAAACAAAACAACAAATGACAATTAGATCTTATTCTAAAGCATTTACACTGTAAAAGAATGTTTTGTACAGACTATGTCGCCTTTATAAAACATTTAAACATACATGCATTATGTTATATAAATTAATTAAGATAATAACCACACTATATAATGCTATTACGTCCAGAGAATTAACAAAGCGTTATAATGTTATTTAAGTACAATTAGTTGGTTCATAGTTCTGAAAAGATAAACAAAATGCAAGCCAACTTCGCTTGAAATGGGTGACGTGAGGGTTAACAAATTTTGAATCTTTGGCCAACATTTGCGTATTACGTAATCCTTAATTATCACGCGCTTAAACGTTGAAGGAAAACATCGTGAGGAAACCTGCACGCCTGAGAGATTTTCTGGATGGCCTGTGAAGTCTGCCAACCCGCGGTAGGCTAGCGTGGTGGACTATAGCCTAATCCCTCTCATTCCCGTGCCCAGTAGTGGGACAATATATGGGTTGATGATGTTCGGCTTTATTAACGTTCAATTTCTTTATGCTACAATAAAAAAAATATTAGTCAACTAGCTTGTTTGTCTTTAGGTGGGGTTACAACACGCCGCCGGACAGTCCTCGTGGGTTCGCGCGCCAGTCGTCGCTGCGGTACGAGGGCATCATCCCCGAGCTCGACATATATGCCATACCTAGCCAGGAAAGTACGTCGCTATGTCATCTACCTATATCTATTATCACTACATAGTATAAAACAAAGTCGCTTCCCGCTGTCTGTCTGTCCCTATGTATGCTTAGATCTTTAAAACTAATTTGATGCGGTATTTTTAATAAATAGTGATTCAAGAGAAAATTTTGTATGTATAATACATACATAATTATTATAGTACAGAAAAGTCGAGAAACCACGCGGGCGAAGCCTTGGGCGGAATGCTTACTTAAAGTATTTATATATATATATAAATGAATCCCTATTTCCTTGGTCACGGCATCACGCGTTGTTGGGATTGTTGTTGTCAGGATGTGGTTATGAAAGAAAAAAATATGAAAATTGCGCGGAAAATTGAAGATAACGACCAATTTTTTTATTTTTAACAATCCTAATTGAATATTCATAGCGGGCAATAATCACGCGGGCGAAGCCGTGGGCGGAAAGCTAGTACATAATATATATATATAAGCATATTTAGAAGTGTTTCTGTTGTTTTTCATGGTTTTCTAGTAGTTGCTAACTGATATTGATGTTTTTCTTTCAGGTGCTCCCAAGAAGGAGATTTATTTCGTCGCTCTAATCGATGTCCTAACGCACTACGGTGTTAAGAAACAGGTAAATAATAGCTACAATTATCTAAATAAACTCCCACAGTGCCAAGGCCTTTTGCCATTTATATCTGATCGACCATCTAGTGCGAGAGACTCATACTATCACGCTTTCCCGTTGGTAGGGCACTAAAAGGCGTTAATTTGGTCCAGATTTTGCAAAGAATTATTCTTTGCAAAATCTGCTCATCTTAAAATG
>OY292531.1:1563541-1817521 GCA_958496365.1 Subacronicta megacephala | reverse complement strand
CATCCAAACCTTTCGTTACGAAAGTTGACATAAAAATCTAAAAAATCGTAGGTGTCTTAACAACATTCATAGAATAAAATATATATTTAAACAACTTGTAGCGAAAGGTTTTTACAATTTAAATATTATGATGAGATGTTAACAGCCAAACTTCTCACTTATAACAACTTAGATATTATTATCTATATTTTGCCACGAAAAAAATAAAGGTTATTATATATTTAACACGCACAATAATTCAACTCTTTAATCACCCATTATCATTTTGAAGGGTACAGACGGTCTAGCTATACTTTCCAGTTTAAGCTGATCTCGCAATGTATAGGCTTTTCATACAATAAGAGGCCAGTTTAAACTGGATGTGTACAGCTCGATACATAGCCATGCGAACAGGTTGGCATACTATTAAAAAATCAGGAAGCATAAGTCAGTAAAGTCATAACCATTAAAACCTCTCGACGATTAAAAAAGTATAAAGGAAATATTTTAAAAAAAGTGACGCTTGCCAGTGAAAAAAAGCAGTCGCCTTGCGATAACAATATGAAATTCGTCTTTAAATAATAAATAGCTGCAAAATCATCATCGCAGAGATAAAAGCCTTGCGGATATATATTTCATCCTATATAATCACATAAATATATTGAGACTGATATTAAACAACAAATAGATTAGAAAATTGTTAGTTCTTTTACGATTATTGCCATTAATTAGGCATAGTTGCATCAATTAACTAAGCCAAGGCTTTAATTATTTATTGAGAAAATTGTGAAGTTTATCAGTTGAAACCTGTGAAAATTCGAAACTCTGGAGACTGGAAATTATGCCACCAATTAAGCATTTGTTTTTTTTTTTCCTTTGTACATGGCAAAACGAATAGTATCTACATATACAACGGCCACTGTCCGTAATTATGTATACACCAAAACCGCAAATGGTTATAGCTAAAAAAAATATTAAAATATTTATCACACACTATTATTTGCTGCAACTATGCCCAGGCAATTCTTTCGTTGCTTATTCCTAATTACTATGATATTGGTGTTACGTGATATTATAATAAAATGTGTTTATTTGTATACTGAAGAAATATTTTTAGTATTCAATTTGCTGAAACTTTAAGGCTAAAGCGTCAGCTTTGAATTTTGCGCCCAAGTCTGACGGTTTAACCTTAAGTGAAATGCACTGCATAAACGCGGGAGGTCATAAATTTATTTATTCATTTATTATGCGTGGTATCATGGTGTGTCTGTGTGTAGTCAAGGGTCGGTGGCGTGTTTCTGTATGGCGCGCGGGTGGTGGTTGTGTGGGTGTGGGGGATGGGGGTGGGGATGCTGGTGGGGGTGTGTGTGGGGGTGGGGGTGGTGGTGGGGGCGGCGGCGCTGGGCGGCGGCCAGCAGCGCGCGCGCCGCCCCGCCGCACAGCTCTGCGCCGTCCCGCGCCGCGCACACTCGTGCCCCTCCACACAACGAGTTCGCGATGTGTCTGAACAACACACATACATACATAAAACTTCAACTCTTAACCCTGCGTTCCCACTGACGACAAAACATGTTGCAAATGGCTACCTATCCCTGTCACTTTGAGAGTTAGATAGAGTAAGATAGATAATTGCAACATGTTTTGTCTTCAGTGTGAACGGGAGGTTAGGCCGGCGACCAGTCGACAGTGCGTAATATGTAGCTCTAAAAATTGTACTACACGCAGTGCATAACTACGGTACCTAGATCATGACCGGAATAGCCCTCTAGCCTAACAGAGGCAAGGTGGTTGTTTTACAACCACTTTTGATGATTCACATTTTTTTTTTTTTAAAACAAACTATACTTGAGAAATGCAGTCAAATTATATACAGCACAGCACATCAAGTTACCACAAAATGTCAAAATTTCAGTTTGAACTTAATCATCAAAATTTCAAGGTTTAAAATCATTGTAGAGCTTTGACAGTTTTGTATAACCTGTTGTGCTGGCGACTGTACCTACATATCGCAAGGAGAAAACGGGGATTTAACCTAATTTCACAAAAATACATATTCAATCGTAAACATTATTATGAATGGTTTAAACTCACCGGACCATATGGAAAGGCACATGTTGTGTGGAGAGCCACTCCAGCGCCCCGGCGCCGTCCAGCAGTGTGGCGCACCCCACGAACTTGAATGCGCTCGCGCACGAGAAGAACACTATCACCCGACTACCCTCCTAAACAGTGATAGTTACGATTAGCATGATACTCATTTGCATTGAAAAACAAAACAATTTAAATATTAAATTAAAAAATAAAGAGGCAAAAAAATATTTATTCGAACGCGTAAGGACATCTGGACGAAACCCCAGGGTTTTTATATAAGGTAAAAAATCTTCAATTAATTTTCATGACTCTAATGTTGACAGTTTTTATGTAATTTAATGACATTCGACAACCATTATGATACTACAACTGAAATAGCAGACTCGGACGTTTATTTTTAGGTATTCTATTAATAATAACTCTTTATTTCTCTTCGTATTGTTGCAATTATATGACCTTGGCTATGCCAAAAATGACTTTAAAAAGGAACAGCATATATTATTTATATTAAAATCATTTATATCTGACCTGTTTGACCTTCTGCAACTTCTTGGCGGTGCTCTGCGTGAAGGGGTAGGTGCCGCTGCTCTGCGCCAGTTCCACGCTGTGTGCGTCATCAGCCTTTGCCACGAAGTACCGCACATTTCCCTCCCCGTTTTCCCCATACTTCTCTATGTTCGCCAACAACGTCTTGCCGTTGGGAGACATAGGACTCTTTGGACCACTGTACGATTGAGGGGAAAAGGGCTGAGGAACGTCATTCCGCCATCCCCCAGGCCGGCCTTGCCCGTTCCTATATCCTCCTCCATACGCGTTGTTATAAAAGTTGCTCCCAGGAAATCCTTCATTTTGGTTGTATTGCGGGTAATATTTGTTATCGTGACGGTATTGGTCGTCGTTTTCGAGTCGTGATCGCCAATTTGGCGAGTCCACTGTGAGCGGTTTCGGCCTCTGTCCAATCCCGCTGGGCTGATTGAGCCCTACGTTCTTCTCCTCTGAGCCCATTATATGTACTACGGTGCTTAGTATCTGCTCGTCGAGCGGCGTCATTGGCTTGGCGGGGTTGGACATGCGCCGTATGACGAGCGCGCAGAGCTTTTGTCTGAGGTAGAACACACTAATCGCGTCTGACGCATCAGCTGTGAAGGCCATCCAGTCGTCCAGGGTTATCACAGCTGTGTCTGGGGAAGCGTTGTTCTCGTCCGCTTCACTGTCCGAGTCGCTGGACAGCCCTGGCGGGTTAGCGCGCTGAGTCAAAGCCCCTATTGGCAACCTTAGCGGTCCGCCGAATAAGGCAACAGTTAGCGGCGTCACTAAAGTATTACAGCGAATGAAACAGAATCTGCCTGCTCTGGATATTTCTTCGAACACCACCCAGTCTGTTGGCAGATTCTGTACGGATTTCTGCGACCCTGTTAGTCCACCACCCTGGTGTAAAGTTGAGCTGGGGTGGAAAGCTACCTTTACCTCTTTCGAAGTCCTTAAGGAAGCTGAATCTCTGTCTACGCGAGCTATTGAAGGGTACAGTCCGCTAACTAACACAGCTTTAACAACATGCCACTTCTCCGAATTCAAATTAACGTCTTTTATGTCTCCTGAGCCGCGAGCTTTGACTAAACACAAAGCCCTTAATTGAGCAAGTAACTGAGATCGATATCCGACTATCATTTCCATGGTAGCACCGCAGATAAGATTTTTAGCACAGAACGCTCTTTCTGTTCCGTTTGCTCGGGCGGTTTGCCATGCCTGGAAAGCTCTTAACAATGCCATATGGTCCGAGTAACTATCAGCTGCGAAATCCTTCCTCGCCATACTCCCGCGCTTCCGATTCTCTGGATTCATTGATATCTGGAAAGGCTCCTTATTCGCCAAACTACACACTATCGTCAAAATCGGATCGAGGCACTTCATAACACACGCGTAAAGCAACATTTTACCTAACTTAGGTTCTACGGTCAAATCTAACAGGTGCTGTCCAATTTCTGTCAAGTCCTCCATAGGAGTCAAAGCACCGATTGTCTTTAGTAACGACACAGCGTTCCTTACAGCCAAGAACGAAGGAGGTTCTAAGGCTTTTGATAAGAAGTCTGCTATTGGCGTGTTTCCTGGGGCAAGAAGCTTCGTGTGAAGACAGAGCTCCTGTAATGGTACGCGTAGGATTTCAGGTACGGAGTTAAGGGGTAATGTGTTGAATCTTCGCTTGGAGCACATGTGGAAGCAATGTCCAGGCTTGGTCCTGCCGGCGCGACCGGCTCTCTGCTGGCAACAGGCTCGCGACGTCCACACACATTGTAACGAACACACACCGCCATTCGACTCATAGTACTTCTCCTTAACCTTGCAAGAATCGACTACATACACAACATCATCTATTGTTATAGATGTCTCGGCTATATTCGTCGATATTATAATTTTCCTCGCATTAGGGAGTGGATTAAACACTTTCTTCTGATCTAAAGTCTGCATGTTACTGTGTAGGGTAAAAATTTGATATTTTAGAACGTTCATTTCTGAGCAAGACTGGATCATGTCTCGAAGAGTCACTATGTCGTCATAACCTGGTAGGAATATTAGGATACTGCCTTTGGGCAGGTTTACATGTATATGCTTTATTAACGCTAACATGAGATCGTGGTCTATGAGCTCCTCGGAGAAGGTGTGGTGGTATACATCTAAAAGGAAGCTGTCGGCTGACCCATCTTCTTCGGCATTGTCTTTGGATTCCTCTAGGTTAAAGGTAGAGAGTAGTTTGGCACATTCGGTATGATTATTCTCGACGGCGTAATCGTAGGCAGATTTGCCGTCCTTGTCTTTCGCTGAGGGATCCGCGCCTACGACAATGATAGAGAACTTTAATAGGGTAGGTAGCTGATATTGAACACTGGTGTTTGATATTGAAATAGAGCACATTAACAAAAACAAAATTAAAATCTGGTAAACATATGCAATATCGTTTTATATTAGACAGAGAGCGTGGTATGTGAAGTCACAACTAGTTTTGCGGGAAAGGGACAGAGAAATCTCTTGTCTCTCTTGTCTCAATCCCCTTTCAAAACTTTAAAGGATAATTTATATTTTAATACTTTATTAGCCGATTTATTTTTTATAAGAATACGAATTATATAGGTATTTCACTCAGACTATTATTTTTAATAAATATATCAGTACCCTATAATTTTAAATATTTATTTTACATGTATGATGGACCTATATGGGAAGAAATAGTGTAGAATAGTTCAAAAATGTTATTATGAGGTAAAGCTCACCGATCTGTAACATCTGCGCGATGGTCTCGGACAGTCCCCGGGCGGCCGCGGCCATGAGCCCGGTGCGGCGCGAGCCGGCCTGGCCGCAGGACACGGGCACGCCCTCAGATATGTACATGTACAGGATTTGGGTGAACGAGTCCTGGGCAAACATATTGTATTAGATTTGGTCTGAACCGACAAACACTTCGAAAAAGATGGTCACTCGTCAAATCCGATCATAACATATACTGTAATATGTGATGTGATGAATCTATGACTTATATCTCGGGATCATAGGTCTACATAAGGTTTATCCAGAATTGGACCTGACTTGCCACAACAGGACTCTTACTTTTGAGGGATTATAAAGCCCTTTTCTAAAACTGAGACTATAAATAACAACTGCGTAAAATGAATCGCGAAAACGGTGTGTTCCCTGGGGGGGGGGGGTGGATAGTTAATTAAATGTAACTGTTAACTGTTTATGGAACAGTATAAATTGTAAAGCCTTAGTAAATTAATAGAGAGAGTGTTGCACCGCTTCTTCATGTAAAAAGGACGTTTAGATTTTTTTTGCAAGAAATGTTATACTTTTTTATTAGAGAAATAAATAAACAAGGACTCACCAATGTGCCTTCGTTGAAGCATTCGTCGAGGAACTCGTCCATGTCAGCCTGAAGAGAAGGCTCTAGAGTATTCTCTTTGTCTTCTTTAATATCTTTACTACTGCTTCCAGCATCGTCTGGTTTTTGTCCTGAGAATTAAATAATATTTAGAGGCTATTAGGTACAGGAGGCTATTTAACTGTATATTTTTATGCCTTAATACATAGAACCAATCAACATACTATCACGCCTATATTCCCCGAAAGGTAAGGCAGAGGTGTACTAAAGTAGACCCACACTTTGCTGGTATGTGTAAGTCCCATGTAATATTGCCTATTGCCATTTATAACCGAGAACAAATCCAGACTCCAAGCTGCTACTGAGAATATAATAGAAAAACCCAATAACACTTTGCTCAACCTGGGGATCGAACAAAGTTTGGATATGTGCCTGGTTAGCAATAGACTCATCCTCTATTATATGGGACTCAAACATACCATACTATGGGTGTACATTGCACACCTCTGCCTAAACCTCTTTTGGGATTTTCATTACATATACAAGAATTTGAACATAAATATTCCATTTAATATGAACTTTTAAACTAACCTTCTAAATGTGACCAGTAACTGTGTCCGCTCTTGAGTTTGGACTTTAGTTCTTTCTCAACCTGCAGCATCTTGGGCGTCTTGTACTGAGTGATCTTAAGAACATCTTCTAGGTAGTACCGCTGCACCTCATGCAAGCGACCCGGGATCGTAATCACTGGGCAGTTGTTGAAGTACCTAAGGAAATCCCAAAAGGTTGAATCATCATCAACCCATTACATTGTCCCACTGCTGGGAACGGGTCTCCTCACAGTACGAGAGGGATAAGGCTAAAGTCCGCCACGCTAGCCTACTGCGGGTTGGCAGACTTCACATGCCGTCAAGAAAATCTCTCAGACATGCAGGTTTTCTCACGATGTTTTCCTTCACCGTTTAAGCGCGTAATAATTCATTATTAATGCGCACATGACTTCGAAAAGTCAGAGGTGCATGCCTATCACTGCAAAAGGTTGAATACTGTATAAGAACAAGTAAATAGATAGTTTACTGGTGTCTAACACTTACGCGAATATTAGACATTGAAATAAAACTAGTTTATACGGATTTTATCGCGGTATATTGACCAACACCTCAGTCCACCCGTGACCATGGATGCTGTAAAGGATCCGAAACGTCGGGAATTAAATATTATCAATGTAACGCGATAAAATCCGTAAAATGTAGTATATAGTTTGTTCGAAATAACTGTTCCGAACTGCCGAGTAGGTGAAATTACTTAACATTATCACTATCAGCATATAATGTTCCCACTGCTGGGATACAGGCCTCCTCTGTGAGGAAGTGGGCCATAATCAACCACTAAAGCTCAGTACGTTTAGTAGATGTGACATGTCTTCGAATTTTTGGTTCTAAAACATGCTGGATTCCTTACGATGTTTTCCTTCACTGTTTCGGAAGCAGTGGTGATGAAATAGTTTACACAAACTAAAGCGCCTGTCTGGGTATGAACTTACGTCCTACAACTCGTAATTCGCAGCCATTACCGGTGGGCCACCACCGCTCTTTGAAATCATTTATTGTTTTTATAAATAAATATTGAAATTACCTCAATTGACCCAATGTTATTGTCTTTACACCATGTTTTAATATTAAAACTAGCTTACCGTTCGCATCTTTGCCCGCGTGGCGAGATAATATATAGCCTATGTCACACAGGAATAATGTAGCTTTTTATTTGTGAAAGATTTTTTTAAATCGGTCCCGTATTTCAGAGCCTATTCAATGCAAATAAACAATCAAATCATTCCTCTTTATAATATTAGTGTAGTAGATTTACCACTGTAATGGCAATAGGCTCGCCCCCTATTACATGGGACCTAAACATACCGGCGAAATGTGGGTGTACATTAGTACACCCGTGCTTAACCCTTCGGGGAATATAGGTGTGATGGTATGTTATGTGTTATGTTATGTTACCACTGCCAAACTACTTGCGGACAACTTCAGACGCGCACAGTTATTTTGACCAGTACTTTCTGTAGATAAAAAGCTTGGCTAAGTAGCAATAAATATATTACCTGGAGAATATCTGCGTATCCATGGTGGCGGACATGAGCACGAGCTTGAGGTCCTTAGAGCGCGGCAGGGCGTCGCGGAGGGCGATCAGCAGGAAGTCGCTGAACTTGTCGCGCTCGTGCACCTCGTCCACGAAGATGTGCGTCACGCCTACACACACATACATACATCGTCATTATCGTAAGCCCATATACCGGCCACACTGGACGTAGGTCTCCTCTTAAAATCAGATGGGTTTGGCCAGTGTTTCCCAACCTTTTTTGTCCTGAGACCACTTTGATTTTATTATTAATAGAGAGAGGTCTCGTTAGGGCGTTGCGTTGCGTCGTCGCAACGGACCAATGCATTGTATGCTGCCTGCCGAGACAAGGAGAGAGGGTGGATCAGTCAACTTCCGACAATAGACTTTTATTACGCCGCCGTAGAAACAATAAAAGATTCAAGGGTTGGGGCTTTCGCCGTTGCCGATACCCCGGTTGTGTAGTTGTTGTAGAGAAATAATGCACACCACTCACTATTTAGTTAAAAAGGTTTAATAGTTCTAAGTTCCTGTCTACGAGTTGTTTCGTAGTCTGAGTCGCACTGGTTTTAGTTACTTGACACATTAACTCGTGACGGCGGTTTAGTTACGACTAATTTAATAATTAAATAATTGTTTACAAACGCGCACGGGTAATTTGCTGTATGAGCAGTATTGGCTCGTACAGATATCTCCCTTGATTGTATTAAGCACCGGCGCGGAGCTCCGAAAGCGCAGTGCATCAACCTTCCCCGCTTCGTCTTTCGTCTTTTAATCCGTTAAAATGTCACGTGCGACGACACAATGCATAAGTGTCATATCACTAAAAATTTATGTATAACAACGCAACTGAACGCAGTAATGAGGCTACTCACTAAACAGGATAAAACATTTTTCTTAGATTTAAATTTATTTTTAGGTGACGCTTTAGCCACTGAAGTAACGGTGTAATTAACCAGAGGGACGCAGATTCGAATCCTACATAGGATTGTTTTCTTCTTTTACTAGAAATATTATGTATTTGTAGTTATTTACCCTTCACCATGGATGTAAATGAAAAATAATCATTTTAATGCGAGCCACTTACCCGTGAGTGAGGTATCTCCCGCCATCAATGTTCTGAGCAGCACGCCATTAGTGCAGTATGTCAATACGGTGCGCGGACTGACACGGGACTCCAATCGGATCTGGTAGCCAATGGACTGACCTATCTTCTCCATTCTCTCATAGGCTACCTGGGCAAACAGAGAGAAGAATGACAATAGCATAACCCCTCTCGTTAAGAGGAGATCTGTGCCCAGTAGTGGAACAATGTAAAGGGTTGATGATGATGATATAAAAGGACTTCTACAGTAGCAATAACTCTACAATATTTGTCATGAATATCCCTCAAGATAGAAGCAAACAGAACAGTGTGTCTCTAGCTCAGGTCATCCCAGGATAAGGAATGGATGAAATGGATGGATGATGAAGCGAGTGTTGTGACAGCATCATCATCATCATCAGCCCGTATTCGTCAACTGCTGGACGTAGGCCTCTTTAAGTGAACGCAACAGAGCCCGATTTTCAGCTCTTTTCATCCAGCATCATAGCAAGGCGAAATCTTTAGTTTCTGTATACCCCAATGGAAGACAGACATGCGAGAAAATATTTATGAATGAAATAAAAGGGTTTACAGAAGCGTTATCTACCTTTCGTCTATAATACTTATAAGCTAAGTGTCCTCTTTGTAAAGTGGAAATTATGTCTAGTGCCACTTTATTATTTTTAAGTGTCATTAAAGTGCCTATAATACTTGCAAGCTAAGAAATTTCGTGTCCATTACACTTAAGTTGTCTAAATCCGACTTGTGGTTAGTGATTAAATGCTTAAATAAAAGAGGTTTATCAAGCATTTTGAATTAAGACCCCCTTATGTTCAAAGGTTCTAAATTTTATACATTTCCATCCCTTTTTTTATTTTTTCAAACAAGACGTGATGGTATGTGTTGTTATAGCAATGGGTAGGGAGATGTCGCCCTAGATGGTCATACACCTATGTTATCGACGAGGCCCACCAAAAAGGTCAGCTGCGTGCGTGCGTGCAACAGGCGCGAGTGTATGAAAAGATCTATGAATGTGGAAAAAGCGAAAGAGTTTCTGCCTACCCTTGTGAGCAAAATGTATCTGTGTGTAGGTTACAGCAATATATGTTAAATAAATAATTAATCATGTAGACATAAATAAACAAATATGTTGTTGTTACCCTCTCGGCGACGGCGACGGCGGATATCCGGCGCGGCTGAGTGCAGTACATGCGCGCGGGCTGCTTGTGCTCCTGACAGTGGTCAAGCACGAGTTGCGGCAGCTGCGTCGTCTTGCCGCAACCCGTCGCGCCCGCCACTATTATCACCTGCATTACATGTATAGATAAATTCGAGGATAGATGAGACATCTGCTGAAAAATCATCAACCATAATTCTAGCAACTGTCAAATTCTAAATAGTCAAGGTGCCGTAAGAGTTTTCTGATATATCGACAGTTCTGGGGCCGTATTACCACGTATTAATGCCATCATTTTTATGTTGTGAGAGAGGGATGCCGCTCTACAGGTTAAATGGTGGCGTCCCTCTTTCACAACGTAAAAATGATGGCATTAATACGTGGTAATACGGCCCCTGATAGCTCAAATTTATAATAAAGCTATACAACAATAGAGTTGAACGCTATCCGCTGCATGTCCCGAAAGATACAGCACTATAATATTTTCCAATCACGTAATGTTGGCTGTTCCATTGCGTGGTGTGCCTGTTTGTCTAACAAATCAGAACAAATGAAAAATTTTATCATCCCTCAATTTCAATTATACAAAAACAAATGCTGCTTAGAAGTATTTAAAAATGTATGGTTGTATGTATAATAATGCATGGAAAGCAGTGGCGACCGTTCCATGAAACACAATTCCAATGAGCTTCCCTTTTTAAAAGAATTAAAGATATTGGTCACTGTTCAGCCTGTTCACTGGTCTATGCAAGTCCGACATATGACTGAATACTGTACAACAAGGTTTGCCAGAGGTGTAGAGTTACCGAACTGCAACTGTCTTCACTCTTACCAAAATTCACCATCCACCTATTTTCCTTTTTATGACTTACAACTTAAATGTACTTGGATCCATCATCCAAGAAGGTCATGCACCACTAAAGCAGCAAGAGTATTAAAACCTGTTTAATTTTTACCTGATTATGAAGCACAGCATTGATGAGATCTTGCCTCTGTTCATACACAGGCAACTTCTCTCTGAACTTCAATAAGTCTGAATTGTATTGTGTGTTTGGCACCTGAAACAATTGATGAAGAATAAATCTAATTACAAACACAATCTATTTACAAAAAAAATATCTATCCTATTCTATATTTATAATTGTTTATATTAGTTAGATCACTTTACAAAATATAATATAGGTCCATAAATGGACACTTACCCTCCAACTGCTAGGCAAAAGTCTCCTCATAAATTATCTTCCTATTACGACTTTCTACAACCAACATTATCAAATCAAATCAATCAAATCAAATGTTTTTATTTCAAATAAGCTTTCACAAGCGTTTATGAAACGTTATTGACTCTAGTTGCACGGTTCCAAAAAGTTGATCTCATGGAGAAGAATCCGGCAAGAAACTCCATAGACACTCTTTTAAAATATATTGTTTTAACATAATAATTAACATTAACTAAACTTTCCCAAATTTATTGAATCTATTTTTAAAAAGCTTCTGTTCCCTATATAAATGACTACCTACCTCACACAGGTATTTTAGTCATATGCCTACCTATTTACAAAAACCTTAACAAATAATAAACTGAAGCCTTCCCAATAAATCACTCTGTCTATTGCTGAGAACAACATTAAAATCCGTGTAGTATTTCTTGAGTTTATCGCAAAGTAAATATTTTTTTTTAAACTATGTCACCTTACCTGTGCTACTCCATTGTTCAGCTGTCCCATAGTCTTATGTGTAAGTTGTGGACTCCTCTCCTTCTCTGGACAGCTACTGAGGTCATCTTTCTCTTTGCTAGTGATGGGAAATGCATTGCAGAGTTCTGCAATGCTACACCGCATGTTGGAGTCCAGGATGAGTTTTGCATCATTTTGAATTATTGTTGAGCCAACTCTCTTATATATTGTTATGTAGCGGTTCACACCTGCAGTGTTTTGGAGTTAGTACATGATCTAGGTCACATTATTATTTAGAATTAGTTTTTTTTACGCAGCTACACAATTTACTATCAACCCATTAAAATAACATTAAACAATTAGCATGGATGTATGAATTCAATCATTCTAAAGATTCATAATTACCCAAAAACATATTGTTGTTGTAATTGCCCATTACAACAACATTTATTTGTGTAGCCTAAGATGATAACTATCTGTAAGTATGTCTTTGTTATAAATCTAGTTAGTGTAATCTTCTAAAGGTAAATAAACAAAGTATATAGTGAAGATAATGTGGTCTAAGTGTATTGACTTTCTAGTGGTGACAAATTATCTGTTGTGTTCAGCAAATTGCCCATCTATTAGAAGCGTGAATAATTAATGACAAAATAATTAATAGGAATGCTATATTTTATTAATTACTGATTTGTTTCAGAACCTGTTATAGGTGTCAACTATGGTGCAACATAATTTATCATTATGTTTTATCCACAGGATCCAAAAACAATACGTTGATAACATAAACTAATTGCAAGTAGGGAGTTTATGTAAAGAAAAACCATCTCTACACGAAGCATTTTTCGTAATGTATGTTGAGCAAAATATGTTTTGCTTTTTGATAAGATACAGACCTTTCCCGCGCGATTTCGACTTGAGCCCTAGTTTAGCAACAGTCTCGTGAATGAATCCGCGTTCTTGTGCTGACAGGAAGGTTGGGAACTTGAGTTCTGTATCATTTTCGTCGCTGATGAACTTATCCAACTGGATCTTTAATGCTATGCTCACGGATTCGGCTATGGGGAAATGCTTGTTCCCATGACGTTTTCCCTTTTTAGAACTCATTTTTACACTTAAGCTAATAACAATGTTCTAAATACACTATAGTAAAGGTATTGTTTACATAAGCAAAATAAAAACAAGAACAAGGAATTAATTACGCGAAAGAAAAACGAAATGAATACAGTTCCAATCCATTACTCGCGCCCACAGATAGCTAAAATAATAACTCTTGCTGTCCTGTCAGGTCATGAGAGATCACAGATTAAATTAATTACTTATTTTTTTAGTATCTACAGACTGATACTGCATTACGCTGCACTCTAGATCTATTTATATACATACAGTTTGTTCGAAATAACTGCAACTCGCAAAAAAAATAAAAAAAGATGCATTCATTGCCATATTATAGCAGACCTTGATTTTGTACATACACATTGAGCATTCTGTAACATTTTGTACGATGCCAATATAGTTAGTTCTCAATCTATACATAAAAGGTCATGCCGAATTAAAGTCCACTCAAAAATAATTAATGTTTAGTGTGGCAATTACTAATCTGTGGCATGCCCTGTGAGAGTATCAAAAAAAAGGCTCGGCGCAATGACCTCTGAAGCCGTATCAAAAATATTACAAAAGTAATAAACAGCTCATGCCTTATACAAAGAACGCTGATGCATGATATGAGCCCGTGTTCAGCAGTGGACGGTAATAGGCTGATAATGATGAACCATAGGAGATAGGCGTGGATATTTCGAAAATTACCAAACGATATTCCAAAAAGCCTGACAACACTTGTTGTCATCTTGTCAATAATGTCTTACAAACATTGGTGCTGCTGCTACTGACAGATGGGACAGATGACATGTCAAAATAAAAGCAACACGTGAGTGTGGATTATTGAGTTATAACCATTATTTCGCTTTTCTGAAATTTCTCATGTAATTTACCATAATGCCGAAGAATATTGAGCATTTAGTGGTCGACACAACGGCATTCATAAAGGCAGCGGGCTTACAGGACATAGCTGAAAACGTATACACAGTGCAAGAGGTTATCGATGAAATCACGAACGACAGACAACGTAGGAAACTCGTAGTACTCCCGTATGATCTTATCGTCAAAGATGTTTTTACAGAAAACATCAAATTTATCACGGAATTCTCAAAAAGGACTGGTGACTATCGTAGTCTCTCTGCCACTGACATAAAAGTTATGGCGTTAACATACCAATTGCAGAAAGAAAAGGTGGGTACTGAGGATCTTAAAACTGAGCCAACAACTCAAAAAATTGTAAAAGTTACTGGATTATCGAACTACAATAATTCAAACCCAGATGAAAACCTAAAAGGTGATTCAGAATATGTGAATCAGGAAACAGGTGAAACAACAGTGAGTACAGATGAAGAAACTGGAGAAGCCAAAATCAAAACAGATGATACTGTCCCTATATCAACAGATGAAACAAAAAGTGAAGTAAATAGTGAAAATATTGAAGTAGATGCTGAGGTAATTGCTGATCAAATAAAAAACATGGATCTCAAAGATGTTAATATTGATGATGTTATAGTCAGACTTTCTGATGATGAAGAGGAATCTGAAAGTGAGGAAGACACAGACAGTGATGGTGGGGAATGGATCACACCTGGCAATGTTGCTGAGAAACGGAAGGAGATGGAAATGGGAGAATTTGAGGAAAAATCTGTAGAAGTAGCTTGTATAACATCAGATTTTGCCATGCAGAATGTTCTCAAACAAATAGGTCTTAATGTTACCTCCATAGATGGTCGAATCATCAGGCAATTGAGAACTTTTATTTTTCGCTGCACAACCTGCTTCAAAACCACCAGTGTTATGACCAAAGTATTCTGTCCCAAGTGTGGTCACTCTACTTTGAAGAAAGTTGGAGTGAGCATTGACGAAAATGGAGACCAACACATACACATAAATGGCCGTAAGCCCTTGACAACTAGGGGCAAAAAGTTCAGTCTACCCACTCCAAGGGGCGGTCAACATTTTCAGTACCCTATACTTACGGAGGATCAGCATATTCACAAGAGGTTTGCTACTAAAATAGCAAGAAGTAAAACTAATGCCATGGATCCTGATTACACTGCAGGATTTTCACCATTTGCTATGAGGGATGTCAATTCTAAGTCAGCAGTTTTAGGTGTAAGAGCTAACAAACAGGATATTAAATATTGGATGAAACACTGCTCTAAAGGAAAGAAAAAGTAGTACTATCCCATGACTATAATTATATCTTATATTTGTGCCTATTTGCATTTTTAGGTCTTGAATAACAGTAAGTAAATAAAAGTATATTATAAAATATAATGTAGTTTATTCTTATTATAATTATACATTGTGTAAATGCCCCCCACTTATACATATAACAACAAATTTAAAAAATGTCAACACAATCTATTTTGAGACTTTTTCTTCGATAAACTTAAACACTGATTCCATACAAGAATATGATGTCATTTCATGTTTTTGATGACCTGAAAAATTGATAGTTTTAGTTTATAGGGTTATATTTCAGGGTACCAAAGTCATTACTGATAACAGTCAACTATTGAAAGTACTTCTTAATTGAAGAACTAGTCAAGCAACTTACAACCTGGTTTATAGGAAATTGAGGTGGCCACATATTACTTGTATATTTAACTAACTATTGTAGAAGATAATTTAAATAAAATTTAAGATAATCTAACTATAGAAGAATAACTTTATTCCATTCTATTATTATTGGATAAGAATGCCTGCCTTCATAGCAAAAAGATGTGAGTGAAAGTTTGTCTTACCTGCTGAAACTCTTGCTATGTCAAATTCTGGTGTGCTCATTGGTGTATCCAGAGGTGACTGACTTGATATCCAGTTTCTAGCTGCCTGCAACAATTATAAATTTACAACATTATTAAAATATGCTTCACCCAATTTTTGATATTGATATTAATATTGATATGAATATTGCAAACTAAAAGTAAAGTGGAAAAGTTAAAAACCATATTAATATGATATCTTTGAGCAGTCTCAAATATTGGAATGTACAAACATCTACAGGTAAACCTATTCAATTCCAGTTTAATCTCGAATTGTATTGGCTTCCCATACAATAAGAGGCAAGTGTATAGCTTGATGTGTAACTGTGTGTCTTTATTTATTTGTCAGAATTATAATCTTTATTTGTCAAAATTTGGTTATACCAAAGTCTTAAAATAAATACATGATAACCTACCTCTTTCATATATTTATTAATCTGTATATTAGAATAAACATGTACAGAGTCGGTGAACGCAATTGCTTTTACTCTCTTCTCAAATTCATTCTTCAGCTGTTCTGCCAATGTTACGGTCAATACACCTCCATAACTATGAGCGACAATAGCTATCGATGATGCTTTCGTATTCTTTACATATGTTTTCCATACATACTTGGTATGCTCCTCACCAGAACTGCTGTTTGGAATCTTTTGTCCACTAGGAAGGCAGTTATCATTTGGATTTAGCACCATTACTCCGTAACCATTGGCTTGAGCTTTTTTGATGTAGGGTATTTGGGTGCCCATATCCAAGTTATCATTAATTATTAGTCTAGAAGAAAAGTGTTAATTGTATTTTAATATGAAAGTAAGTTTTTGCTGTAACTACATCATAATGTAACAATCATTAGCTACACTAACATGTAAGTAGTATTTTTCTGTAGTTACTGCCCACCCCTGTAGGAAAAAGGTGTGAGTGTATATACAAACTGTAGTACTGTCTTAATGCAAAGCATCATGGCAAACTCCATTAAAAGTCTACATATTAACTTATATATAATTAGCTATACAGTTCCAGACACTTGCAGTGCCCTTTTTTTTTCTTTATGCAAGCTCCTGAGGGTATTATGTGATGTTTAGTAGTCAAGTTATAAATACCACCAACCCTCACCTATCTGCCTGTGAAAGTCCTGACAAAATTGGTGCAGCAAATTTGGAGATTAGACAAAATTTAACAGACATTAATTTATTTATTTCTATAAGTAGATAAGTTAATAGAATCTTAGTGTAAATAAAGCTATGTAATTTATATTTGCAGATAAGTGTCTAGAATGCCATACTCACGATCTTGCCCACTGTCCAGCTCGAACTGCGCCCGATCCGTGTATTAATATCACTAAAACATCTTTCTGATCATAATCCTTTGACACAAATATGAATGTTCCTTTACTAGAGTCTTTCGGTACCGGTAGCCTGGTCAGGTTCTGTTCAGCTTCCATTAAATGATATATGTATTCAGTGACAGCATTACCTAGCTCCTCGTAATGAGCCTGACATTCCTGGTGTTGGTTGCTGACGTTGAATTGGAATGGTTCGTCAGTGAGCTGGCCATCTGCACCAACTTTTCGTAGTTGACCCTCTGAAAAGTAAATTAAACATAACTGTATTCCCCAAAGGGTTAGGCAGAGGTGTATTAATGCACGTGTGGGTGTGCACAAAGAAGACTGTTTAGATCCCATGTAATGGGGGGCGAGCCTATTGCCATTAACCAGTCACAAATACAGAATCCGAGCTGCTCCTAGGAATTTCATGAAAAATCCCTATACCACTTTGCTAAACTTAACTTAACCCAGGACCTCTATCGTAGCAGTCGTGCTTAGGACCACTGGACTACTGAGGCAATCCAGTGAAAAGTAAATATTACATGTTACGTATGACAGTTAACATACAGCCATACATGTCAAGTTGCTGCATATAAATAAGTTATAACGCACCATATTTCCAGTTTAAGCTGGTCTACAGCCTTGCATAGAGGTCAACTTAAAGTAGATGTGTATGTGTGCTTGACTGCCCTTCATAAAGCCATGCATACTAATTATATTGTATTGTAAAGTTCAAGTTCAAAAGCTTTGAAATTGGCTGTTTTTCCAGTAAAACATCAATAGTAGCCACTTAAATCGAATTAGTGAAAGACCGGGTTGGTTCTCTTTGGGGAAGGCCTACGTTCAGCAGTGGACGGCGATAGGCTAATATGATAATGATGAAATCGAATTGAGTAAAGCATCTTATAAATATTTCTTGTATAAATTGTATTGTTGTCTGGTACTTGAAACCACACAATCTAAGTTTTGAAAACCTAAAATGTTTGTTTACCGGTGTTGAAAGCGTACCCCAAGTCTTTCATGGTCTTAACAGCGTCCATTTTATTTAATTCTGTCGTACAATATAAATTTCGGCTGGAAGTTTGTGCCCAAATTTGTTTCGGCGACACTGACGTGAAGAAACCTCGAACTTTACGTAGGTATTTATGTGACATGGAGCGGTAGTTCAAAAAATCAAGCAATAGTATCTGGGCAAATAAAAGAACTGGAACTTATCTAAAGAACAACACAAAGTATCTTGTATTTCCATAGAAAGAAACCCACTTTTATAAACAAATAAAATTAATTCAAATGAAAAAATCGGATGTTTTCTCGAGTCGTCAATCTATTTTGACATGTCTCAATTCTCAACTGGCATTTGCCTTCAAGTTTAGAAGTTTCATTTTGAAAATTTATAAATACGTGTTTGCTTGAAAATTATATTTTATGGTTTAATAATGGGGTTTGTGAATAAAATCATCAAAGCTGAATTTTAATGTGATTTTAATTATATTACACATTCAGTCACATTTTATTAAAATCTGGTGTTATTTTCATTTCATTTTAAAATTCCAGTATTATCCATGTATTTCATTTACCTAGTCTAGTACGCATGGCTACACGTCCAGCTATACGAATCCAGTTTACGCTAGCCTATTATTATACGGTTAGCTTGTATAATGCGAGATCAGCTTATACTTATTTTTTAAAAGCTTACTATACTCCATTTGGTTAGGTACTTAACTAAAGGTAAACAATAAAAATATAGAGCAATGTGGATCGGACATTAGGTTAGGTTGAATCTAGATTAGCTTTTTTAACGCGCGAAACTATTTTTAAATAAATATATTCTTAGTTTTTCTACCCCTGCCTCCCCTTAAAAAATCCTAGCTACGCCCATAGGTAACTTTTGTTGTTGTGTAGCTTGCTACATATTAGTAATCTGTAATGTTGTGTCCTATCTATTCATCCCTCCCTTTGAGTACGACCTATCGAGTAAGTTCTAAGTTTAAAATGAGGGTCAACATTTCACGTCCTCTGGTACGGTGGCGGAATTTTACTATCATATATTTTGCTTTATTAAATTTGTGAACTGCTTCTTTAATCTCGTAGTCAGAAGCGCAACTGCTACGCTAAAGATCTTGGGTTCGATTCCTAGTACAAGTTGTGTTTGTGTCAAAGGGTTGTTAAGAATTCATTGTTTTGGGCATAGAACATAGTGTCCGACCGAAATTTCGGTTTCGGTTTCAGTTTCGGCCAAAAAATCAAGTTTCGGCCCGAGTTTCGGTTTCGGCCAAAAACGGCCGAACCTTTCGGCCGCGCCGAAACTTACAACATCGTACCTTCGGGTCGCGCTCGGCTAACGTCGGACGCGCTCGCGTGCCGAGCGCGACCCGGCGACTGGCAATATGGCGTCGCTCGCCTTACTCCGCCGGCAACTACCTAAATCAGTGCGCTTTGCTCGTGTAGACGTGTCAATACCTGTTGTGTTTGTTCCGCGAATAATGGTAAGTAGTTTGATCAAGTATTTTAGTTTGTTTTTGTTGTGAATTTGTCATGTTATAGTTAATATTTAACGCTTTATTTTAATAGTTTGCCAACCTATTGACGAATATATTTAATTTTAAAGGTGTAAGTGCCAAGGTTAAGTACCTGCTTCATTAAAGTTTAAAATTCATCTTAGTTACGTGTACTATTAATGTAATAACGATTGCAGGTAGGTACCTGCAATCGTTATTACATTAATAGTTATTAATTTAAGTAATGTAATGGTGTGAGTAGGTATTTTGACGATTTACGAGTAACGTAAGTTTAGGGTTAGTGTTGGGCTTCTGGGTTTGGTTGTACACATAATTAATAGTAAACGCGATTAATCCGGTAAAATAAATTGTTTTAATTAATGAATAATTTTATTGTTTTAGGTAAAAAATGCCACAAAAGGAAAGACATCCGATTTGGCAATTTTTTGATATTTTGATTATCTAATTATATTTGAATTAGCCATTCGAGGCTAACTGATTGTGATATTTGTGAGTATAATTAAAATGTAAGTAACTGAAAATAAATAAACATAATATATAAGCATCATATTTTAATAATAAATTTGTTTTATTTTATACCACCATTAAAAAATCGCTGTCTTTGTGTTACAAATAATGTACTTTTTTCATTTTATAGGGTAGTTAAATTTTCAAACAGAACCTCCGTAACTGTGCTGAAATTTCATTGTGATAAATCTTTGAAAGTAGAAACCTGTAATTATAGGTCGGTGAGATATTAATTTTAGAAAAAAACGGGCTTACTAACATTCTTTCGACTTTTTAAGGACTTTTTTTATAAAAGGTTCGGTTTCGGTTTCGGTTTCGGCCGAAACTACAATGAAACCGAACCTTCGGTTTCGGTTTCGGTTTCGGCAAAATAACATGTTTCGGTCGGTCACTAAGAACAATGAATAGAGTTCCATAATTCCGGGCATTGGGATAAGACTATAATAGGGATTCTTATATTCTTTACCAAGTCTTATTAAGTTCGAGTTTAGAAATAAATATGAGAATAAAGCAACATATTGATGGAGTTTTAAAAAACAACATTTAATCATTGTACCAGTCTAGGAAAAGCAAACTAAATGACATCACTAATAAGAAGAACAGTACATAAACCCTAAGCCCTGCATTCCGTTGTATAGCCTGCTTTATTTGTTCATTTGCATCTTTAACATTCTCTGTGGAGCCAACCACTGTATTTGATATTCTGTCTATATCTTGCTCTTGTTGCAGGACCTGAAAAAAATATATTATAATTTAATAGTTACAAAAAATACTGTTTTGTTAAACTTTTAGTGGGAGTTATTGGTTAACAAATTACACTACAAACAATAAAATAGAAATGGATGGAAAGGAAGAAAGTTAAGTTAGATGAATGCTACTCAGCAAGAGTTTTGTTGAATTTTGTTAGTTATATTTAAGTATTATTATTCTTTATGTTAATTGCTTTGTATTAGTTTGTATTATTATAAAGTGTAGGTTTCCAAACCACTATTGTATTGGGGTTATCCTGTAAAGATAGTGTGTGGAATAAATAAATAAATTTACATTTATTCACTGACACCCATACTGGTAACCAAAACAATAGATTTTGCATTATGTTTATAATATGTAATATCAGTCTTGATTGGATATGGAATGGTATATTATAGCTAAATGTTTCCCACAACAAAGTGCATATTTTAAAGGCTATCAATTTATGCTAGGAATTAAAATACTCCCACAACAAATCTGTTACGGGCTTGTAAAGCCGATTGCATGATTACTTATATAAAAAAAAGGAATTAAAATATTTTATTATTTTATGATACAAGGCCTACATTTAGAAGTGGCTGATATGATGATGATAATTATTGTATGTTCATAATAAAATACCTTTTCAGTGAATATTTCCTGTAGCTCTGCAATATGAAGCACTTTGCTCTCAATTGCCTTAACTTCTTCCGTCATACTGTTCAGCTCATTCAGGAGTTGCACATTCTCCGACTCAAACATCTGTAGCTCTTCAGCACTAAGTTCTTCATCTGCCAGTACAGCAACATCATTCTCACACAGATCCATTTTCTTTACATTGTCCGTTTCCTCTACTTCTTCAGTATCCTTTTCTATAACTTTTTCACTATCCTTTTCTGCCACCTTACCCACTATAAAAGGGTTTGGAATGTTTGACTTAATCTGTGGCAGCTCCAGACGGGACAGTTTCCGCATAACAAGTGTTCTTTTTACGCGAAGAGCTTTAAGCTCACTGTGTATCTTACACACAGCTTTTAAATACATATCTATAAGATCAGCCACTGCTTCCATGTACTCTTTCTTCTGAGGAGCTGCCTGTACCTTACGGTTGTCGTTCCTAAACTCTTTTAGTAAGTGTGAACATGTGTTTATTATTCTTTGCGCTCCTGTGTCTATTTGGTCTCTCTCAGCGTCGGTCATCTCGTCCTCCGTCACATTATCATAGAAACTCAAGTACTTCTCTCGGTGTTCCAGCATAAAGTCACGTAATCTTGTGATTTGCGAAGTTATATCCTTTGCAGTTATCATAAAAGCTGTTTTAGGCTTGGTTCGGAGTATGCGCTGTTTTTCATCACTAGTAGGACTTTGTATGCCAAAAGCTTTATTCCGAGTTTTCACCGTCTTTATGTATGCTCTGAACAACGGCGTGATATCCATTTTAGTATCAAGTTTGCATAGAATAGATGGGGAAATGAAATTGTACTGTTTAAACTTACACGTTCACAGCTGTGTTGTATTGATAATCATTTTCAATATTGTTCATTGACATAAATGACAACTGACATTGACAAGTAACAGTAGTGAAGCAAGGACTAAAATTATTCTGAAAAAAAAAACACACACGGCTATAGTTCAACCTAAGCTGATCTCTTTTTTGATACGTTTTCCATACAATAAAAGGCAAGCATCAACTGAATTTCTATAGCTCGGAGTGTAGCTGTCCATACAGACAATCCTTTAATTTATTATCGATTTAAACTTGATTGCTGTGCTACCAATATTCTTGCTGTACGATCGGAAATAAATATTTCCGAACGCTATGATGTCAAATGTCCGAGATGAAAGTTCTGGAACGCAAGCATGTTTTTCTTTTTGTGATTTGTTTTTATTTTTATTAGTTATCTGTGGTTTAATTTTACAACACAAATATATCAGCAAAATAGAGTTTTCTATTGTTTTTATTAAAAAAATACGCCAAAAAACGCTAAATTTAAATAACAAAGATGGGATCTACTGCTGGTAATGGAAATCATAGCCAACATTCTATACCTATCGATATTTTAGATGACTTGTGCAGGTAGGTTCATGATGGTTCATTCAATTCAATACGCAGATACGTTTTTAATTCACTATTTCCGAGCAATGTTTATTTACAAACACAATTTTCCGGGACCTGAGCACGCAGTAACGCAATTCATAACAGCTAGTTAGCGAAGAAAAGGTTGAAAACTTTCTGAAGTTGAATGCCTTGGATTTTTTTTATATGAATAAAAAATCTATTTTTCACTTCCAGTCGCTTCATAATAAACTTACCACCGGAGGACCGAGGGAATCTGGTACGGATATGTTTCCAAATAGAGCTTGCACATTGGTTCTATTTAGATAATTACTGTACTGATGAAACCACCAGGCTCAATCCTTGTGGTATTAGAGAGTTCGCAGCACATATATTTCAAGTGAGTTCCTTTTATTTGATGCTAGAACAATATCTATGGTAGAAATTCATTTATTGTGAACATAGGTATCACAAGAATGTTAAATATAATAATAAATGGGGCAAGTTCTTAAAGCACGGGGATATTCTATACCTGAATTCAATTATTTTTACTGTTCTGTTTGATTCTGGATAGAATGTGCTTCAGTAATTGCAATAAATTTTTGTTTTTGTGATTTAAAAAAAACTAACTAAAGCAGCATATAAATTTAAGCTTATAAAATAAGGCTGGACAGTTTGTTTGTTTCAACACTCTAATCTCTGGAACTAACAGTAGGACTATCAGAAAACATCTTTTTTTATGATTGCAACACTCATGACGAAGGCTGTTTTCATGATAGCTAAAACCCCAGGGCTCAGCTAGCAAAAATTTAAAACAACCAACCAATTTCCATAAGCTATAATGTTTTGTCTTCTTCTCGCCATGATGAACTATCATTTGTCAAAACAAGACAAAACACAATACGGCTCTAAGAGAACTTTTTTTTTTTCATTTATATCTATAAACCTTTTCCAGCATGTCCCGCAACTACGTGAGCATGTGAGCAGTTTAGACGAGGTGTTGGACAACTGGCGTGAGTACAAACAGACAGTGCCCACATATGGGGCCATTCTGCTGGACACAGACCTCTCACATGTGCTGCTGGTCCAGTCTTACTGGACTAAGGCATCCTGGGGCTTCCCCAAGGGGAAGGTTAATGAGGATGAGGAGCCATGGAAGTGTGCCGCCAGAGAGGTGAGCATTTTGTGCACATCTACTAAGTACAGAACTGAGAAAAACTCATATTATCTGAAAATATTCATTTACTCCAAATACATACTTTGGCTGTTGGATAAGGAAGAAAGTGATTAACTACCATGGTTGCAAAATAAATAACGCTAATTTTAGTTGTAATTATGATTACTCTTAACTAATCAGTACAATGTACAGATTCTAATGTTAAAAGGGTGCTAATTTAATTGTCTCCTGTGTGGCAAAACTCGGTATAACTCTGAAAGATGTCTATGTGGTCCCATACTATTCTCCCTCTCTACTTCCCTTCTTATTCTTCTCCCCCACTCAGGCCAAACGTTAGATCCTCATAAAGTAGGATATAATAATTAACAAAAGTTTATTTGCAGGTATTGGAAGAGACCGGCTTTGACATCAGCAAGCTGATAAACAAAAACGACTATATAGAAGCTACAATACACGATCAAATCGTCCGCCTATACATTATTGGTTACATTCCTAGGGACACCAAGTTCCAGCCACAAACAAGGAACGAAATTAAGGCCTGTGAGTGGTTTCCTTTGGTAGATTTACCAGCGAATAAGAAAGATATGACACCAAAACTCAAAATGGGCGTTAGTCCTAATGCATTTTTCATGGTGTTACCATTCGTAAAGCGCATGCGGCGCTGGGTTACAGAAAGAAACTCGAAAGTGTTCACCAATACTAGGAGAACGCGTCACAAATCTATGGGGGACATAGAATCTACTTCTTCAAACAAGCCCAAACCTAAAAGTATTTCTCAAGGCTTACAGAATGAAATACAGGAATTCCAACAGCTGAATTCTGTGCCGAATCCGTTTAAGAGCCAGGGTAATGGTTATAATAATAACCATGGGAACGGCCATAATAATAGCCATGGTAATGGCCATAGCAGTAGCCACAGCAACAGTCATGGCAATAGTCAAGGTAGTGGGACTAAAAACACACCAAACCAAAATGGTTCCAGAAAGGAGAAGAAGGTTGCTAAGCGACAGTTGTTCACGCCACAGAATACTCAAAACAACGGCTTTTCCCCCGTTCAAAAGGATAACAGTCCTAACAATGTATCTCCCGATGAAAGTGTCTTCTTCAACTTCGTGGCTCCATCCTGGGCTAACTTCAAATTTGACAGACGAGCCATCCTCGACTGCCTTACTTGAGCGTAAGCAGATATCTATTTGGCTCTAAATTGTAGAACGTGATGACTCCCTGATTGGAAATTGACATTATTTGTAATTAAATAGTTACAAAGCATTTTATGATTAATTGTTGTTTCATTTACAGAGATTTACATCTCGAGACAAAAAGAGAACTAAATATTTTTGGATGTATCTTTAGTCAATCACGTTTACATGTATCACCAAACTTTAAGGTCGTTTTAATCAGTAATCGTCAGTGCAAAATATACCTTATCTCTTTGCATTAAAACACTCGAATGCATCTTCAGACCATTATTAGACCCTATATATACCAAACTTAATATATACCAAACATAATGGAAGTTTGTGAGTTCACGCTCATCAATGGATGCTAGTTTTGCCTTGATAGTTTGTGCATATTGTGCAGATAGAAATCAATATGCCATAAATATATAAAATATGACATATTATGATCAATATATAGGGGCAAGTCTAATATTTTCTACTATCGATTCCATACGGTACAGTACTGCTGTTCCTTAAATATTTGGAAAAAATGGATACTCGCGGCAAGACCGTTTGAATATTAACAACTACTGCTACAACTGGTTGTGTATAATATTTAGTCTTACATAGTAGATTGAAAGGCGACCCCAATATGAAAAAGGTTTTATTGGCCTAGTTTCCCGCGGATTGCCCGCCTATTACAATCGGTTCAGTAGTTTCAGAGTTTATCGAGTACAAACACAGACTTTTGTGTGTTTTTAATCGATAAACTCTGTTACTCTTTAAATATAGAAGTATAGATGATGTATTGCATATTTGCATATCAATACCCGATTTATATAGCCACTGATACTGTCACTTACCGCATTCCAAATACCTGCTAAGACAATTTTAACTTTATTACGAAAATGTTACTGATGTAATTACATTACAAATAATAATTGTCCAGTAGTTAATGAATGGGACAGATTTATGCGTCTCGTCCATATAGTTCACTGCGTAGTGGCTCGTGCCACAGGCTATCTGGGGTTAATTTATAGTTGGGGAGTTGCGTTGTTAGTTCCCGGGGAAATATTGCACTTTGAGTTGGATGCGTGGCACGATCTCGCCCCCTGACCCCTTATCTTGGTTCACTGATCCCTAGACCCCTTGTCTACCACTATAGCCTGTCGCGGGTCGTGGTTAAATGTGGTCACTAATCCCTTAGCACCGTACTTCAATTAACTTCCCTTGCCCGGCAATTCTAAATTTTTTTCGTAACCACAGCTTAACTTACCAACTGCCTCATTCCTCAACTTTCTCTATGCTAGAGGTCGTTGGTTCGATTCCTAGGTCGAGCAGTGTTATTCGGGTTTTCTATGGAATTCTCAGTAGCAGTTCGGAGTTTGGATATGTGCCTAATGAATGGCTCGCCCACTTTTAAATGGGACCTAAATATACAAGCGAATTGTGGGCGTACATTGAATACACTTCTGCCTAATCCTATGCGAAATACAAGCATGATGGTATGTTTTATACCTATGCAGTTCAGCCACGTATACAGAACTATTATAAATTTAATAATTTTGCAAGTTACAATATTTGATTACCGTAATTAAAAAACGGACTTGCGTTTGACCCAAGAACATGCACTTCATAGTATTTATCAAGAAAGATCACTGGAATAGGTACTCATTTCTCTGTTGTACTGTTTCAAGTTAATGAGGTTATCAAATAAGATAAACTTACGCAATTAAACTGAACTAAATTGTGTTTTTATTGAGGTAGGAAACAGTTGAAGCCATTTTTATCTCAGCCATGCAGTGAAATTGGCTGTTGATAAACCTTCTTACGTAATAATTGAACTTATATTATTACTAGCGATCGACCCCAGCTTCGGTCGTGTATTATCTTTATATTTCATGGTTCGTAATTTTTTCGTCACAAAACAAATTATAGGCCTAATTCTTTTTCTCATGAATATTGCTGCCTATTGGTGCAAACCGCATGAAAATACATTCAGTAGTTTTTGAGTATATCGCAAACAGACAGATGTGACGGCAGACTTCGTTTTAAAATATGTAGTAATAAATGATAATTATATGCATTAAAAATAATGTATAAAATAATTAGATTTTTATACTTACTAACTTTCGATTTTTTATTAGATAAGCAGTAATCTGTTAGATGATGTAATAAAACCCCACATTTCACAATACTAGTGCATTTATTCGTTACACAATATACCTACATACAAAACAAGTAGACATAATCAAAATTAATATCACATCAGAAAATACAAAGCTAACGATTAAGCCTACAAAATAATTTACAAAAATATACAAAATTCGTTTAAAAAAATACGTACAGATATAGTCAAAAACATTTTAGTTTCTCTTTTTAAAGCATTACGTAATCTGTTAGGCATATAAGAAAATAAATATACAAATGATTGCAATATATACTGTCACACAAATAACGACTTTACAGGCATACAAATTAAGCCGATTTGATTCAACCATTAACCTCGTAAAAAAATAACTAGCATTCCTAGTTATTTTATAGGTACATGTATCTCTAACATTCACTGAATATAATACAGTAAAATACCTATAAAAAAACTGGGATTGGTTAACATGCATTAAAAAAAAAATATTCCCGAAAAATGCATTTGAGATTCCATACATGGTATAAAAATATAAGCAAATAAAATCTTTAGTGGTTTATCATATTTCAACTCAGTCCTCTGTATTTAGCAATGTTTTTTTTTAAAAGCTTCGGATAGTAATCATGTTCTGAAAATAGTCAAATCCATAGCCAATATCTTAAAACTAATCCAATATATATAACTATTTTCATATATTTTAAAGTGCTTATCAAAATACTGTAACATCACATAATTATTTTTGGGAACATTATTATATTTTTATCGTCAACACAAATAAATTGTATAATTTCTACATTACGTTATATTTATCTGTAAATTTTTAACAGGATTTTTTTTCATATAGTTTATAAACGGTGATGTGACTGAATGTGAATGAGGTGAATAATTTAATACAAGATTTATTTGCGCGCGTGTTCGTGTGTATATTAAGTAACTGACACAAAAATTTATAAAACGTCAACATATATAATAATATAGGTAGATAAGTATATATTTAATAAAAAATATTAAGTATGACATAATGATTGAGCATGTTTAAGGAAACATATTTTTACAATCTTAATTTGTTTCAAGATAGATACTTTTCACATGTACAGAAAGTTCATGAAGTAATGTCAAAATTAATGTCAAGATTAATATAGTAATCTGCACTTTGATGTATTTTTGTTAATTACGTAAAGTACAGTCGCCAGCAGGTCAAGGTATACAAAACTGTCAAATTTCTCTAAATGATTTTAAACCTTAAATTGTTAGATATAAAGTTCAAAATCAACTGTCAAAATTTGACATTTTGTGGTACTTGATGTGCTGGCCACCGTACAATCAATCTTTTACCCATACGTAACTCACATGCTGTTTTTTTTAATCCAATATCTATATTTTATTTGATTTTTCCATATAAGCTGTATGAATAATTAAATTAAAGGACATAGAACAATTTGTTATTAATTTATATAGTCTAGGTAACTTAACGATTATATTTGGACTAAGTCAAGATCGTGAGGACCACAGACAGGGGGCCTACCATGAACTTTTAAAATATTTGCCAAGTACAGGACAGGCCAACTATGCAGGTCAACCTGACAGGTTTTCTATTTGTACCATGAACAATTCGAACTGCCCTGCAATGCATCAACTTCAGACCTGCTACACTAAAGCTGTCCGGTTCGCTTTAACATAAATAAACGTTCTGAAATACGCTTTCGCATTATTATCGGTTTTACGGTTTTAAGGAAGTTAGGATAATTATTTCAAAATACTGTTTTTATGAGAGTAATACTTCTACAGACACTAAGTTTTGTTGCAAAACATTTTAAGTTATCATGATTTAAATGTTAAAGACCCTTGTCAATACAAACACTTAGCATACAAGCAACTAAAGTAAGGGCTGTTTTCGAACGAAGCTTTAAGTACATACGAATCAAATAATTTCTTATGCACAATTTACGAGATCATAATAACTTCTTGTGGTGGTTTTTTTTTTAATTTTTGGAACACTCGTAAGAAGGTAGTTTCTTCATAGCAGACAATTGTATCGTGTTCGTCCTTGTGAGTGGTAAAGGAAATATTAAAATAAGTTATCATGATTTAAAAAAGAGTTTCATATGAACAATTGGAAACGTTGTGTGAATTTTAAATAATCACAAGAACATTGCAATGGGCTACAACTTAAGTGCTCGGTCAATGTTTCGAAGATGTGTGATGCGGACGGAGGTGGTGGAAAATTGGCATTCCATTGTTGGTGGTGCTATCAAATATTATAAAGGCTGGGCAGACAACAATTAATTAAAAATAAATAATGTGTTCTTTATTTTCTGGTAAGTACATCTTAATTAAGTACCAACTCTATTTTTTGGATTTTAGTGATGAGTTTATCACTGATATTATCGATATCTTACTCAAGAAATCAAGTAAGTAGTTCATCTTCATCACACATCGACAATGAACGGAAAATATAATACTTTTATTCTGTCTAAAATTTTAAATAATGCTACAATAGTATGTAATGCACTAAGTCATTTTTACTTTAGGTTATTCTTACAAATTAAAGAAAACAGGTCAGTAAAAGCTACTTTTATACGGCTGCTAAATATGACTGCAGGGCAGTTCAATTTCAAGTGCTCTAATGTCAAAAATGAGTTGATGGTAAAGCTCTTTGCAGGTCAGCCCGCTGAAATGTTGTCACGTGACCGCTCGCCGGCTTAAGTCACGTGACCGCTGGCTGGCCGGTTATTTGATGTGCTCATGGTACAAAATAACACGACAGTTCACTTTCCGTCTAAAATTGACCTGCTATAAGAGTTTATGGTAGGCCCCCAGGTATAACGATTTATAAAAAATATATTACAACTAATTAAGGCATTATTAAGTGAAGTGACGCGTAGACTCGTAAGCTGAACAGGGAGGGTAGTTTGATTTTTGTGTCGTACAATAATAGTACTAAAAATTCCATAACTATGCCATTGAAAGAAACTCTTCATACTAGAGGAAGGCAAATGCGATTTCTGTCGCTGCGAGAGTCGGACATAAAAAAAATGGTAATAGAGGATTATTCAAATCAACTACTAAATCAAAATCAATTGCCATATGTAAGAAAGATCATCACTTACGAACGAATCGATCAATTTGGCTGTTTTATTTTTTTACATTTAAACATTACGCAGCGTTTCCACTGACGACAAAACATGTTGCAAACATCTATCTTACTCTATCTAACTCTCAAAGAGTGAGTGGGATAAGTAGCTGTTTACAACATGCACTCGACACTAAAAACCGTCAACGATCTCTAAAACATATTTTTCATATATACAATATAATCCTATATTTGTCTAAACCTATAGTTGACTCTACCGAAACCAAATAACATTTAATAATGGACATTTAACGATATGTAGGTAGACCAATGATGTAAGCATAAATATGTCGACATCGATATAATATCGTATTTTATCGATATATACAGCATTTGACAGCTTTTATGATGTCATCTTATTGTCAAGACAAGTTTGTAGATTTTTAGAGAAGAAAGTCTTCAGATTTCATACAATTGTTTGCAAGAAACTCTATTTTATCGATTTTTAAGATGCGGAGTTATATGCTGCCATTTACGATAAAATTATTGAATTTACACGTATCGACATTTTTAATGATTTGGTTCCATGCTCACACCGTTATACTTTTAAAATTAACCAGAACTTTATTTTGTTTAAATACGCCTAGTTATTTGGAAACGTAAATGTCCGTTACAGCTCTTGCATTTTACGAGTACGCGTGTGTTATTTCAGTTTGTACCTTATGTCCTATGTCAATAAATACAAAACTGCCTTATTGGTCTAGTGGTAACAATTGTGGTTCTACGTTCGATTCCCTGGCCAAGCAGTGTTATCCCTTCAGGGAATACAGGCGTAAATGTATGCTATGAACCTTATGCCTATGCCCTTAGAGGTTACCGACACGTAAGTTGTAACACGCACGTAGGGCTACACATCAAGGAATACATCTCCAACATAAGCTGATCTCTCACATAATATGATAAGCAATACAATTCGAGATCAGCTTATTCTGGATTTATAGTTTGACTTGTAGCCGTATAATGTGGAACACGATTAACATAATTCTACCTTATTTCATTCGTCATCTGTGAATCTCGTTGGTGGGTTTCTTCGCTGCTTGCACTTCTTGACGAGTACGTAGGTTATACCTGAGGCGGCCAGCAACACAGGCACTCCCAGACCGATGGAAATTATGATGATCACGAAGAGGGAGAAGCTCTCGAGCGGCGGAAGGCCATAGCCTATCGTGAATGACCTGACAAAAACATGATAAAAACATATTATTCAAAGTTATAATATAAACATAAAATATCATACCATCACGCATGTATTCCCCGAAGGGTGAGGCTGAGGTGTACTAATGTACAACCACACTGCGCTGGTATATTTAGGTCCAATGTGACCTAAATATACCAGCGCAGTGTGGGGTGAGTCTATTGCCATTAACCTTTAACTCTATGAAAATCTCAGTATCAGCACGGAATTTGCATTTGTGCCCAGTTATATATAATATTTTCGATGCTTTGAAGGATTCCACGAAACGATGGAGTATGCTCTGGGTTCGACATAACATTGACATAATTTTTTTTTGAAATTGCGACTGGTTTTAGGGCCTTTTTGTTTTTTTTTTTTTTTGTTTTAATACTACAACTGCGCTTTCTAATAACCTTGTAGAGTAGTAGTAGTGTCGCGCTGGCATGTCTACATGTCAGCATGAATGGGTCGGCATGACCGGGGAAGTACTACCCTCCCACAGAATATCGACGTCAAGTAGCAGTATGCATACTGTTGCATTTCATACGGTGAGTGTGGAGCGCCGGAGGCCCAATTCCTCTCTCAGTCCCCTTCCTTCTCCTTCCTCTCCATTTTCCTTAAACAGGCTCGGAAACGCATCTGCAACTCCTTTGGTTTTGCAGCTGTCCATGGGCGGCGATGACTACTTCCCATCGGGTGCGCTGGCCTGCTCTTTTGCCGAGTTATCCCATAAAAAAGAGCAACTCACCAAGAAGTGTAGTTATGTTGTCGGTAGTATCCATCGCCGGGCAGACCGAACGATATGAACATGTCCTGCACAAGCAGGTTGTCATGATCGAAGTCGCGGTAGAACACGCGAAGCGTTGAATGCTTGGGCAGTTTGGCACTGGGAGCATACATAAAACTAATGAATGCTGTGACATTGTGTGTATTTATGGTGTATATTTGCACTGTAACACCTTAAATAAATTTGAATTTTACACAGAATTATAATAAACTATCGACTCTAAATTAATCATTTCGGACAGGGATTCAGTAAATGTGTTGATTACATACAATAGAGAATTTCTGGACTTCTTATTCATGAGTTTGCGTTTCTTCTCAATATCGAAAATATTGACTTGTAAAAGATTCTTTAAAATATCTATTTATAGAAATGTTTATACATATGTAAATATCTTATTAGCTGAGATAAAATAATATTTTTATTTTGTTGAAAGTTAAGGTCAAAATCATTTATTCAAGATAAATGCTAGAGAGTACTTTTTGATCGTCATTTTTACATTATAGACAGCCCCCAACGGCCGCTCTTCACCGCCTCCTAGTGTTATTGCTGCGAAAAAGAAGCGCCGCAAATAACTCCCCAGCAACGCATTATAAATTATATATATTTCTGTAAATAGATTCCTTTAGGCTCTTCTACAAGTCAATGTTTTTTTTAACTAGATGGCGCCGGGTTTTCCTATCTGACGACCTCTGAAGAAGAAAAGCCGAAACAAACTGACAGTAGTAATATTATACATAAAAAAATATCAGAAAAATATCAAAGTCCTAAATGACGGCACGCCTACAGCAATCATTGTGTAGCTCAACCATTTTTAAGGGAGCTCAACACGCGTCGCACAACGAAACCAGCAAGACATTTGCGTGGGTCAAAAACTGTCAGAAAACTGTTCATTTTACTAAGCGGTTAGAAGTTCGTATGTTAAACATTTTCATATATTTTATCAACATTTACCTGGTAATGTTAGACAGGTATGCGTTGGTAGATGAGGACACGCTGCGTTCTGGCTCAGTGTAGCTAACAGGCCGGAACTGTATGAAACCGCCATTGTCAGACTTACTAGACTTCGGTGTCTTAATCTCGAATATCTGTGAAGAAAATATTTGTTCTTATGTGTGACAGTAAATGAAAAGAAGAAAAGAAAAACACATGTGCCCACACATGTCACATAATCGGAATTAATATCAAGCTGAATTAGGGTTTCCAAATATGCCAAAAAAGTTATTACACGGCTTGTTGTGGAGTTGCGGAAAAGAGCCGGGCAAAAATCGTAGCATAAACTAGATATAATAGTATCCTACCTAGTGGTTTACAGGCGTCGGTGTTATTGATGCCTGTTTTATATGTATCGGTCTTTTGGGCGTGTTTTATAAGCGTCGATCTTATGGGTGTCGGTCTTAAGACCTTACGTGGGGTCTAAACATTTTGGCGAACTGTGGGCTTACATTACTAAATCTCTGCCTTACCCCTTGGGGAATAAAGGCCTGATAGAATAAAAAGAAAGAAGAATACATCCTTCATATGTCTCAACTAAATGTTCATTAGAACACCGTTTCCTATAAGATTAATGAAGATTTCTGCGTTTATTAGCTCTGTCATCCTTCTCACCTCAAAAACTCCCGGCGTATGCTCATCATCCATGCTTTTCCTCATGGTGTACGTCATGCTGTCGCTCCAGCTGTCCGTGCTGACGATAGTGAAGTGCACCGCGTATCTCGACGCGTTGTAATCGCGCGATGACGTCAAATTCACGAGGCTTACGTCCACAAGGGTGGAGTTGGCTGTGTGGATCAAGTGAGGTAGGTCCACCGCGTAGTCTTTGAACGGCAGTAAGTCCAGCTGATGGGGAGACATTGTGTTGGATGATGACCAAAGGAAATATGATATCACTACCGACCGTAGTATTATATGTTGAACTTCTTTTTAGCACGCAGGGCGATACTATACTGCGATATCTATGTATAAATTGTGAATCCTGGTATCTGGTATGCGTCTAGACTCAACTTTCTTTTTTTATGAGTTAAGTCGGCTAACGAGCAGACGAACTATCTAATGATAAGTAGTCATTACCACCTATGGACACGTGCAACACCAAAGTAGTTGCAGATGCGTTGTCGAGCCTATTAACTGTGGCAGACGAGTAAGTGGCCCATCTAATGATAACTGGCAACCGCTGTCCGTAAACGGGCTGTGTTTCCTTATAAAAACACAACTAAGGTGCTACCGTTGGGAAAAAGGGGGGGAAAGGAAAAATATAAAACGAAGGGGACTGGGGAACAATTGGCGCTCCGCACTCACCGAACGAACGTTAAACTTTGCATACAGATACTTAACGTGGATATTCTGTGGGAGGGTTAGTTCTTCTCCTATCGTGTCGATCCATTCATGCTGGCATGCTAGCGAGACACGAAGTAGTTCCTACAAAAACCTTACCACTTACCTTTATATCAATAATGCCTATCCTCCCCTGGTCAGACAGATAACCGGACATGTGCAACATGACCTCCTTGGTAGTCAGAACTCTGTCGGCTAGCAACCACGTCACATCACGCAGCGGTAGCGCCCTCTGCGGGCACTTGTTGTCTATGTACCCGTTGTTGTCAATGTCATTGTATTCTTGTAACTGAAACAAATCAATTTAAATAACACCTTCAAGCGGATATTAGCTAAGTCCAGAAAATTCTTAAAAAAAAAGAAAAGTGTAGGTTGGTCACAATATTGTAGTTCGCTGAGTCCGTCCACTCCGGTTTCGATAGTCTGGCAAAAGTTGAAGCGTTTTCGAAGCAGTCTAGCACCTGCTTCTTCCAACAACATCACAGAGGAACTGGGGTACCAGTTCTTCACAAAAATCGCCGCGGCTTATGTTCCATGCGTAGAGGAATGCAGTGTTGGCATGGATAATGTAGATAATACTGCCGATCCTATGAACAAGCCATTTAGCCTAGATGAATTAACATCTGTCCTATCCCATGTTAGAGACTCCGCCCCGGGAGTGGATGGATTCACCTACTCCTTTATTTCTAAAGCTGGTCAAAACACTCATCAATATTACTTGGACTTGGCTAACTCCTGCTTTACTTCTGGCTACATTCCCAAAGAATGGAAGGTTCAAGTTGTCATTCCAATACTAAAACCAGGCAAAGACCCTAGTGATCATTGTTCATATAGGCCTATTGCTTTATCGTCCATACTCATAAAACTTTTAGAACACTTAGTTAAAAATCGATTGGAGTGGCTGATGGAGAACGGAAAGCTGCTCCCGGAGACTCAGTTCGGCTTTAGGAAAGGTCTGGGCACAGCTGATAGTGTAGGTATCCTCACGTCAGCGGTCCGACTGGCCCTCAGCAGGGGTGAGTCTGTGGTTGCTGTCTTCCTGGACGTATCGGCTGCCTATGATTCGGTTCTCCTCCCTAACCTCAGGCAAAAGCTGCAAGAGCTGAGAATCCCGGCTAGGATCTGTCGTATCATTGGTAGTATATTTATCGACCGCACCATTCAATTGAGAATCCCTGGAGCTGACTCTGACCAAAGAACGGTTTGGAGAGGATTACCTCAAGGTTCTGTTCTGAGTCCCCTGCTGTATAACATCTACACTGCTAACCTACCCTCATCTCTCAATTTTGACTGTAAAATCCTCCAGTATGCTGACGATATTGCTTTAATGGTTTGTGGTAGTTCCATTCAGGACGCCGCTCTCTCAATGAATCTCTCTCTGTCCTCTCTAAATCAATGGCTATTTGATCACGGTTTGTCTTTAAGTGCGCCGAAGAGTACAGCTGTCATTTTTACCCGCAACCGTTCTGTTCCCCCAATAGATATTAATATTGATGGACAAATTATTCCAGTCAAGGATAAGGCTAGGTTCCTGGGAGTAACTTTGGACTCAAGATTGACGGGGATCGACCACATAAGCAACACGGTCAAAAAATGCGAACGCTCTGTTTCAGTCCTTAAGGCCTTAGCCGGGGTATGGTGGGGAGCTCACCCCTATACCCTTAAACTTGTCTATAATGCGTTAATAAGAAGCGTTTTGGATTACTGCAGCTTCCTTGTTGAGCCATGCAATAAAGAAGCGCTAAAAAAGTTGGACGGCATCCAGGCCAAATGCTTGAGAATTGTCATTGGAGCCATGAAATCCTCCCCCATAAATGCGCTTCAAGTAGAATGTGCAGAGCCACCTCTAAATCTAAGAAGACAATATTTGGCAGACCGCTTCCTATCTAAAGTTTTCTCCCTTTCATCCCATCCCTTACTCCACATTTTAGAGCATATCGACCTCTCCTATAATACCTCCCCTTATTGGAACAATAAAACAGTTCCTTTATTGATAAATGGGTACAGAGAAGTTAAACAACTCGCTGCGCCAATTTGTCAATATCCCACTCTCCCGGTCTTCTCCACCGCATATGAGACGATTCATTTCGTACCAAAAACCGTCTTGGGATTGGGTATATCAAAGAATACCCAGAACGCGAAAGATGACTTTGAGTTAGCTCTCAAGCGTTACTGGGTAGGATGGAATTTCTTTTACACTGACGCTTCGAAATTGTCTGAAACAGGAAGTACTGGTGTGGCGGTTTACTTCCAAAATACTAGGATCGCTCTACTTTTTCAATGCCCACCAGAAGCATCAGTGTTTACAGGAGAGTGCATTGGTATCCTAGAAGCCATACACTATATTAAATCCCATCAAATAACAAGATCAGTCATTTTTTCAGATTCCCATAGTAGCATTCAGGCCTTGAAACAAAATCAACTTCACAGTAAAATCCATAGTCAAATCATTGTTGATATTAAGAACTTGTTATTTGATTGTTCCCAAAACGGTTTGGATATTGAGATAGCCTGGATCCCCGGTCACTCGGGAATTGTTGGCAATGAGTGCGCTGATTCTTTAGCAAAGTATGCCACATCGAATCCGGTTGATCGAAAGCACTACATGGTTCATAACTACGATTTGCGGGATGGTGCCAAGCCCAAGTTATTTAACTTGTGGACTGAAACATGGAAGACGACCTCTAAAACCAAGGGCAAATACTATGCAGCTATACAACCCGATATCCAACGCAGGCCTTGGTTCTTTAAATGCCCTAAACTGTCGAAGAGAACTGTTTCGTCACTCTGTAGACTGAGACTCGGACATTGTTGTAGCCCAGTGTTCCTGAATAAGATCCATGTTCGGGATAGTTCCCTGTGCGAGTGTGGTCTTGCGGACGGCACTCTAGACCATATTTTCTTTTCTTGCTCCTTATACAGCAAATCTTTCGACCTCTATCGAAAAATTCCCACGTGTAACATCCCTCTCCCAACCAATTTTCATTCCCTTATCTCCCACTTCTCTCCTAAATTAATAAATATTTTGGCTACATTTATAAATGAAAACGATCTTAAATTTTAACTGCTAAGACTAACATCTACCACGAAGTCAAAAGCTCGACGGTGGTCTTTAGCGAGTCGCCGTCTCAACGTGACACTGGCAGAATAGCCGCAATCGGCTCAATTGCCACAAAAAAAAAAAAAAAAATTAAATAAGTAAATGTACTTCAAATCAATTTAGATAATGTACTTTGAAAGTTTCATTGAGGCTTAATAATAAACAAAAAAGTTGGTTATTAATTATATTATTTTTAGGTTACTAAAGATGTATTTTTTAAGGTTTAACCTTAAAAAATAAATCTTTAGTTAATGAGAACTGCTTAACTACTGGGTGCCCTATAAATCCAAGGATCCAAATCCCCAATTTTTCAGCCTTCCGCATCCAGTCCTTTCCGGCCACCTTCGCTAGATCGTCGTGCCATCTCATCATCTGCCTGCCGACGCTGCGGCGCCCAATTCAAGGCCTCCACTGAAGGACTGTGAGTCCCCACCTATCATCTCTTCGGCACATGTGACCTGCCCACTTCCACTTCTTTTTCGCGATCACTACGGCTATGTATTTACGTATTACGGACTCTGTCTCGGAGAGATATTCCCAACATAGCCCGCTCCATGGCCCTCTGAGTAACCTGCAGCTTATTTAGTATCCGCCCAGTGAGTGTCCAGGTCTCCGCGCCATATACAATGACAGGTAGGACGCATTGTTCAAATGTACGAGGTTTTAAGGTTCATTGGTATGTATGTAGGTATATTAATAAGGGAGCCTCTCATAAGGAAGTGGGTACAGGAATTAGTCATTTATTGGTATCTATGTAAATTTCGCACAATCTACAAAGAAAACTAAAGCAATTAATTAGGCGATTAAACTAATCAAAAATATAGCGCAGCGAATAAATTATCTCGGGTTACGTATTCATTACAAAACCTAGGTAATACCTACTGGCGATGAATCAAGCAAATATTATCATGATACTTAGAATGGCGGACTATTAAACAACTGAGTCAATAATGGACTGGAATTTGATATGACCAATATTTGTAAATCATATTATTATTGTTAGTATTAACATATTAGGCCGAAGTGTCTCTTGTACGCACGGCTACACATCAAGCTATACCAAACCAGTATAGGCTGGCTTTCAATTGTGAGGAAAACCTTTACAATGGGAGGTCAGTCTAAACTGGTTTTGTATAGCTCGATGTGTAGCCGTGTGTACTCCCACAGTACGGCGTGTGAAGTCTACCAACCCGCATTAGGCTAGCATGGTGGACTAAAACCTAATACTCTCAATATGAGAGGATACCCGTGCCCAGCAGTGGGAAATGGGTGATGATTCTTCTTTTGGAATGTAGTAGAGCCAATTAATATCTCTCATATCGAAGCCATGCATTCGTGAGTGTTTAACACAGATATTGCTGCATTGGTATCAAATTAAAACGTGCTTGTTTGTGTTAGCTCGCGGAATGGGGACACAACCTATGACTCACGAGTATCGGCTATTAGACGAAATGCACTTACTTAAACATTTAAGACTTTAGTATTCAAATAGAGCAGTTATTTGGTCTTGCTATAGAATTGAAACTGTATGTAGCAGCTCGTAATTCGGGACCTAAAATTATACAGCGGAGTGTGGGTCTTCGTCAGTACATCTCTGGCTAATGATTTCAGATTGAAATTAGCGAAAGCCTCTTTTGTTACTGATTTGAGCCAATTTAAGGTGATGGATCCTCGGATATAAATTACAGTGTAAGAAATATCGATCTCAAGTTATACACCGGAAGATTTCGATGCTAAGCCTGCAAGACCTCTGCCTGCGGTATCGAATTCCTTTTCACACTTTATGTCCTAAGGTACGAGTGAACTTGATCTCAGAACGTCGAACCTACCTAGCTATCTCACGCCTTTGCGCCCTCCAAGAGCGGGAATGACGAGGATAAGTTAATCCATGCATCATTATTAATTTTCGAATGCGGTAGAGTTCACTTTTATTGTTTAGGCAAGAGTCGCTGCTTATTGTAATCTGGACTTAAACAGCGGCGAAAGTTTTGGAGAAAGTCAGGTGTAGAGAAATTATTTTTATTATTATTTTAAGTCCTCCCTACTCTCTTTGAAGACTTTTCGGCTTAAAGCTACAAGTCTCTGATGCAGAAGACAGTTCATTCACGTTGATAGTCTCCAAACAGAAATGGATGAATGAGTCACGGTGTTTCCATAATGCGACCCTCGCGCCTTGTTAAATTAACAGATGCATGTTATTGAAAGCAATATTCGTCAGTTACCGAATGATAGTTATTATTATTATATCCAGTTTCCGGCCGTTTGAGGATAATGTTAGCGTAATGTGGGCGTTATCATGATTATGCGGTATTTTACTATATTGCGGGTTTTTACCGGAAAAAATAATTTGATGATATTAATTACTAACTGGATGAAAGGAGCACTGTGGCGTTCACTGGCTTACATCCAGCAGTGGATGAATACGGGCTGATGATGATGAAGAATTACTAACAAATATGGATTCCAAGCTGATGTTATGTAATGTAAAATCTATCAAACCTCTTTGGCAAAGCATCAGTTAAGTTTATACTTCATAGGGTCTTTCAGGGTACTTATCACACTATTTAGAGATCTTAAGGCATTGCAATAAGGCATTGCCCTGCTCTTTAGGACTGCAGTGGGATGCTAGATAACCTTCCTTCCTCATAAATGTGGCTAACATAATTTTAATCTGACTAGTAGTTCCAGATAATAATACATTCAAACAAACAACCTCTTCAGCTTTATTATATATCTATAGATCTATAGATTAATAAATAGCACATCTTTTCCAATTTAGGTTGTTTATAAGTAAATATAGATTGGCTTTTGTCAAAGGACATGCTATTTGGTACATATTATATGTCCTAAATAAACAGTAGTTGTGTTTACCAGTGGTTTCATAAGATATAACAGATAATATTATAGTAAAAGAATATAAATACCTTATCAATAGTAGCAGCAAAACTGTACAATGGTTTCTCAGAGAGTGTAAATTGGGTGGGCACCTTGTCTTGCCAAGATATGTTTAATGTGGCGTTAAGTTTTGAAATCAAAAATATAATGGTTGGCATCCCTTTTGTGAAGTCCCATATCTGATGGATGGAGTCATGGTGCCCATCAGCTCTTATATACAATAGGGTTGTGTCACAATCCTTACATCCGGGATTCAGGCTTGAGATTATCTGTAAAGGTTTGATAACATTAAAATTGTTTGAATATATAGATATGTTATCAGTCTGAAGTATATTTCGTATAGAAGTTACTGTAATTTATTGATTATATATATAAAATAAAATTATAAGATATTTAAAAAAAATATGCACCTAAAGAAATCTTATATTATAGTATTGAATTAAAAGGTATTGTTATAGTACGTAGGAATTGATTGGTCTCCTGCATAATATAAAAAAGTATTACTACTTAGTACTTTAAAATTATTATCTCATTAGTAAATGTATTCTGGGATACCCTTAGTAGAAAGAAATTGGTCAATGATGGACTTTTTGAAGGTTTTATTTTTTTAAGGCTAAAAACTCATTTGAAATAAAAAAATTACATTTGCATGCCAGTAAGCAATAGCAAATAAATGATTTATGATTATAATTACAAATCATTTATTATATGATTTATAAAAACATAAGACCTCCATATCCTCAACCCATTACATTGTCCCACAGCTGGGCATGGGTCTCAGAACAAGAGGAATTAGGCTATAGTCTACCACCACATGTTGATTCCAAATTAAAAATCAAAACACAGACATCAAGATCATAGTTAACGTTATGCTGTTTGCACAACAAAATTGGTCTCGTGGATATTATTGTAATAACATTTTACAAGTGCTAAATAAATGATTTGTTTCATTAAATACTTTGATGCAACTTAGATAGAACTTTAATCACTGCGTATGTAGGTTACATGCATTTAGATTGTTGTACCTAATACAAACATTCAATTAAGTATCATATTCAAGGGAAGATAATAATGTGACATAGAATGACATCAGAGCAACAAAATGAGGCATGAGGCAGCAAGAGTCTGTAATATAATATTATTTTTTGATCTACTAGCCAACTAGCTATTATTTCTTATAAATATTTGAAAAAAAATAGACCTACTGTGCCAGTTGAAATAACAATGACAGAATTACTTAATACCATCGACCTTCTAAACACAAAGAGATAAGACACCACAAAAAAGGGGTGTTGACGACATAGTACCTTCACTTAGAATTACAAGATAAAATTATATTAATATATTTATCACAACAAAACCCACCTTTCTATCTTGTCCGTACACAAAAGGCAGCAATAAACCAACTAGTAAAATCAGTAAATGCATCCTTATCGAAAGAGGAGGCGTAAGAATTTTTTTACACTAAACAATTAGTTATGTTATTGTTATATCAGCGATACGGTGTCACAGTACAATAAACAAATGATAATGACATCGGCACGTGTACTTTCTACGACGTCGACTATTATGCCCTAAACGATAACTACTATCAATTAAATTAATTTATAGCTTTCTCTTTGTAATTTTTACGCGTTCACTTCGCCTTATTTGCGTCATCTTATAACCCTACAAATGCAAATATATATTTTGAGTTATCGAAGGCGCTAGTGCTCTACTAACTTTTGAATGAAAATCTCAAACAGACTCAAACTGGTTGATCGTGCATGTGTTTTTAATTCGGTCGGCTAATGCATGTCAGTGATGACAGGTTCGTTTAGAAATACAACTGTCATTTGAGTTGACAGCATGATCGGATACCTTATACAAGGGCCGCGTTCCACTTGGCGATCACAACGATCAGTTTTTCCCGGTCCACTTGCTTGTGAGCGTTACTGTCTTACACCCAAGTGGAACGGAGTTTAGGATTTCTCAACGATCACTTCGACCCACCTTTTTAGATGGGTAATTGTGGTCGTCGCGTGGGCGTAAGTCATGACGTCATGAGTGACGTTTTCGCTGCGACCACAACGACCGCGGTCGCCATGTGGAACGGCCAAAGGAGCGTTTTGAACGTTGTGATCGCCAAGTGGAACGCAGCCAAGGTCTTCTTTTCAACCGACTTCAAAAAGGAGGAAGTTATCAATTCGACTATTTTTTTAGTAATAAACATCCCATCAACACTATACATAGTGTCATCTTTTCTGAAAATAACTCGGATCAAATAAAAAGTTAAAAAAGAAGTGAGGCCGGCTAAAACTACGCCATGCCGTGTACAACACAATTACCCTCCGGCGTCACTTCTTTTTTCGCAAAGTTCCATCTTCTTTTTATTTGATCAGAGGAAAATAATTATAATATCAATGCATTTCAAACGCAGTGTTTGCTAATTTCCAATTCATGGTCAGCCACATACTGGTGTGTAGTCTGGCAACCAGTCCATTCACACCAAGTTAAAGTGGTGATTTATTATACATATATAGATAAATAGATTTACCCCCTTGTGAGAGGAAGCCAGTGTTTAGCAGTGGGACAGTGAAGGATTGATAATAACAGAATTTGGTTACAAACAGGACTTCCGTCGTTTTTCTTTAACCACAAATAAAACGTAGTAATTGTATATAAATATAAAACATTTATTTAGTTAACAGTTTCACCGCCCGTATTGGCTTTTTTTCTTTCTTCATCTTCGCTCGGCGAGTGCTGCCGTTTAGCTTGCTGCTTATCTTTAGCGTGCTTGTTTTGATTTCTTATCGCCTTCGACATTTTCTCGTCTCCCAAACTGTTAAAAAATGCGAAACATATTTAACCGAATAATTGTTCACTACATTCTTACAGTTAATGTTTAACTTGATATAGCTTGAATAAAAAAGAAATGAGAAAAACTGTGCGTTCTTATGCAAGGTGCAGATGCAGAACACGCAAGGACGCAATAGGACCTGACAGCCCACGCTTTAAAACTTAACACAGACTGAAGTTGGCACGACTAACGACATTGGAAGTTGAAAATTTCACCTTTCACTTTTGCCAATAAGGTTGAATTAATTATTTTTGGTATATCGATTTACTATTTTATGTCTAGAGTAGAGATAATAGAATAGTTTAGATATAAATTTTTGTATGTATTTTATATTTTTGTATGTTTAGGTCCCATGTAATTCCTATTACTTGGGACCTAAAAATACCAAAAGCCCAAACTCCGAGCTGCTACTGAAAATTTCTTTGCAAAACCAAGTGCTCAATATGATATGGCAGTCGTCACCTCATAAAAATATAAAACGCCTTACAAACCACTTATCCTGCGTATCCACTGACGACAAAACACGTTGAAAATATCTAGCTATCCCACTCACTCTTTGAGAGTAAGATGTTTTGAGAGTTTGCAACATGTTTTGTCGTCAGTGGGAACGCGGGGTTAGAACTATAATATGTTTTGTCTCGTTTCGACACGTGATATTTTGTTATAGGGAAAAGAAGACAAAACACATTAGAGCTACGAAATGTTAGACGTTTAATATTTTTATGAAGTGCAGTGGCGTGCACAGAGATTTCAGACAGGGTATGCAATAAAAAACTGACCAGTTTCAGCTTTTTGTAGGTTCTTCCCCACCTACATGTCTCTTACCGCAAATATTCTTACTATCGCGATAAGTAAACAAAATACAATGGAAACAATACAATTTGTTTGTGTGTACACAACCAGTTATCCAGTAATGATTATCATAAAACTTTTTATTAAAATGACGAGTAATATTACCCTTTCTTTGAGTTAAATCCAAACTGAGTACTGACCTTAACTTTGAAATCAATTTAGCTTTTTCCTCAGAAAAATAATGTCGAAACCGCGCCAGATTTTAATTTATTTAAACACCCTTCACCGGTACCGGACACAGGTCTCACAGGTATATTTTTGAATTTTTACGAGTTTAATATTACTTTTTTACAATAATAAACTTACTAAAAATTACTCGACAAACAATCACTTGCGCCAAGAAAAACAATATGGCGAAAAAAATTTGGAATGAATAAAAATATAGTCGATCAATTGGTCAATCCGACTAAAAACGTTGACCCTCTGCAATAAACAATATGCGCTGCTTTTGCGGGTTCTTAATTTGGGTGGAAAGCAAATAAGCAGTGCTTCTAAATCTGTCACACACGCTCATATTTACACGCACACATTCACACTTTTGCCGTGTACTACACGAGATGCGTCCAAATGCATTGTATGAAGAATAAGCAGCGAGGTGCACTGCTTATCTCAGCAGAGCGCGCCACCAGCGCGGAGCTCAATGACACTGCGCGCGCAGGTTATCGACGCTTCAACGAACTAGTTCTAAAAAAAAGTAATAGATGGCGCGCAAGCTAAATTACCATTTTTTAATTACATAATTATATTTATCATTAGAGGGGAATAAATCTATTATTAATTAAATACATTTAGGGACTACAGGGTATGCAGAGCTTATTTGCTTGTATGGAGTGCACGCCACTGATGAAGTGTAAGTACTTACTTGACGGCAGCTCTAGAGCCAGGGCCCCAGTGTGGTGTAGGGTTGTATTGGAACCGTAGTCTACCGTCACGGCGGCTGATAGGGTTCGCATCTGCACGCTCGCTGAGGTCCACTGCTGTCTTGATTTCTTGAGACAGAATATATCTGGCTACAGGATCCGCTTCTAGCCTAAATGTGTTAAAAGGAATATTAAAATTACCATGGACAAGTGTTTCCGATTACTACCAGGGTCACCCTAGAACCTTAAAATGAGATCCACTATTATTTAAAGGTATTCCATTTTCGCAATTATCGTGCAACTGATTTCTCCAAAATGACAAAAGTTGTCTAAGGGCTAGCCCCTTGTATAGTCTTACTATAGTTATGATGGACGAGTACAAACAGCTTGAACTTATAAAGCTATCGCGCAAAAGCAACATGGAGTAGGTATAGGTAAAGATGTTGCCCCTGCATTGCAGTGCGCAGAAGAACGTGTTTGACGAAATGAGCCGTGTAGTGACATGTTTAAAACGCATTCTTTCTTACCATAAATCATTGGGAAGCAGTGATAGCCTAGTTATATGACAAATGGACTGCTAAGTCGTAGATCTCGACTTCGAATCCAATGCTTGTGACTTTTCGTTATTATTCACGCTTATAATGTTGAACTAAAACAGCGTAAGGAAACTTACACGCCTAAGTGATTTTCCCAAATGCATCTGAAGTCTTGGCAGACTTCAGATGCATTTGGGAAAATCACTTAAGCGCGTCACCAGGTTGGCACCTGCAGTAGGCTAGCGTGTTTGACCGGAAGCCTAACCCATCTAACTCCGAGCGGAGACCCGTGCCCAGCAGTGGGACAGTGATTGGGATTACACATAAACATTGTCATACTTGGCAGGTTTGGCAGGGTGCCCCTTCTCCCAGGTGCGGATGATGTCCCACAGGAGCTGCGCCGGCGCTGCTGTCTTTATGGACATGCGCGATGCATGCGAGTACGACACCTTGTAGCCCGCGTTCAGTATCGCTGACCTAATAACATAAAAAATAGATCATATGAGGACCCGATAAATATGGATAGATTAGCTGTAGACAAGTAGCAAAGTGTCATTACAAATACAAACATAATGTATGGAAATAACATTAATCAACGCAACATTTTAATAACACTTACCATCACAAATCAAATCTCAGAACTGCTCTTGAGGCTCTCATAGAAAAACCAAATAACACTTTGCTCGACCTAAGAATCGAACCCAAGCCCCAGTATTAGGTTAGGCAACTAGACTGCGGCAGCAAAATAAAAACATAAACCTATAATTAACTAAATAAGACCCACCTCATAACCAACATAGGCATAGTTTCTATATGCACCCTCCCAAAGAGTTTGTCCATGGTATAGTAGAGAGGTACGTCCTGTAGCTCCTCCCTCACCATGGACAGTACTCCGGCGATCCTCTTGGCGGTGCCGAACAGGTGAGGGTTGTCCTCCACGTGGGTTAGCACACGGGATACGAACACCTCGTCGTGGATAGGAGCCGACCACAACGGGCCGCCTAGCTGGTGGTAACATAAAAATATGAATATTCTAGTGAAAGAAAATTTCCTATTGAAAGAAAAATTCGGCCTCAGGCAGGGTTTGAACCTGCGTCCCTCTGGTAAGTACACCACAAATCAAAGTAAAGCGTCTGGTGTACTTAACGAGAGGGACGCAGGTACAAACCCTGCCTGATGCCGAATTTTTCTTTAAATAGGATTTTTTTTTAATGCTAAAATATAATAAAAAATGCTTATTTTTTATTATATTTTTAATTTCACCCTTGCATTCAGTAGACTAATTTGGCCGATACTTATAGATATTTCAACAGCTGGAATTCAAGAATTTGGTTTAGTTCAGATATCTTTTTTATCTAGACTTTAATTTACAAAGAGTAAATACGACTTAATGCTTTTCAAACAAAGCTTGAATGCATTCATTGCACTACTGGTATAAAGAGACTCTATGAGGCTAGCATAGGCACCAAGAGTGTACTGAAGCCACAAAGAAAACATTAAAACAATATATATTTTAACTAATAGCATACACAAAACCTTAACTATAGTTACTTAAGACTAACAAGATAAATGCCTAATTGTGCCAAAAGGGCCACAGCTCAGCTCGAAAGACAACTATTTAAATCCTACGTATTAGATAGATTAGATACTACGTATTAGATAACTTACATGGTGCCTCTGGTTGCAATGAACGCAGAATTCTCCAACAGGGGGCGCTGCGGGCAAATAGGCCTTCGTCTGTGTGGGGTTCTTCTCCGTAGGGTTGGGCTTGTAGCCGCCCAGGGGTTGCAGCGTTATGGTATCGCACCCGGTACAATGGTACGCCATTGATAACTTACTGGAAAATATTGTAGGTGTTTAGCTATATCGACTTAATTCAGTAAATGAATAATAATAATAATCTAATATCATAAAGAGGAAATATATTTATGTTTGTAATGGATAAACTCTGAAACTATTCAACCTGGAATATATTTTCATTGCTTTCTATAATGTATACAGGTGAAACAATTATGGACCCTGTCAGGCGCAGCCTAATTTAGAAGAAGAGAGGAAGAAACTTTTTTATTTTAATTTCCTATAGTTTATTTCACCATTGGAAATCTCCGGAATAACATAGTCTATTTATTATTCGCGGGACAACGTATTTCGTTTCGAGAAGATGCGTGAATCAATTCAATTTGAACCCTATAGTAGTGAGAATAGAGTTACTTACTAACCTAGTAGTTTTCTTACAGTGAATAGCACCAGTGTATACTTTGACGAAGACTCGTATGTAGAAGTCGGCGGATATGCTGAGCAGCGGTACTATGTAGCGGCTGTAGCGATTTGCATGCGATTCTATGCATTGCAGCATTATCCTTAGAGCCTGGAAAGTACAAGAACTGATTTTAATTGATATATCAACTACCTCATTAGTGTAGTGTTCGTAAGTGTAAGACTGTTATCCAAGAGGTTCTAGGGTTGAGCAATGTGTTTGCTTTGTGAGTTTTTTTTCATGAAATTCCCAGAAGTAGATCGGAGTTTGGATTTTAGTCTGATTAATAGCAATAGACTCAACTCCAACATAAAAGCTAAAAATATTGGCGAAATGTCGGTGTACATTAGTACACTTTTACCTAAATGTTGGGGAATCCGGGAGTGATGATATGTTACGCACGCTTCCAGCGATTATTATGGTCACTACGTAACTTTTGTGCTAAACATAGTGGATGAGATTTCCATGTGAAACAAACAACAAATCTGTGTAAAGCAGGTAATTTCTGTAAATTGTATAGGCCCCACAATGCAGGAACTGTTCCCCAATATGGGAGATGTCATTAAAAAAAGTTGTATGGCTCACCACTTCATGACAGCATTTAGTCTTCATACTAATAGCACCATATTTACAGTAACAAGTCTCTGGGGAGTTTCCAGCTAACACTGCCATGTCGGTTGCAGTAATGAGGAGTAGGCCCCCATCCTCCACACTCTGGACTGCTGAGTCAAGGAAAACAGAGGGGCAGCCGTAAGGGTCCAGGTCTATGGCTGCAAACCTCTTGGATGGATGCTTGTGTTTGTACATGAGCATGCTATAAATAAAATAATGTTTCTGCATTCTTATTTATCTTATTATTTTTTGGAACCTGGCTGCAGATAAGATTGAAATCAAATCAAATGTTTTTTATTTCAAATATGCGTTTACAAGCATTTATTAAACATTATTTACTGTAGTTGCATGGTTCTGAAAAGTTGATCCTCTGGAGAAGAATTCGGCAAGAAACTCCATGGTCAGTTTTTCAAATAAGATATGTTATATTATACAAGAAAAAAAGATAGTTAAAAGGTAAGGTGGCATAGTACAACATTGTACTTGCTGTAAAGCATGTCATGTCAGTTGAGAAGCATATTTTCAACAGATGTCACTGACGTCGCCTCAAAGATGTAAATTAAAAATGTGAAAGCAAATTTCGACATGGCGGGTGGGAGTCGCGGTGGCTTAGCGGTCATAGCGTCTGGTTTACCTAACCAGAAGACGGAGGTTCGAATCCTGCCCGCGGTTGTATTTTTCCTTCACTAAAATAACTTAATAATCTTTGCATGGAAAATGCCTAAAAAATACAAAAAAAAAGATATGTTGCATTATTCACTGGTATATTATGGTGATAACAGGACATGAGACACATTGAGGTTAATGTCATAATTAGCCTGAAGTCAGGATTAAAATTCAGACAAATAATAATATCCTAAAATCTTACCAAGCATCATCATGGCTGGTTTCAATCAAGTTTTCAACTTGATTATGGACAATATTTGCCTTAATAGTCTCCACAGCTTGCTCTGACAAATCATTAGCAACAATTTTTGTTACATTGGGCACCTCCTTGGCATAGCGGATGCTTCGTAAGCCAGTTGCTGACAGGGCTTCAAGTATTGATATATCTACCTGTCAAAAACAATGTTCTAGAATATTGGCATAATACTTTGTGACTTGTAATTGTATAGAAGAGATAAATGGTGAACATAGATTCAATTCCCGAGTAGACCAGCATTATGGCATTAGACTCCCCCCTATTACATAGAATCTGAAACAGGCCTACAACTCTATCATTACTGTATTGTTTTATTTTGCCCCTAAGACAACTCTCTGACTTAATTCTGATCCCACCATCAGCCAAACCAATACACCTTCTTATACACAAAGGTAGGAATCTCAATCATTTAGTTTTTACTATATAAAGTACAGGTAAGCTAACCTCGGTATGAATTCCTCCACTTCCAACATCTTCTTTCACATTCTCTATCCTATTTTTAGCCCTTTTTTCAGCTTTAGCCACTTTTTCTGCTTTAAAATCATTAGTAAATATACTCAGAACAGCTATACTTAAATCTCTATTAAATTCTTGTACTGGGTTGTAGAACACCTTCTCACTTTTAAGACATATTTCGGCTTTTCCTTCTTTTAATGTCTTCTGACTTGTAGCAGACTCCATTTTCATAATTCTCTGATGTTTGAATGTAAAATAAGAATAAGGTTATGTTTACAAGGGATGATAAAAACAGGTTATAGGATTTGGTGATTTATGAAGTTTTACCCACAAATCCACTAAGAATTGTACCTATTTTACGATATTTACAGTTCATGTGATCTTTAATGTAAAAAAGTAATAAGCAGATACTTCTCTCTACGTAGGAATATTTTATTTTTATTAGAGAATATTTTTGGGACGTGAATTCTAAACGTCAAATTCAAATTCAAATAGCTCATCTACATTCACGCCTCGCACAGCTCGTCTCGCCTTTCAGCCTTTCGCAATAAGCTAAGCTCCTGGTACATACTTTACACTCGCGCGGTCCTTCTCCTCTTCAAAGAGGATGTCGAATTGTCGAATACTACGAATATAATGTCGAAAATGTTGCGGCATCACCATCCTCCTAGGCTATTCCCAGTCTTAAAGGTGCTGGTTATCTAAGTTGTCTTGTTCAAACTTATTACCGATTTCCTCCAACCCCCTTTTTTATAGTCTGCTACCTAGTCTATAGTCGGACTTGTAGTCTCGTACCGACTAAATACCCGCAAAGGCGCACATCTGCACGTTCCTTCTCTTGCCCTATAGAGTATAGTTACAATAGTTACGGCCATGGGATTTGTGAGCGTGTAAATCATGAATTCGTGAGTCGTGATATTCGCAACGACGACCGTTCCGTAATACATGGTAATACCAAATGACAATGTTAAAATGAGGAGTCTAAAGACTAGGAAAGTCTAGGAAATTAAAATGAGGTTTTAGAACATAATTATACAAGCTGTTTGTTGCATCGTTTGCCAAATGGAATTGGCCGTAGCGATGGGCGATTCGAATCATTTGATTCGAATAACTCGAATCAGCCTTTGAAGTCGCTTATTCGAATGGCCCTTCTACGAGACCGAGTTGATTCGTTTTTTGCATTCGTCGTGCGTCACGAGTTCACGACGTCACGCGTGTAACTTGGTGGCTCGAATAGGTGACTGACTCTGATTCGCTGCGCCGCTTCGCCGGGTACAAGTGAGACATCGAATAGCTGCGTTTCTACGAGTTTAAGTGAGAAAAACATATCATACGAATCACTCGAATTGCGAATCATACGAACCATAGCGATAGGTCGATTCAAATAATTTGATTCGAATCACGCCTGTGACTCAATGATTCAAGTTGCATTTCTTATGATTCAAATTGATTCGATCGGTCAAATGAAGTTGTTCGTCGTCATGTAGCGAGCCAACGACTTATCGACGGCTCGACTTCTCGACGATAGACGATTCGAATGAATTTAATTCTAATAACTCGAATCTGCCTTCGAACTCGCTCATTCGAATGGCCCTTCTAATAAACCGAGTTGATTCGCTTTAAGCATTCGCCGTGCAAGCGAGTCACGCGTTTAACTCGGCGGCTCGAATAGTTGGAGACTGGAGCTGATTCGCCGCGTCGCTCCGCCAGGAACAAAGTGAGCGTGCGAGTGACACGGCGAATAGCTGCAATTCTACGAGCGAGTTGAAGTGAGAAAAAACACAAAAACATATCAACATACACGGACAACTCACTCCGATGCTATTCGCTGAATACGACCGATTCGAATCAACTCGAATCATGATTCGAATCAACAACCTCTTCGTTCCGAATGATTCGAATTGCAAAAAATATGACTCGTCCCATCGCTAATTGGCCGATAGAAGAGGTCTTTAGCTATCTCTTCAGGCTCAATAACTAACTCCTTGTCGCACCGGTTTTATTATAACAACTTTTGGAACTTTATTTGGAAAACCAGAACTCAGCATTCAAGCTTGAATTTTAAAAAATCTAATTAGAATAGCGTTTTTTCTTCTGTTTTTTGATGTTTACTCTTATATGGTTCTATGAAATTCTAAATTACTTGCTAATAACATCTAATTCCTTCTTAAAAAAAAACCCTCACTAAGTTTTTTGAAAAAGAAAAATTCAATCAAAAATTCAAATATATTTAAATATACAAGGTGTTTCTTGTAAGGTGTCAAGCCGGCGCAGGGTGATAGGGGACTACCACACCCATCGATTGGACCCCCATGACCTTTTCTATCGGCAATTTCCATTTGGCAAACGATGAACCAAACATCCTGTATATACGAGGCTGACATATTCTTATTAGAGCATGCAGCACTCCTACTCCGCTAGTGGCGGACGGCTGAATTATTTTGTAATAATATTTTATAGTGCGACTAGTGTACGCTACGTATAGAAGAACTTTGGATAGAATGAACCATTGTAAACAAAACGTGTGTATTGTGTCCGTTCCATTAAATCAATCGTCATTCCTTTCCAGTTTCATTAAATCTTTTGATGATTTATAGTTTTGATTCGTGTCTAAAGACAGACAAACAAAGCTTTAAAAACATGGCATTTCAGCCATAGTTCAGGTTTTCCATAACCAAGTTTTCTTGTTTTCTTTTTGTCAATAATTTGACTTTGACATTACAATCAAGCAAACAGATGTCATTTATTTCATCATTCTGTCATTCATCATTTCGATTAAATTTGAAGAATCTGGAAAAATAACCTATTCTTCAGCTAAAATACTTTATTTTAAATGGAACGCAGTATATAAATCGTGAGAATCGAATACACAAATATAAAAATGCACACTGCCAGTAGTTTGTTGCGGAACAGTTTTCGCAGTCCTAACTTGAAGTCGTCTGTAATTCGCAATGTAGTTAAAGTTGCATCACACAATAAACCGGTGCAAAGGTTGTGTTATTCTGGTGTAGCTGGTGCGAAGGCTTCGCGTGTATGTAGCTATACCAGTGGCTATTTGTGTTCGAGTAGGCAGGTTGGGCTTACAAGGAATTTTTCGACTAGTAAGAGTGATCCGCCGGAAGAAGAAGCAGAGCCTAAGGATGAGACGCCGCTGTTTAGCAGCCAGTTGCCGGCGACGGTGGCTGTGCCCGAGGTGTGGCCGCAAGTCCCTGTCATCGCCATCAACCGGAACCCTGTCTTCCCTCGTTTTATTAAGCTTATTGAGGTGAGGAGTTGTAGTACCTTCACTTACTTTTATTACTGTACGGTACTGTTCCGACGAAATAACTGAATATTGCAGTTAAAGTTACTTAAATAAGTGATTTTGTACTAAACACATAAAACAGTATGGACAATAATCAAGAATGAGATTTTTTGAAGAACAAAACTGACTACATTCAGTTTTTATTATGAAATTGACTAATAAGTAACCACTAGTATATTACTTCATAAAACAAACAGGAATGGTGAATAATAAATTATGCATTATTATTGTCTCTATGTTTAAGAATAATTATAATCTGTTTCCACCAATACAGTTTTTTTTTTCTTTTACTTGTTTCAGATATCAAACCCAGCTTTAATAGATTTAATAAGACGCAAAGTGAAATTAAACCAGCCCTACGTTGGTATATTTTTACGTAAGAAGGAAGATGAAAAGTCCGATGTTGTATCAAATCTGGAAGACCTGCATCAAGTGGGTGTCTTTGCACAAATACATGAGATGCAGGATATGGACTATAAGTTACGGCTTGTAGTTATGGCCCATAGACGGATAAAGATCACAGGACAGTTCATTGAAGATGAGATTGAGAGTGGGCCTGCTGGTGAGTGATACTGCTTATTTATGGGACAATGGGTGCTTTTGGAAAGTTGTATTTCATCATCATTTTTATGTTTGCAAAATTCATCATTTTTATAATTATTTACCATCATTTAAAGCTTAAAGACAATTTGAATGCTGGTATTTCAACCATCATGAGATATGAATAAGATTATCACAATTTCATCTTGTTTATTTCTTAATCCTATGGTAAAAACTATGCATAAAATATTAGGGATCACATATTAATATTACGGAGACACTAGATCTTTGAGGCAAAACATCAGTTTTTAGATAATAAAAATAATCCTGATTTATTTATTGTTTCAAAAAATTTTTTTCTGTAATTCAAAATTTCATGCAAAATTCATTAGGTACCTTCAATCCAAACTTCATTTCTGAAATGTCAAAATCATTTCAGAAATGAAGTTAAAGTTTCCAATATTTAATATGGAGCTTAACGTTACCCGTGAAGAGTCTGATGCGGAGCGGCGCCGGCGCAAGTACAGGAACACGAGGAAGCAAGCTAGCAAGGAGCCGGAGGCGGATCAACCACCGAAGGAGACCAAGCTTGTCCCTGATCAAGTAATGATGGTCAAAGTGGAGAATATGGTGCATGAGAAGTTCCAGCAGACTGAAGAGGTTAAAGCGCTGACACAAGAAGTTATTAAGACTATCAGGGATATCATTAATTTGAATCCTTTGTACAGGTAAGCTTAGTAATTTGATTAATTGATTACATTTTTTACAAAAAAAATGTGTTCTATAATTTTTTTTCGTAAAAAATATAATCAACCTACAGTACTGTATTATTCTTCAAGTAGTCATAGCATAGATTTTGACATGGTAATGTTTTGAGGTTGTAACCTTAATAATCACTCATAGTATAAAATATACTTTGTTATTAATGTTACAGTGCTTCAAGGCACATCGGCATCGTCTCACCTTGGGTGCAAAGTTCATTTTTTTTTCGTTTTTCGCTTTAAAAAATATATCTATACCTGTGTACATGTTGGTTTCATAAAAAGTAGAATTGTTAGAATGTAATATTATCAACAAATATTACAAACAAATTGCATGTCATGCAATATCAATTGGCATTTATTATGCTAACGGGAAGGGCATAACGTTTTTACAAACTTTCTATTGTCTCCAGGGAGTCCTTGCACCACATGTTGGCACAAGGTCAGCGCGTGGTGGACAACCCCGTGTACCTGTCAGATCTGGGCGCCGCTCTGACTGGCGCCGAACCCAACGAACTGCAGGCTGTGCTCGAAGAAATGGATGTGAGTCATTTAAAAACACGTCATAATAAATTTTTTAGACAGGAATATACTTTTTTTGCCAAAATATGTTGACAAAGATATGAAAGAAAAATATGATATCAGTCAGGAGTTGCACCTACGTATCTCCAGTTAAGTACACCGTACACTTTAGCCATTAAGCTTCCTGGACTATTGCCTATGATATTGAATTGCTCTTCCACATTCTACGTCTTAAAGTGACGTCAAAATATGTTTTTGAATAACAATAAACGGTTTGTAACAGCACAAGAAACGGACCTGTCAAGTAATTTATTTGGTATCTTTTGTGTTGACTTGATTAGAATTAAGTCAGTAAAATAATTAACCTCAATATTCCAAGCAATGGATTATTGGTATCTTTTTGTGTGTGGAATTCCCTTCAACTACTTATGCCATTTGCGTGATCGTATGTAAGGTGGACTTTGATTGTAGCAATATCGTCATCCGTCGCCCCTCGAGGATCACTGCTTACCCTCTATTGCTTTTCACATTACTTTTATTTTGACGATAGATACCAAAAAGGCTGATGGTGTCCCTCTCACTGCTGAAGAAGGAGTATGAGTTGTCCAAGTTGCAGCAGAAGATCGGCAAGGAAGTGGAGGAGAAAGTCAAGCAGCAGCATCGGAAGTATATCCTACATGAACAATTGAAGGTAAGACTGTACGTAATGTTAGAGATTTCTTACATAACATCACATACCATCACGCCTGTATTCCCCGAAGGGTTAGGCAGAGGTGTACTAATTTACACGCACATGGAATGGAATGGAACACACACATGGAATATGAATACTTAAATTCTTATGTAGCCAACTGGCTTCTGTAATTTTTTGTCAATAGTAATGTAGATCATGTGACATATCTGTGATATCTGATAAAGCAAGACTTATAACATTAATCTTGTAAAAAACAGTATAGATTGTTAGAGATCTTGTAGCCTAAACCTGCACATCAAAAATAATATTGAAAATCTTTTTTGTATAGATCCATTACACGTATACTTCGTCAACATGTACGTATATGAGATCAAAGTCATTGAGCAATTTACACCATTGATTTATTTATGAGATTTATTCACACATTAAAATAATAATTTGTATGCATTTAACCAACCAAAAGAAGGAAGAAGAGGTTCTCAAGTCGTTTTTTTTATGTATTTTTATAAGATAGCGTATCTCTTAAAGTAGGTGCCATTTAAATTTGAAAAAGAAACATCCTTATGGGTAGATGATAGGGAAAGAAGATTATTTTTTTTTTCATTTACTTAAAAGACTGTAAGACCTCTACTTTATGAAGTGCAAGTGACAATAAACGAAAAGGTACGCACGGCTACAAGTCGAGCGATAAAAATCCAGTTTACGCTGGCCCCTTATTGTATGGATAGTCTATACAATGCGAGATTAGCTGATACTGGAAATGTATAGGCTGACCTGTAGCTGTGTGTAAACACGGCTACACATCAAGCTATACAAATTCAGTTTAGACTGACCTCCTATTGTAAAGCTTTACCGTTCAATTCAAGGTCAGCCTATACTGGATTAGTGTAACTTGATGTGTAGCCGTGCCTACTAAAACTAAGGTTTTGGTGACATATAAAAAATTCACCAGTATTCATGATTTTCTCAATAGGTGATAAAAAAAGAGCTAGGTCTGGAAAAAGATGACAAAGATGCTATAGGTGACAAGTTCAGGGAGCGCCTGGCTGACAAGAAAGTTCCACAGGCAGTGCAGACCGTCATAGATGAAGAACTCAATAAGCTCAACTTCTTGGAGAGTCACAGCTCCGAGTTCAAGTAAGTCCACCAATGTTGAACAAGAATATAATTCGAACTGAAATAAGGCAGGACTCTGAACGGAACTTTTTGGTGGATAGAGAGGGGATTTATGTACCTTTCCCACAAAACCAATGTTTTTATAGAATTTGTATGGTGCACGCATGGTTTGACGTCACAGCATGGTAGACAGAACTGCTAGCGTAAGATAACTTCCTTTTTTTTGAACTGATCTTAATTTTGTGTTTGTTGTTGGCTCTATATTTTTTTATGATTCCATAAATACTCATCTTATCTATTTAAAAAGTACAGTTAGCGACGAAAGTCACTGAAAAAGATTCAATTTTACAGTATTTAATATCCCGAGATGCTTATTACGAGTTCCCCGCTCTTGGTTTATTATTATATTTCCTTTTATTGCATTGCAATGCAGGTCTTAGTTTATTTCACTAATAAACATTTAGTTAAAATTTTGTTAAAATAACGTTTTAATTTTTTAAGCGTGTAAAACGTGTTTATCATGTAAAATTAAGTAAAATTATTTCCTTCTAAACGCAGAAACGACTGATAACAAAAAAGACATTAGACATCCATCAATTTATGAATACATTGTAAATTGATGTAATAATACATTTACAATGTATTCATAAATTGACGTAGCTAGAAACAGTTATTTTTAACATAACATACCATCACGCCTGCATTCCCCGAAGGGTTAGGCAGAGGTTTACTAATGTACACCCACATTTCGCTGATATGTTTAGGTCCCATGTAATAGGGGGCGAGCCTATTGCCATTAACCGGGCACAAATCCAGACTCCGAGCTGCTACTGGGAATTTCATAGAAAAACCCAATAACACTGCTCGACCTGGGAATCGAACCCAGGACCTCTAGCGTACCAGTCGCGCTTGGGACCAATTTTTATTTGGTCGAAACATTTCTTATCTTAACTCGACAATTTAATTGAGAGATATTACGTTGATGGAAGTTAAGTAGTAAGTTGAGTGAAGTATTCTTTTTTCGTTCTTAGTGGGTTCGAAAGGTTTGGTAAAATCACTTTATTAATGTTTTTTATACATAAACTAGCTGGGTCCACAAACGTTGTCCTGCCATACTAAAATCGCGATTAACAGATGTGGGGTGGGGGTAGAAGTGTGACAGACCTACCAAATATACACAACAAAGTCATAAAAATCGGTCAAGCCGTTTCAGAGGAGCTCAATAATAAACACTGTGACACGAGATTTTAATATATTAGATAACGAAATGAGTAAGGAAAGCTACAACGAACGTACTTTATATTAAAATTGACCACTGCAAACCCACTTGCAGACAACTTCAGGCGCGCACAGTTATTTTCGAACAAACTGTAGCGAGGTGAAGTTTCTTCACAAACAAGTTCTAGTTCAAATGGTTTATTTCAAATAAGCTTTTATGAAATGTTATGACTCTAGTTATTATTATTTATGGCTATAGTATCACTGCGACCGTAGTCGGTCTATTGTGATCCTAGTTGCACGGTTCCAAAAAGTTGATCTTATGAAGAATCTGGCAAGAAACTCCATGGACACTCACAAATTCTTTACTCCCCAGTGTCACCCGATGCTATCTGGATTGGCTAACTTCCTTACCCTGGGGCGTCACTTCCGAGGAAAACCTAAAGTTGGAAGATGCTCAGGTTATATTAGACCAGGACCACTACGGCATGGAGGATATCAAGAAGAGGATATTGGAGTTCATTGCTGTGTCGCAGCTGAAGGGGTCCACGCAGGGCAAGATATTGTGCTTCCATGGACCCCCCGGTGTGGGGAAGACTAGTATAGGTTAGAATCATAACAAACATAACATCACACCTGTATTCCCCGAAGGGTTAGGCAGAGGTATACTAATGAACACCCACATTTCGCCGGTATGTTTAGGTCACATGTAATAAGGGGCGAGCCTATTGCCATTAACCGGGCACAAATCCAGACTCCGAGCTGCTATTGAGAATGTCATAAAAAAACCCAATAACACACACCCAATAACTAGCAGTCGCGCTTAGAACCGCTAGTCTAATGAGGCAGGCAGGTGAGAATCATAATTTTACAAACATTTAGAACCCTTCCCACCCCTTGTCACATAATAATAATAAGCAGTTCTCTTGGACACGGCCCGCATTGTTAGGAGGTTTCTTTCTCTGGGGCCCTGACCAATGGTTGCTTGGATCTTTTTCCCGATGCCGATGAGTTACTATTTCTTATATTTTTTAATGTTTTTTTTTGTTATTATAAAGATATTAAATAATTTGTATGTCAAAAGTTTGAATAAAGGAAATAATAATAATAATTATTTATTTTAATAACAATGTCGCACTTCGTCGACCTAATTTGTGCCGTATGGAATGTGTGCCGTGCAAATAGTATTCTGAAGATACAATTTAACTATGACAAATCGAATTATTTAATGCAACATTGCCAACATAAAATCAACCTTTCCTCACTAACAATTCACTGTATTCCAGCTCGTTCAATCGCTCGCGCTCTCAACCGCCAGTACTTCAGGTTCTCGGTGGGCGGCATGACCGATGTTGCCGAGATCAAGGGACACAGACGGACATACGTGGGAGCCATGCCTGGCAAGCTGGTGCAATGTCTGAAGAAGACCGGCACAGAGAACCCTCTGGTACTGATCGATGAAGTGGACAAGATTGGCAAGTGAGTGGAACTTTTAAATATTTATCGATAAATAGTTTATAGTTAATGGAGTGCACTGATATTGGTCTTGAGTTCGATCCAAAGCATGCACCTCTGACTTTTCGAACTCATATAATAAATTAATAATGACGCACTTGAACTTGAAGAGATTTTCTTGACGGCGTGTGGTGGACTACCTAATCCCTCTCGTTCTGAGAGGAGACAAGTGCCAGCAGTTGGATAATGTAATGGGTTGATGATGATCGTGGAATGGTTGGCTGGTATATCGTTTATTAAACAAAAGACATTTTAGTCAACTAATTAAGCTACAAACGTCATCATCTTCCAAGTGTCGTGCGTCGTTATTTTGTGCGAAAATAAAAAAATTTTCTTTCTTTCTTTCTTCTTTCCTTGACTTTTCCCAATGATGTAGTTGGTTTCCAACCAGATGTGGCTAAATATCAGTATTTTACTCGAATAATTAATATAATTAACGCAATAAAATCCGTAAAACGTAATTATATGTCAGTTCTCTCAAACTGTTTTAAAATCTATTCCAGGTGCCGTATTACCACGTATTAATGCCATCATTTTTACGTTGTGAAAGAGGGATGCCACTATTTAACCTGTAGAGCGGCGTCCCTCTCTCACAACCTAAAAATGATGGCATTAATACGTGGTAATACGGCCCCTGTATTACATCATTAATAAGCATAAAACTATCTTGTTTTTTTCTAGGGGTGTACACGGCGACCCCTCGTCGGCCCTCCTAGAACTCCTGGACCCGGAACAGAACGCCAACTTCTTGGACCACTACCTGGACGTGCCCGTGGACCTGTCCAAAGTGCTGTTCATCTGCACTGCCAACGTCGTGGAACATATACCCGAGCCGTTGAGAGACAGGATGGAACTTATCGACATGTCTGGTGAGTTGTGTAATAACATGTGGGGTTCTGTTGTTGGTGAGGTGGTTACGGAATGAAGGTCGTCACATTTTTATATAGGTAATAATTTACTGACTGGTACCAGATTTAATACTACATTACTACTATCGACCAAACTGATTCGGAGCGGAGAGACGATGCCGTGCTGCGCTTATTCGCTAAGCTAGTATAATGCAAATCTAATGCTTCAGCAGTGTCCCTACAAAACAAATACACATAAATAGAAAAGTTGCTGCGCCTAAAGTTTTATTGAACTTTAGGCGCAGCCTAAACAATTCCAATTAGTTATCTTTTTGTATTTTTTAGGCATTTTCCATGCAAAGATTTAAGTAATTAGAAGTTATTTTAGTGAAGGAAAAATACGACCGCGGGCAGGATTCGAACCTGCGTCTTCTGGTTAAGTACACCAGACGCTATGACCGCTAAGCCACCGCGACTCCCACCCGCCATGTCGAAATTACTCCGCCATGACGTCACCTCAAAGACGTAAATTAAAAATGTGAAGGCAAATTACGACATGGCGGGTGGGAGTCGCGGTGGCTTAGCGGTCATAGCGTCTGGTGTACTTAACCAGAAGACGCAGGTTCGAATCCTGCCCGCGGTCGTATTTTTCCTTCACTAAAATAATTCCAATTAGTATTTTTTTTCAACCAAACCATATTTTTCCTAGGATATGTGGCCGAAGAGAAGTTAGCGATAGCTCAACAGTACCTAGTGCCCACCGCCCGCAAGAACTGCGGCCTCAGCGACCAACAGCTGGACCTCACCGCGGAGGCGCTGCACGCTCTCATCAAGTCCTACTGCAGGGAAAGCGGCGTTAGGAATCTACAGAAACACATCGAGAAAGTAAGAAAGATACATTTATTTGATGCAGGTTACACAACTTACATAAATTAGGTACATCTTCCGTTTAAAAAAATCCTAAATGTATAAGTTTGTCTCGCGGCTGCACCAAATAGGTCCAGTTCAGCATTTTGTCAGGCTACCAGTGCCTGACGCTGATTTTCAACTGAACCTTTTGCGAGGTGTCACAGATGTAAATCAATTGAAAATCAGTCTATCAATAATAAATAAGTACAATATAAATAAGGGCGTATGTTTTGTGTAAGAATATTAAATAAATTACTTACATACATATTTACTTAATGAAGAAAACAATCAATAATTGCTGTATCGCCTCACTCCGTGAAAAAAACGAACAGGCCCTTCAAATTGCAATCGAATGTAAATATACTTATAATTGTATTATATAGACTGCCTCGTTATTCTAGTGGTCCCAAGCGCGACTGAGCTACGCAAGAGGTCTTGGGTTCGATTCCCAGGTCGAGCAAAGTGTTATTGGGTTTTTCTATGAAATTTCCAGTAGCAGCTCGGAGTCTGGAGTTGTCCCGGTTCATGGCAATAGGCCGCCCCCTATTACATGGGACCTAAACATACCGGTGAACTGTGGGTGTAAATTAGTACACCTCTGCCTAACCCTTCGGGGAATACAGGCGTGATGGTATGTTATGTTTGTATTATATTTTCACGCAACGTACAACGCACGCACGCACGAAGTAGTATAAAGATATTTTAAATTATGCACTGCAACTAGATAATTTTAACATACGACTTCGTTCTTGGGAGCCGTCAGAATGTGGTTAAAATACAGCTGTAAATTATGATTATTGACCAGATCGCACGCAAAGTGGCATTCAAGATAGTGAAGCAAGAGACAGAGACTCTGAGGGTGTCGGAACAGAACCTGTCGGAGCTGGTCGGGAAGCCAACCTTCAAGCACGACCGCATGTACGACATCACCCCGCCCGGGGTCGTCATGGGACTCGCCTGGACTGCTATGGGTTAGTGCCTTACATTATTAATGGCAATCAATTAATGGCATTCGAGTTGCCTATAATAATATCTTTAGGCAACTAATGGGTCTACCACGCTATTGTAGTGCTTCAGGAATGTTTTTAGAGGCGCGAATTAATTCCTTCGAAGCCGTGCGCAGAAATAGTATTGCAAATTTTTTAACCAGAGTTAACAGGTGTAATAATACAATTATAGGGAGCCTGTCGGATAGAATTATTACTTCAGGCATGTATAAGCAATGGCTTGAAACCGCAGCCTGATAATAAGCGTTAATTTTATTGTATTTTATTTTCTATTTTCGTTTTTTGTATGTAATATGAATCTTGTGTTTGAAATAAATAAAAATAAATAAATACAAAAAACAAATAAATTACAAAAAAAGCAAGCAAAAAAAAGGCTAAACATTCAGCCTTGGCCGCCAAATTAAATTACTTTTTGTTGGTTTAATTTATAGTTTAATTTTTAATTCGGCTAAAACACATTCTAGATACATGGCTGTAAAAATTGCGATACCAAGAATAGCTTATTCATGATTAAGTATTAAAACTTTTGCTTAAAAATTGCTATCGTAGGTCATTTTCCGCCGAAACCACTATTTTCAATCACCAGCGACACCACGAACTAGCGACCAGTCACTTCGCATACATCATCCACATTTTATAGGAACTACAACCCAACTGCAGCGACACTATTAACACTTAATCACTGCTTGACCACCTTCTAAAGACTAACGAACAGTAATTGATTTTTATAAGGAAGATTAAAATATTTTATCGTATGAGCATGATGTGCTGTGTGTGTTGAGTATTTGTATGAAGTTCCTGGTATGTCCGGCAGGTGGCAGCACGCTGTTCATCGAGACAGCGCTCCGTAACTCGGGCGCGGATGAAAAGGCACCGTTCGGTTCCCTGGAGCTGACGGGGCACCTCGGTGACGTCATGAAGGAATCCGCACGTATCGCCCTCACCGTCGCTAGGAACTACATGAACACTTACTACCCTGAAAACAAGTTCTTGAATATCAGGTGAGTCATTTTCAGGAATATACTGAAATAAACTGGAATTTCACTACATTTTATTAGCCAAACAGCGCGCAGGTGGGCGAGCGTGCAATTAACTAAGGTAAGACAAAACTTTACCGTATCGAGAACCTATTATTACATGTATTTTTCCTTCAAAAAATCGAACACTGTTATACAACAAAATGTAGAGACAAAACATAAAGATAAATTAAACAAGTAAAACATAAACAAACACAACGATCGACTTATATACTACAGGGCTATTAAAACAATTATTATATATGTGTTACTTACTATTTGATATGACTCAATCGACTTGACGCCATCTAGTTGAAAAAACCGGCCAAGTGCGAGTCGGACTCGCGCATGGAGGGTTCCGTGCCATTACGATTTATGACGCATTAAAAAAAAACGACTTACTAGATCTCTTTCAAACTAATTTTCGTTGAAAGTTTACATGGTAATGTACATCATATATTTTTTTTAGTTTTATCATTCTCTTATTTTAGAAGTAACAGGGGGACACACACATTTTACCACTTTGGAAGTGTCCCTCGCGTAAACTATTCAGTTTAGAAAAAAATGATATTAGAAATCTCAATATCATTTTTGAAGACCTATCCATAGATACCTCACACGCATTGGGTTTGATGAAAATAATTTTTTTGAATTTCAGTTTTAAGTATGGGGAACCCCCATTTTTTTTGTTTTATTTTATTTTTGTGTGAAAATCTTAATGCGGTTCACAGAATACATCTACTTACCAAGTTTCAACAGCATAGCTCTTATAGTTTCAGAGAAAAAAATCTGTGACATACGGACGGACAGACAGACAGAGAGACATGACGAATCTATAAGGGTTCCGTTTTTTGCCATTTGGCTACGGAACCCTAAAAAAAAAATTACGATTTGTAAAAAGTGTCTTAAAAGATCTATTTACAGAAATAAATATTATTTAATTTCATTTCAATACTTATTTATGTACACACCTATTTACACTTTTCACTATTTAGTATCGTCACGCACATTTATTTACTTAGGCGTTTAACACAAGCACTGGTTCACGTCACTTTCACATTGTCGTGGCGTCGTTCCGCACACTTCGGTATTCACCATATTTTGAGACAAATACGTATTTCATTAGCATTTCCTTTGTACATGTTAACCAAAATACTAGTATGTGCGACCCAGGGGCGTAGTGACCGCCGTATCAGCCGTATCAATGATACGGGGCCTCCGGGCGAAAGGGGCAATAATTTTTCAAACGTGTGTAAGCAAAAATTAGTAAAATATTACCTATCCGCAATGTCACTTAATCTCGTGCTTCTAGGGAAAAAAGTATATAAAAAAACTGTCATAGATGCCTCTAGAGTTTTCACTTCAGAAATGACAAAAGTCAAAAAAGCAATCTCGTTTTTTTCCCGGAATAAGCTTGTGCCCAAAAGAAAAAACATCGTACTTTAGTGTTTGCGGGTTTCCCCCGTTTAAGTAATTTTCCGCAATAAGCGATGTACAATGACAAACGAAAGGGAGGCGGTATTTCTTGTTATTTAAAGTTCACCGCAGGGTTTAGCGGTTACCTTTAAATCAATAAGTGGCGATCGCAATAGACCGACTGCGGTTGCAGTCATACTACAGCAATAAAAAAAATAAGGGAGGCGGTTATAAAAAAAATGCCCATTTTGGTAATGAGGTATTTAAAATCTCCCCAGCCACATCCACCTGCACGTCCCAGAGGGCGCCACTCCCAAGGACGGTCCGTCAGCGGGCGCCACCATCGCCACGGCGCTGACGTCACTGGCCCTGAAGCGCCCCGTGCGCAACGACCTGGCCATGACCGGGGAGATCTCACTCACAGGCCGGGTGCTGCCCGTCGGGGGCATCAAGGAGAAAATCATTGCTGTGAGTACACTACAATACTCCTAGGATTCCATAATAAATATGCGACTAGATTGTTGTATTACATAGGATCGACGTTAGGTGTCATTCATTTATTAACCCTCCTACGCCCTATTAAAAAAACATCCGCTTCCCTCTCCTTGTTTAAGGCTAAAGCGTCAGGATTGGGCGAGAAATTGGTTTTTGGCAAATATCAATAACTTATTCACAATTGTTATCATCGAAGATTTTGGTGTAAAATAGTGGGTTCATTCGTTCAATTGTGAATAAGTTATTGATGATGTCGCTTTTCTAAGAAAATTTTGAATTTCGCGCCCAACCCCGATGCTTTAGTCTTTATATTTATTACATAAGAATCTATACTCCATTTGGTTAGGTACTTAACTAAAGGTAAACAAATCATAAAAAAGGTTCTTTTACAGGGTCATTTTTCATTTCGAAATAAAACATCACCAAAATAAATTATTCAATAACTCAAAATCACATTCTGCTTTTATACTAGCATATCTTACTACTTTGCTTAATATTAAATAGTTACTATTATTCTTACGCTTGCAAACAATTAATTAAATCAAAATTTATAATTATGTCAAAAAGTATTGCAATGTGCCTACTAAAACGAATCTAAAAATACAGATATTCAAAACATTTTTCTGCGTAGTAGACTTTTGATAACTCGAAAAAATTGAGAAGTAGTACTGCGAGGAAGCGGAGCGAAATAATTAACCGATATTATACTTAGTCGGGTAACCAGACGCCATACGTAACAGTTTGTATTTACTTTATTTTCGTTCGTTTTTGTGTTTCTTTTGCCGCAAATGGTGTTAGATAGTTATTGTTCTGTTTGTTCGTTGGTTTTATTGATTGTTGGTTGTGTTGTTATTAATTTCACTCCCAATTCATATGATACCATTATAATAAAAGGTTGAACAGCTCTGAACGCCGCCATTTTTATTGTTTACCTTTAGTTAAGTACCTAACCAAATGGAGTATAGTAATAACAATAAAGAAATTACAGAAATAAATATCATTAGCTTAAACCACAACATTAGTGGAAATGATACGCAACAAAACAAAACAATCACTTTTGTTTTTCTGCTAAGCATGTCTCATAGTGTCAGTGGTTATTTTCTTTAAAAAAATCGGAAAATAACGAGAACAATCCACAGGCATGTTCTTGAGTGAAATAATATTAAGGCTAATAAAGAGTATTGCAGGACAACCTTTTATCTAACGTCATTAAGATGATTCAGAATTTAATGTCATTTTGAACCTTAAGTTTTGGAGTTAAGATCGTTCATTAATATCTGTACATAAACAGTTTTTGTTATAGTTTTGTATTCGGAATAGTTCAAGGAGGTATAATATAAGCATTACTTATTTCTTATTACTGTCGGTAATATTGTCACCACTATCGCAATCACCTTTGTTAAAGTTGCAGCTTATTATAATATCTGTTACTTCGTTCGCAGGCGAAGCGCGCCGGTGTGAGCTGCGTGATCTTACCTGAAGAGAACCGTCGCGACTTCGACGACCTGCCCGCCTTCATCAAGGAGAAAGTCGACGTTCACTTCGTCAGCGACATCGATGACGTACTCAAAGTCGCCTTCGAACAACAGGTTTAACATTATACACTGTAACACCAACTATATAAGGTCTAGTTTACTATAAGTGGCCTCAGATCAAATAAAAAGTTAAGATGGAACTTTGCGAACTAAGAAGTGAGGCCGGCTAAAACTATGCCGTGTACAACACACAATTACACGCACACACGCATGTGATACGTTAATGACGTTTTGATAGACGTGTAGCGATAGCTCGACTCTACTCGACGGACAAGATAAGACGTAGTTTCGGTATACGTGTGTGCGTGTTTGTACACGGCAAGGCGTAGTTTTAGCCGGCCTCACCTATTTGTTCGCAAAGTTCCATCTTAACTTTTTATTTGATCTGAGTAAGTGGCCAGTACGGTATACAGTTGTGGAATAAGTACATTTAGAAGTAGTTTGGTCGGATCACGGAATTGGTGGAATTCTGTTTTTTTATTCTTGTGGAAATGACAAAGACAATATTTCTTAATCATGTATATAATTTATAAAGTAAGAATAAAGTGTTAATTCATATGGAAATGGTTTAAAAAAATGGCAGCATGTCAGCAAATGATCCTATCCTTCTTATATTTTCCATCAAATATGAAAAATTATGTTTCATCTGTAATACATTTATTATTATTATAACATATCTCGTTGAACACTATAATTTTGTAGCCATATGCTCACCGAGATTGATAACATAAGAATATTTTCTTTCATTATTATCGTCATCATACAGGGTCACGCCGACCCCCGTGTGTGAAACCTATGAAGCGTCTCTGTTTTTATCTCAGGCCTCAGATCAAATAAAAAGTTAAGATGGAACTTTGCGAACAAAGAAGTGAGGCCGGCTAAAACTACGCCTAGCCGTTTACAAACACAATTTTACGTTATATTACTATACCGAAACTACGCCTTATCTTGTCAGTCGAGCTATCAAGCTATCGAAAGCTCGACTGACAAGATAAGGCGTAGTTTCGGTATTTTTATTTGATCTGAGCCTCAGGCAAAAAAAAAATTTCGTTCGGCGCTCTTAATGCCTTCGATTAGATAATCATAATAGGTTATACCTACAACAACACGTACCTAAGCCCCTTCTAGTGGGAGCCCGAGCTTCGACTCACCTTTCGTTGGTCGACTAAATGGAGTTACAATATTATGTCGACCAAGAAGTTTTTGCTCATCAAAAAAGTAATAATTAACTGAGGCGGACACTTCCGTTGGCGCATTCACTAGTGTCAGCCTGTTCTGCCAGTTCTGCTTGGCCTGATATACATAAACTGATCTCTCCTGTCCGGTCCCCTATTTCGTCTATCACAAAGAACATCAGTTATTTAAGTATGTTAACCTGTTCAGTTAAATCCCTTATATTACAAAAAATTATATAAGCTAAACCTAGTTTAAATATATGTATATATATAACACAAACACTACCTAAAATAGACTTGGCTTACGCAGTCATTTTAAAAATCTAGGTTTTTCTTAGAACATATTTTGTAGTAAAGGGGCTTTAAGTATATGCATTTGTTTATTATAAGTACTTATATAATTATATAGTTTAATAAATGCTATGTAGAATTTGTGAGTATGTTGCTGGTTGTTGAAGTTAGTTGTATAAGTATGTTGTTAAAAGTTGCAATAAATAGTTTCTTTTTTTATTTATGCAGTTTTATATTAGGCTATGTTCAGACAAGTCTCTTGGTGCATATGCTAAGTTACAAAATTATAATTTTATGAAGGTAATTTTGTTTTCCCAGCCTTTTTCTTTTATTTAGCAACTTGTAACCAGATGCAGCACTCGCAATGGAGCTGCAATCTGTCGACTACTGCAATCTATAGCAGGTAAATGCGCGATGAAATGAAATGAAATGAAATGATATTGAAATGATATGATATGAAATGATATTTTATTTCTGTAAATAGATCTTTTAAGACACTTTTACAAGTCGTTTTTTTACATATTTTTTTAAACTAGATGTCGTCGATAAAAGCTTATATCTGAACATAGCCTTATGCACCCTTGTAATTTAGTTATTGTAGACAATAATAAAATTATTCTACTCATTACAATAGGGATCGAATACCTTCTATTCGATCTCGTGTTCAAATCAAATGTTTTATTTCAAATAAAGAATAAACGTCAACCGGATTAATAACATTGCTTCATTAGCCCAGTGGTCGTAAGCGCGACTGTTGCGCTAGTGGTCCTGGGTTGATTCCCAGAACTAGAAAAATGTGTTATTGGGATTTCCTATGAAAATCTCAGTAGCAGCAATAGGGTCGACCCTATTGCATGGGAATACATGGGTCTTGAAAAAACATTAGTACGCCTGCCTAACCCTTCCGGGAATACAGGCATGATGGTATATTATATTACTGTCAGTGGGTTTGTTTTTAATTAAAATAAATATACGATATGAAAAATTGCTCGGCTGGGCCAAAAGTTGAAGCACCTTGACCGGTAAACATATTCATAACACCTGCGCAAACATTGGGAACAATTTTAATTTAATAACTACCTACATAACATTTAGGGTGGACGCAATTCTGACGATAGATGCGCGTTATCTGACTTCACCAAAGATACGCCCAACGCATTTTTGGTCAAATGTGGGTCCACCATTATAAAAGGCAAGGGGAAAATTGGATTTTGGAGTGCTCCTCAGTTAATAGTAGGTAATACTTAGGTTAATTTTTTTCATATTTACGATACCAACATTTACGCGGTTCTTCTATATTTCTACAACTCTTCGCTCGTCGCCTTCGCGTTTTTCGGGTATTTTATTTGATTGCACTATATTTTTTCTATCCTTTTTTCACGTTGTTTTTAGAACGGGAGATAGGGTGACTAAATAATTCACAATCGAATTAGCAGTCGGCACCAAAATGTCTACACTACACACTAGTGTTAACAACAAAATATATATTGGGTTGGTTTTTTTTTCTATTTTCTACCAAGTACAGCTTGTCACCATTTTTAATTTTTTTATCTGTCTATCCATTCTAGGCAAAGAATCGTGATGTAGTTGAAGCAAATTAGCTTCCACGCCAGATTGAAGTATGAGGTCACATACTCTCCCTGTTGAGATGGACAGAGCCAAGAAGATATTGTTTTTGTTTCTAACATTTTTATAATAAATTAAAATAATTTGGAGTTAAAATAATAGTTTTATTTTATACATTTTTTAACTTAGGGAATACTGGGTTCAGCTAGTACCTATTTCGTAAATAAACATTATATTAAGATAATTGCTGAAATCCTTATTTGTTAGCAAATAGACACAAAAAATCATAACATTTAATATTAATCTTGCAACTAGATATGCGTAGCTGATCTACAATTTCATTACATGCCCTATAAGGCACACCATCTTGCTAGTATTGCATACAAGACCTATGGCAGAGTTCTATAACGTAAAATTTCCTATTTTTTCAAAGACTTTCTCCCATCTTCTAATAACTGTAGCAGTACAGGGTATACTTCATCATAAGTCGCAATTTGGTTCTGTCTCACATGATTCTGATACCTCTGTAAAGCTCCTGCCACAAATTCCAGCCTATCTCTCTCATTCTTATGTGAGTCCAGCCATTGCATCAACTTCTGTACATTCCATCCAGCGCAGGTATGTGGGGCTAATAGTTGATGACCACCATGAGAGAATAAGAACATCATCACTGAAGAATAAGGTAGACAGGCACCTTCAGTTTGACTTTTGGCAATGTCTTGAGGTGTCTTCTCTAGCAAAAGGTGCAATGCTTTCAACTGCCTATAGTGGTCTCCTAACTCTGTCATATCATTAACTAATGGAGACAGTGCAATTTCCAGATGTTTACAATCTATTTGTAACTTCGCTCTGCCAAACTTGCTCAATGGTCTCACATTACAAATGTGTTGAATAAATCGTTCTATGCAAGCTCTAGCTATGTTTACACAGCATTCATTGAGGGCTGCTTTTTCACTGAACATTGACAAGTAAATGTCCTTGCATCTTGAAACAAATTGCTGTAGTTCCTTCATGTATGGGGAGCATGATAGAGATTTTCCAGCTGGGTCATCAGCCCTGATCAAATCCGGCTCGTCATGCATAGTCATCAGTATAATAAACAGAGAGTTATTGATTGATTCAGCAAATAACTGGAGTATTGGCATGCTAGAAATGTCTTTCAAGCTGTTTTGTACAATTTGTATACTTTCTTGAGGCAACATTGAGTTCATGTTTATGAGGACCCTTTTTATTTGAGATGAGAAGTAGTACAAGGCGTTGCACAGGTCAGCATTCTTTTGCTGTGAGCTGGTTGGTGGTTCTATGATCTGGGCAACATCACTGTCCATTGACATTCTCTGCTCAGCTTCAACAGTCATCTGTTTGATTGATTTGGCCACACTGTTGGCTAGGCTGATGCTCAGCTGTTTGTCCCCAAGTGAAATGCTCAGTGCTTCAGCAATCACCCTGATAGCATTGTCAATTTGATCCATATTAGGAACTTGAGACAAGTGCCACATACTTCTCACAGGTTCAAGTAACTTTCCTAATGATTTTGATAGGAAAGAGTTTTCCCATTTTGTGAGACATGTGCGGTTCATCTCTAGGTCCTTACATTTTAGTCTAGATAGTAAATCATTGAAACTTTTTAGTAGTCTTGGGAAATCAATCTCAACAGACTGGTTGACAGAGAGTGGGCTCTTCTCAAGTTCTGTACTGAATACAAGTGACAAATCAGCCCAAAAGTTCTTGGCAATATTTCTGAAATTCCCAATAGCGTGCAATTCATTGACTACATTTTGAAGCATTATAACTTTGGTGCAGCTGTTGTAAATGTCTACTTTAAATAGATTTTCAATGTTGTCCCATAATTTTATTTTAAAATCTTGAGCGTTCATTATGTTTGCTTTACCAGGTGCAATACGACCGGAGCTTGACTTTTTTACTTCAATTGAAACCATTTGAACATTAAGAGCAGCTGTTATTTCCTTTTTCAAATCACTAAGTATGCTATTTACTGAGTTTTTTATCTGTTCTTCGGTACACTGCAGGTTGTGAAATACTTTGAAGCATTGTAAAAGCTTCACTTTGTCTCCACTCAGTAGACTGGATTGTAATAGGTCTGTAGAGTTATTCAGTAGCGCACTTCTTCTAAGTTGGACAGCTTTCAAAACCTCATCTAGTAAATCAATACCCTCAAAATCATAATCACTGATTAACTCATTTAGCTCAAAGAGTATGATGGCCTCTTTCGAAGGGTTATCTTTGATGCTTTGGAGTTTATGCCACAAGGTTAAGATTTTAGAGGAGTGTCTCAGCAAATTGCATGTAGTTTGGACTCTTTCGAGCATCATAGTTTGATTTTCAAGGGCATAATACGGTATATGTACTCGATCTTTCAGTTTCTCAGCGCCGCGTAATAAGCTCTGTACTTGAGATTGTACCGATTCTAAAGTTACTTCTAAGTCAGAAATATGACTTGCCTGGGTAAGTAGATCATTATGTTTAGCAAGAACTTGTTTCTCTAAGCTCTTACTCAGTTTTTCAATGCCCTGAGCGAGTTTATTCACTTGATCGGTGACTGATAGATGTTCATTGATTACAGGCTTCACAGATTCATCTAGAAACTTACTATAAAATTCATCGTTCTCAATTTCTACACACACGTCTTTTACTTCCATCGCTTTAATACTTTTCAATAATGCCTTTACAATAATATCTACAAACTACGGGAGCGGTGTTTACAACTTATTGATGACATGCCATCAATGCAACATCTCAATGATCAATGACATTGACAGCATTACAGCAATGACAACCAAAGAGTATAATAAATGACAACTGAAGCTGAAGCAAGCTGAAGAAACATACATACATACACTCACGCCTTTTCCCACAGGGGTAGGCAGAAACTATGGACTGCCACTTGCTACGACTCTTGCATATCTCTTTCGCTTCTTCCTTCGTTTTTTTATTATTATTTATATTTTACGGCCTTCAGGACATTACAACCATACAAAATTATCATGTATTATTTTTTATTATTTTCCTACCGTGATAATATGTAATAGGTTACAAATAAGTAGGGATGTTAAAAAATAATCGATTATTAAAAAAAACGATTATTATTTCATAAAAATCGATTTTTTATGAGCGATTATTATTTGTAAAAAAATCGATTATTTATTAATCGATTTTTTTATTTTAGGCGCCCCCTTTTTCGATTTTTTTCTACTGGCGGCCATTAAAAAATAACAATGCAACATCGCTACCCAGTCCTTTTGATGGGAGGGAGTGTGTTTCGATATTATTATGCAAATTTTTCGTATATTATAGAGGTGTTATTTACGAGTGATATTTAGGTAATACTATTATTGAATATATTCACTAGCTCATTATTAGCATACCATACCTATTACCAGGTATTAGTCAAATATTTGTCAGCCATTTTGAGATTCCGTATTCGTTACTCTAACATAATATTGTTAACTTACCTATTCTCAGTATTCGTTACTCGAAGATAATTGTATTTATTTATTTATTTATTATTGAAATCGTACCTTATTCTCTCAAAAATCGATTTTTTGATAATTTATTATAGAGAATTATAAAAAAATCGATTTTTTTGGAAAAATCGATTATTATATTATAAAAAATCGATTTTTAAATAATCGATTTTTTTATCGTAAAGTCACATCCCTACAAATAAGAGTATGTGCACACAGCTACAGACACCTATAAAAATCCAGTTCAAGCTGATCTAGCATTGAATAAGTCTCACAATAAGAGGCCAGCGTAAACTGGAAATGTATGGCTTGATGGATAGCCGTGCATACAGGTAAAATATAATTATTTTTGGTTTGTAATTTTGAACTTGTAGCCGTGTGTACTTATAATTTGGAGACGAAGGGAGACCAAGAAAAAAATTAACACTTACATTAGCAATATAGAGGGTAGAAGAAAGGAGGACCATCTCAGTGTATTAAAAAGTGTCCATTGAAATGGAGCAAAATTAAGGTGGCGCTATAGTAGCAAGTGGAAGAATTAAAAAAAAAATATTTATTTTTGTTTCAGGAGTTTCATAGGTTATTATTTACTAAATTACAGTTGACTACGTAAATAGTTGAGATTTTAAATACTGCATATTTCTTAACTACAGAAGTCAAGAGAAATGTTAAATTTTTCAACTCAACACACTTCACTCTGCTTATAACTGCTACATTCATATCATTTCCACTTGCTACACTAGCGCTAGTTCGGTGAGTGTTTGAACAATAATTTGCTGTATACAAGTGGACACTTTTTCGACTAATCCGCCATACAAGACGGTCCTCCTTTCTTCTACCCTCCATAATTAGCAATCTCAGATTAGGAATATTTTCCCTTAAATCTGTGTTAGCAATATTCAAGGTTCGGTAAATTCAGTATTTTTATTGGTTTGTTGCGTATTACACATTCAATGCTTTATTATTATTTTTAGCATTGAACAAGTAAAATTGAAAAATATGTTTCTTCTAGGCAAGCGCGCTCCATCGTAGACTACATCGTTGCTTAACATCAGGCGAGTTGTGGTCAAGCGCAAGCCTATCTATGATTAAAAAAAAGCAAAAAATTTGATCCGTCATCCGTCCAAATCATTTAACTGTACGCTCGGCCTTTTGAATGGGAAGCCTTTAAAATGCGAGATCAGCTTAAATTGGATTTTTATATGATGACCAGTTCAACCTATAAAAATCCAGTATAAGCTGATCTCGCTTTGTATTGGCTTCCCACATAATAGGAGACCACCGCAAACTGGATTTGCATAGCTTGATGTGTAGCCGTGCGTACCATTCAGATAATATATGGCACATATATGGCCTTTCATTCTAACCCTCAATGTTTTGCTAAACCGATGCGGGCGTCGCTGAAATAAAAGGTTTTTGGAATTTTTGGAGTCCTATTAGTTGTACGACTGCAGTTCACAAACCAATAGGTATGACATTGATTTGCCCGGTTAATGGCAATAGGCTCGCCCCCTATTACATGGGACCTAAACATACCGGCAAAATGTGGTTGTACTTCAGTACACCTCTGCCTAACCCTTCCGGGAATACAGGCGTGATGGTATTGGTATGCGTGCAGTTCTACCTAAGCGATATACAGCGAGAATCGATAGATTTATAAAAATATTTATTTTTAATAAATAAAACGCTTTTGCCTCGTCAATTTTATTTATTTCAAATAGCACACAATGTTGTGCTATATTGTTACAGAATTAATTAGTTATTAAATACCAACTATGTCCAACAAAATTGTGCACTAACTTCAAATTTTAGGTATAAGTATATATAAATATAATAAAAAAATATTACATACTTTAATATTCTGCTCTTGCCTGAAGACGTTATATCAAATATTCAATTTTCTATAAAAATAAGAGATAAAAACATTTGAACAACATTTACAGGTAAGGTCATAAGATACAGCATTACTAAAATTCAATATCGTTAATATTTATTGCAAAGCTTACAAATATTTTCATAAGGTATAATGTTATGGCTACAAAATGAAGATATGGAATATAATATTCATGGCAAAAAATATTCTGGCTGACGACGATTTTCATGGCAGCTTGGAGTTTTCGTTCGTAATTAAATTATAGTACTTACAATATTCATAAAAATACACCAATTGCTTTAGTTTGGCAGTAATCGGGAACAAGCATTAATTTTTTTATTAAAGCTAATATTTCAATTAAAATACAGCTCGAAGCGGTACAGTAAGAGTGGAAGCTTTATTTGCATTATTTTAAGTGAAACGAACCATTTTAAAAATTACAATGGCAAGTGACATCACTGAAATTACATCGGAATTAGAGCTAAATTAATGCAAGTTCCCTAGATAAGGATAAATAAAGTCATTTGAATAATATTAATATTTCAACCATGTCTTTCTGCATTTATGAAGTAAAAAATGATAATGTTTGTATATAAATACAACTCATTAGGTACCTACATACCCTCCGAAAACCTAGGAAGATGCAAAGACAAAATTAGATTAGATATTCGGAAGATTAAGCAATCAGACAAAAAAGTATCTACAATTTAGATAAACTTGCAAGTAATTGGTGTATTATCAGAATTTTTAATTAATTAAACTAACAACTAATTATTGTAATTGTAATATTAACTAAAATACTAAAAAACGCTGTCAAAATATTAAAATGTATGATTGTTGATTAAAAAATTCGTTTGGATAATTCATTGTACATGCTGAGTAAAATTATAATTATTAAGTATAGAAGAATAAAGCAGATGTGACTGCAGGCCTATAATATGAAATAATTAAAAAAACTGGTGGTACTGATAGCTCCACTCCTTGCGAGATCCTCGTATGAATATTCATATCTAAATGAAGCATGGAAATAATAAAACCAACAGTCTGAATTATATCCAATACTAGTGGATCCGACAGACGTTGTTTTGCCTACCCTCGATCGCAGCGCCACCTCGGGTTCAATTGTATATTAAAACCACCTCCTTAAGCGAGACTCACGTACAGTGAGTCTGTACAGACATGCATTATGTCTGTACAGTGTAATTAAATTTTTATATACGAAGGAAGAAGATGATTTGTTTACTTCGCAAATTTTTATTCCTTTGGGCCGGGCCTGCAGCCCCATGTCAAAAACTAACATTACAATATTAAATAACAATTTGCTGATTGGACATACAGACATTGGTCTTTGTTACAAAAACTGCATTGCTTTAGTAGTTCCTAGAGGGTAGTTCATCAAGAACCAAAAGCATAATCTGGATTTGTATCTTTCCCTGATCTAATAACAATAACTTTTCACAAGTCTTTAATTCACTGACTGATGGTTGCTTGTAACCGAAACATTAGATTTTGCATTGTGTCAATATATTAGGCTTGACAGGTTGTGTTAACCGAAAACAATTGATGAAGATCGGTATGGAACACTACAAGAGTCAAACTCGCATATACCATACAATAATAGGATTTCTTTTTGACCGAAGAAAAATACAAAAACATTAAGATATGCATAAGTGACATCTTAACTGAAGATTGCTTAAGTCATAAAGTAGTTACAAACCTCAACATACGAGTAGCTTGCAAATTAGCTTCTAGCTAAAGTAGAAGACATTAATTAACAATGTTCCTAATATAATGCTACAATAACGATTGTATATATCAGCTACGCTTGACTTTTGGCAGTCATTTCTATCAAAGATAAATCTTGCAAAACAGGAATTATCATACTAAAAACAATCTCAAAACTGAAAATATTTCATAGTTTTTAGATAGGATTTCTAAGTCTTGTTGAGCTAGGGCGAATAAGTTTTTACCCTTTTAAAAGTTATAAAAAGACATGATATAATAATATTATCATATTTACCCAATAATTGTGCACTATTTGTACTAACCAAGGTGTTTACAACCAAATTGAAATTGTACTTGAATAATGCACAACCATTTTAGTCGAAAATCAATTGAAATTACTCTTCATATTCTATTGGATATAATCTCTTCGTATTGGATATAATTTACATTGTAAACAAAACTTAAAGTAGCACGTAGAAATCTGTAACCATATTAGTTGGATAACTGGGAAATTGCAGTAATTAAGACACCTCGCTTTTATATTTAATTAAATCAATTAAAAAAAATCACTCTTACAAGGATTCTTCCGGTTAACAAGTATGGCTTCTGCTGCAAGAATACTATGCTCCAAATAGCACCTTGAGAACTTGATACCACAAGCTTGTTGAGTTTAAGTATATAGGTACTGTGTAATTTTGAATTCAATAACATCTTTTGAGACATCATAATCAGGTACCATTTTACAGATTCTTTTAGAATTCAAAGCCACACAATTGCATTTTATAGTGGGGTAAGTCAATATTCAAGATAGGGTAATATTGATTAAGTCTCTAGGGTAAAAGTTAAGATCAAAGCAGAAGTGTCCAAATTACGGCGTAGTCTGAGAGATGAACGTAGAACAAGCACCCTCTTGAACAGAAACTTAATGGTAAAGAACATTCTCCCCTCACAATAATGCTTAATTATCTAATTTAGGTCTCTGGTTTAATACTTAAAAATAAATAATTAGAATTTTTTCTCTATCATTTTTCAGTCAACAGTGAGGTCTAAATCGACATACTAGGGTAGCAATGATTAACCCGACTAACTTAGAATATATCTCGAATGTGATATTTCTAAAATCGATAAATTTAATTTGTAGCTACATTTACCCTCATAAGAGATACAATGTCCACAAATTCAAGCTTGAATTATGTATCTCGCACAAATAAGCACAAAGTAGTTATTAAATATTTCACTGTACAAAAAGTTACTTTTACTCAGCCATAGAAGAGAATGCCTTAGATTTTATAACTGTCACTTTACTACATTATATTAAGTTTTATAATATTTATGGATATTTCTCACAGAGATTAGTTAATTATTATATAATACAAAGATTACACTGCTATGTCGAGTGTTTTATATAAGGTAAGACATAAATACAAATGGAAACATTTTATTTGTAAACCTGTTTTATTTTTATAGACTTTATTTTGCATAGATACAAGATTATAATTGGTTACTTACCTACTTGTGTATTTTAATTAAACAACATTAGTACGTTATTTATCGTTATGGCTGAATAATCAAGACCTAAGAAGAAACAATGAATCGGATTAAAAGTCAAGAACCGATTTTAGTTGCACCTTTTTCATATGCCTATCGTAGATTGAAATTAAGGCTAATATTATGTAATTTTAAACCGTTAGCGTCCTTAAAGTTAGCTACACTATGAGCATGGGAATTGAACTCTAATACGCGTGTAAAAGAGTTCAAATTCTACAACGGTAAGCTATGTGATCAAAGAGCTAGTCTACTGGCACGAAGTCAACGTTATTGTTTACAAAAACTATTCAAGTGAATTAGTAGATTGACTAATAGATAAAAAAAGAAGATTATTTTCAAATGAGTTAGATTAACATCAGGAGTGTCTGTGTACACAGTATAGTAAAAACTTCACAATACTAAACAAGCAGCGTTTGTCGACAATAAAATTGACTTACCAACTCTTCACAGTCAGATAATATCCACAAATATTATCACTAATTTAGATATCCACTTACAGAAATGTGCACTTTAACCTCCGTCCAGTGCCTAGGTTTCGTCCTCTCCTACTCCTCTTAACTCGACTCGCCTTATCTTTGCGGATTTCTCGGACTAGCGTGTAAAAGGCGTCGTCGACACCCATTCGTGTTTTAGCCGATGTCTCAACGAAAGGGACTCCGTAACTTCGCGCCACCTGAAAATGCAGATAGTGTTTTATAAGATATATGTTTTTGTGCTGGTCAGAAAGCTAAGGATCATCGTATGCACGGTTAGTCCACTGTCGGAAGTAGGCCTCTCCTAGTGAACTCCAAGGAGCCCGATCTTCAGCTTTCCTTACTGCCAGCTGCCTTCCGCGAGTCGTCCCTTGATCCAGCCACCTGGCGCCATACACTACGCTTGCCTAAACGCATCATACATTTTAGTATTAACTCGCATTGCATTATACGGAAAGCTTTTACAATACGAGACCAGACTATACTGGATTAGTATAGCATGATGTGTAAAGTGTAAATAACAGTTTTGACGCCTTATGGCATAAGGCGTCAAATCTACTTGAAGGATTAAATATCATGTTAATATAATTCTGTCTGTTGTTATGTGCCTACATTTGACGATTAAATAATGCTAATGTGTTTGTATGATGGCGTAGATAAATACGCAATGACGTCAATCTAGAAAGGCTGACCGTATAAAATTGGGGTCGACACAGTTATTTTGAATACTAGTTGTGGACGTCGAACGGCTGCTCAATGCCTTTATAAGAAGTTCAAAATGTTCACTGAAAAGCTTCTGCGTAGTTCTTTTTAGCAGGAGAACTGATGGCCGTTTCGTAAACGAATAGCAAAGGGTCCAATTTGGAAGGAAGAAAAAATATTTATTGACTCGTCTTCGTATTTGGGATTAAATATTTACCATTCAAAAGCCGGTAATGATAGTTATTATCCATATGCTATATTTATTCTCCCAATAATTATTCGACCTCGAACATACGATATACATACTTCCAAAAAATATTACCATAATGTTATTTTTTGTAAAGTTAGCTTGGATTTTAGGACTTTGGGAAATCATCTCATTTACTATTATTAAGAGTTATGGGACTGTAGAAGCTGTGATAGTATTTGAATTACCATGATTCAAATATCCATGCCTACAACTTCAGAACAAAGTAGGTACATTTTAAGTTCATCAAAACTACTCAAAACATTGTCACAATGAGTAATATGCATGACCTGTTATAGCACTTATCAATTTATTTAATTACCTAGCTAGTGTATGTAATCACCAGGAAACAATATTATTTCAAGTTTACGATTAACGCAACTTATAAATAGTTCAAAACTTGACGGGATAATATTATTATGGTAGGTACCATTCAGTATAATGTACGGTAATTATTATGATTTATTAGAAACATGTTTGTTTAGCAATATTAAACAAAACATTTAACACAATCATGCCTGTAATTCCGGAAGGGCTGGCAGAGGTATACTAATATACACCTACATAATTATGTCCCATTAATAGGGGGCGAGCCTATAGCCATTAACTAGGCACAAATTCAATTAACTACGTGATTGATTTAATACATAATCCGAATAACACTTTGCTCGCCCTGGAAATTAAACCCAGGAGTCAAAGGACCTTAACGGTAGCAGTCGCGCCTAGGAGCACTAGAAAAATGAGGAAGTCATTAAGGGTAAATATGGTTATTCCAGAGGATGTCTAGTACCGTCTGGAATAACGATACAGTAAAATGGTTTAGGTACTGTAGTTAAGTTACCGATCACATTACAATCTTTGTTCAATCACACAGCGGCCTGGACTGAGTGGATACAAGCTGGTGGCTAAATTGGCTAATTGTGAGTAAGCGACAAATATGATTCACATTCCTTTTAAAAGACTAGAACGGTAGGTAACGGAAGGTAGCGGGAACCAGAAAACAAAGTACTGTCAGTAATGACAAATAAAATGATATTTATTTCTGTAAATAGATCTTTTAAGGCTAAACCTTCAGCCTTGGGCACGAAATTATTTTTATTTGGTTTTTCGCAAATTGTTCTTGTATAACACATTCTAGGTGCATGTCAGTTGAAATAGCGACATCAAAAATAACTTATTCACAATTGAGTATTAAAACTACTAGCTAAAAATGGGTATCGTAGAAGATTTTGGTGTAAAATAGAGGATTCGGCCAAAAATGGCAATTTACACTAAAATTTGAATTTCGCGCCCTCACGTTCAAACTAGGGCGCGAAATTCAAATTTTAGTGTAAATTGTATTTTTTTTCCCTTGGATTTTCGTAAATTGCTCGGCTATACCTATAAACACACGATTCAAAATGTTGTTGTTTGTATGTAAGCAAATAGCCTAAGCGTATGGTTGTATATACATATACACTTGTAGGTAAGCAAAGTTTGTATTAGGTTACATTATTACATACTTAGGTATGTGTTTTTATACATAGCAATTTCTTGTACCTTTTATCCTTATTTACTAAAATGAGTTGCAATTTCTACATTTCTACCTTATTTGGTTTATTAATGCAATGAATTTCACAAACATTAAATTGTTCAAATTATTGTAACTTTCTGCAATAAAACGGGATTCATTCTACTGCAGTGTTTGAGTACTTTGTGACCTTCAACTGTCATGTTACTTTTTTACAAACCTAGTCGCCGATTTAATTCAGGGTTATAATAAACGTTTATTTACTCGTCATTTTGAGGCGCATGTCTCCAGCATAAAGTTGCATTTTCATCAGAGATGGGCGAGGACATATCCACCAATGGGCTGCGTTTCCATTAAAACGTAACCGCAAATAGCTCACCTTCTCGCTCATATCTGGTGGAAACAGCCTAACGGGAGCTGCTAATGGGCTGGATAGTAGTAACAGTTTCACGGTAATCATAGTTATAATATATTGTATTATACAATGTTGTCTCATCCAAAGATGACAGAAAACAAATGCAGTCTGTTTTCTTACGCACTTGTGAGCAAAGAAAGACTACAGTTATTGCCCTTGTCTTGTATGAGACAACTTTTATAATGGGATACTTCATGTATTTTATATACTATTATAAAATCGTAGAGGACCTGTGTATGTACATTGAAGATATAAAAGAAAAACAGGTGGTTTATATAAAATATAAACGACACTGCACTCGAAAGTGATTTTTGTTCCGTTTGTCATGGGTTGGCGCAAAAATTAATGAATATATTTTAATTTTCTATTTACTGTTAGAAAGCGTATTCTTGAACTTAAACACTGGTGTAAGTCCTATTTCAATAATTTGATTTAATCCTGAGATATAGCTCGAGTTTGAGTTCTCTGTTGTATGCAGACCTAAAGAAAAAAGATCACATCACATCTCTGTTGGTTTTTATTAGCCGCGGGTAAAAACCAGTATAAATATATATAAGTATTTATATTTAAGTGACGATTATTGAAAAGTTATTCTCAGAAATGTAAAGGACACGATTTTGCAGAATGAATGAATGAATTAAACGAACTTACCTTAAGTGAAGTTCTATCCTAATTATATGAAGTGATTACTCCAAGGTAGATTTACTTTGTAGTAGTTCCCGATGAAGAGCAAGATGAGGCGAGTAATACACAGTAAGTCTACCTCAGACTAATTACGAATATATGATGGGGTAATCCCTTTCTCAGTGGTGCGTAACAGTTAATATTATAATTATATTATTATAATTTTTTTTTTTTTGCTTTTTACATTGCTTTGAAAGACCAGTGAACACATTATTGAACTTGAATTATACAGAACATCAGACAATTTTACTTTGTCACAACCTAAGAAATATTTGACCAAGACTCTTTGAAAGTTTAAAGCTATTCGTTCTCATTGAACTGAAGTGGCACATTAAACAATGCATTGAAGCCTCATGACATGACTCAAATTATGAGAAGTTACTTAATTAGTTTTAATTGCCATTGTAATTGTTTTATTCTCTCTAATGTTGAGAATGTAAAAAAACTTAATATGATGCCAGATGCATGAATAATGTAAGGACATGAGTTTTATTACCCTTTAGCAACATATTACATATCTCATAAATAGATATTTAGTAGTACTTGTAAATAATTATTTAAATAAAAACTGTTTTATGCTCCTTTTAATGTCAGTATTAACACAGAATGCATAATAGTACAGGTTATTAATTGCATTTAAAACTGGGTTTGGGAAATGCATGATGCATTTTCATTTTGACCTTACATTGGAAAACCGCGCATAGTCTGAGCGATTGGCTTCTGCGTTACGGGTCGCGGGTTCGATTCCCGCATGGAATAAATACTAATATGGCCTAAAGATAGTTAGTCCGGACCTCAGTATTAGTGAAAAGCAAGAGATGGTAGTTTGAAGGCCAGTGCTAGAATGATAAATTTTCTGTTACATTTTACAATCTTGATTGTTACACATATGAATTTTGAAATCTGAATATGAGGTTAATTTGATACAGTAATAAGCTTTGTTTGCACAAGTATGACGATGGCATCACTTAAATGTGTTAAATTGTTTAAACATTGTTACCACATTATATTTACTATGGCTTAGTAGCAGTTTTTAAACATTTTGGTAACAAAATGGTAAGAGAACAAAATTACAACTGATATTAAAAACTCCTTTAGCTTTAAAAAGAACAAAGGGTAATTAAAAGAATTAACAATAAGTGGATGCATTAGAATACTTTGCAATAAAGAAAAGAAATTTATGTCAAAGTACAAACATCACATTCAGCATAACATATTTTTTTAAAACTTACTAGCAATGTGGTTTGCACACTTTTTAGAGGTCATCAGGCAGGAGCTTTAGTTGAAAATATATATTAACCCGTCAAGCGCCATATTGTAGACACAATGCAAAATCTATTGTTTTGCCCTAATGAGGAAGGCATGAATTTTATAATACATTGTATAGGGGATCCTCAAGGGGAATAGGCACTGAAAGCTGAAATACAAGTTTTTCATAGTTCAGCTTCAGATGCTAAAACTTTTGTGAACTATCTGTTCTACTAAAACATTAATAATTCGTTATTGTGATAAAAAAGGTATAACTTTTGCGAGCCACCAATGTCTTACTCTGGATTCACTTAGCCTGCTGATTTATGTTCATATTTAAATAACCCATTCAAATAACAAAATACAGACAATGCAAAATCCATTATCCTTAATTCCGAATTAACAGAATAGACAACTAGTGATGCATTAAGTCTTGCCAGGAAGTGAACCATCATAAGAAAGAAACTTTGTAAACCACATTTAAACAAATATCTTTTTTACTAATAATATTGTAGCTGGAGAAATTAAATACAAGCCCGCTTTTTTTTTCAAGCATTTCATAATATAGATTTGTATCAATAAAAGTAAAAGAAACATGGGAGTTCTAGTGATATTTGCATAGTAATAAAACATTGAGAAAAAGTAGAAGGATAACATTGAAATCAATGTTTAAAATGAAAACTAATCACTAAGGAAAATGATTTTTGAACTTGACAAATTGCTGTTTTCTGATAGAATTGCAAAGGTCAAGAAATTTACAGCTGCCACCACAAGCTGTTTGAAAACCTTGGACATAGATAGATTTGATCCATACAGAATTATAATGATGATTGTATCAACAGGTAGCCTTTCATACCTATGATTTATTTATATATACTGTAAATCATAGCTAGTTTATAGATGCTTCAGGTTTACTTATAAAGTCAAGAAATATGTATATAAAAAAAAATTACATTCTCAATTAATATCAACCTTTGTTCTATTTACTATTGTGCATTACACCTCCTCTAGTAAAAACAGGCACAAGGCTATACATCCACAGGGTTATAGTTGGTTGACAGACTTCATCAGTAACAAGCAATATGTCTGAATAATTAACATCTGTAAAACTATTCTATTTTTTGTTTTTTTATTATAAAAAGTAGCCCTAGAATGCTCACCCATATTGTGAATGTTTACAAATATACACCCACATTTGTTAGCAATAAATCAAAATAGTAGGAATTCAGAGTTTAAATTTGTGGCGGACTACAATTCACCTCCTATTTATAAGTCTACTTACAATTGTAGGTATACATCAATACTACTGCCTAACCTTTCTGGGAAGATAGGCATGATTGTATGTATTTTAATTAAAAATATTATGACCTACATTTAAATAGAGATGTACACAATCTTACATAGGATCTCCCACAAGCATTATAGCATTTATTGTTTATTAAAGTGTAATAGTCTCTTTGTAGTAGTTTCTTACAAAGACATTCCTGTAGTACACAAACAAAAGACATGAGTGTAGTATGTAGTAGTGTAACAGTGTTATGTAAACAAAGCTTACCTCGCGAGCTTGCCCCATGTCCACGGCCCACGCCTGGAGGTCACACTTATTACCCACGAGAACCATGGGAACCTCCTCCGCGTCCTTCACCCGCTTTATTTGCTCCCTATACGAACCAATGTCTTCAAAACTTTTAGCACTGTTCACTGCAAACACCAGCAGGAACCCCTCTCCTGTCCGCATGTACTGGTCTCTCATCGCGGAGTACTCTTCCTGACCCGCCGTGTCGAGGATGTCTAACAAACATGTCTCACCATCGATAACAACTTGTTTCCGATATGAATCCTCAATTGTAGGATCGTACTCATCCACGAAATGATTTTGTATCAGCTGTATAGTCAATGCGGATTTACCGACGCCTCCGGCGCCTACCACCACCAATTTGTACTCGGTCATCTTGCGAGTTAGGAAGAGTATTTTTTCACACCACTAATGTCACTAGATCAGAAACTACGCCCCTAGTCGTGCCACACCTTTTAAATTACTCACATCGGCATGGCTGTCGCGACCTATGTTATTGCACTCGCTGTGTCCGTAAAACGGCTAATTAATGTATTATTAGAGGCAAATGCAATAAATAACAATGAGGCGGTTCACTCACCCTTTTACCGGAGTGGGAGTGCGTTCGGAAAAAATATATATTGATGAGTCATCGCAGTCATAAGTAAAATAAATTATTCAGATAATATTATTCTGGGACGAGTTATAGTGAATTTAATGAATATTGACATATTTACTTAGTTTCCCAAGTTGTAATTATTGATATAACTATGTAAAATTGAAAAGTAATCTCAGAAACTGCACGTAAAAGGCAACTGTTTGAGGTTCAGAACGCACATTATTTTATTTGTCAGCCAGCTTGTTCGTAGTTGTATTAATTTTGTTATATAACCACAGATGGCGCTGTACTATGCAATCTCAACGTGATTATAGCAGATGCAAATAATATTCTTGATAATTATATAGCTATCATATAGAAAATATTTGATAATGCACATGTAAACAATGAAGAACTACGATTTAATACTATATTTTGTTTTTTTGCAACACTCGCTGTTATCCTGGCTGGTTGAGATAAAAAAATATCTTTGGCAGTCAATTGTGAGATCTGTCGTACTTGATTCGCAACGTTATCATTTGGAGCAAGATTGATTTATCGGAATTATAATTATTTATTAGATTGTTAATTTTATTTTGGGGTCAAAGTATGTCTGCTGATAAGACGGAAGGAGATGGCGCAGGGGAGACTTTAGAGGAAGCAGGAGCTTTGGAGGCCGATGTCGGAGCTAATTTGTAATGCATTTTTCTACCTCATTTTTACACACAGTACCTAATGAAATTAGTGGAAGTAATTTTGAAGTGGGGACATCTGACAATTTTTTGTGTAATATTACAATAATTCGAGATATTTTGCTCCAAATGAGCAGAAAATTAAAATGTTATGATGTTTGCTTGGCTTATACCTATATAGGTACATGATTTGCTATGCTATTCCTTGACGACTTTACTACATACTTATGTGTATAAACTCTGTACAATGCCATTTACTTACACACAGCTACACATAAAGCTAACTATTCCAGTGGACGCTGACCTCGCAGTAGCAAAAGCCAATAAAATCTAGGCTTTTCGTACATTAGCCTAGTGGTCCTAAACGCGATTGCTATGCTAGAGGTCCTAAGTTTGATTCCTAGGTACGGCAGTGTTATTGGGTGTACGACATTCTCATCAGCAGCTCGACGTAGCTATACAGCTAGAAAATACTGTTTAAATAAGTATAGATGGCGCTATTGCTAATTTATTCTTCGGACCATGTTATAAATATATAGACTGGACAGAATAAGTACTAGCTATTGTTATAATAGATGTGGCATAGAATAACATTGAAAAGTAGATAGTAGGTACTAATAAAATTGTTAGAGAGCGCCTGCAAAGCTTAAGGAGCAACGATTAGTAGATAGTTCTTATAGTGCGGTAACCTTTAATATTATCTACACTTGTTGTCTTATATTACGCGTTATTTTAGATATAACTAGTTTTTGTATATTATTATAGGTACACCTGAAGAATACTGAACAGTAGACACTATATTGTTACCTATATACTTACGGATATAGAGGGTGGAAGGGACATCGACTTGCAAACGCTTACCGTACCTTACTACCTACCCCTCAGTGAAGATTGAGGCAGAATATTACGTTCATCAGTCCCACCCCTTAATTCCATCACCTCCAATGATAGACTAAACAGTATAACATACTCTTCCGTTCTTTTAGTGATCAGCAGCTAGCGGGCATAGACCCGAGGTTGAAAATCGACATGGATCCGTTCGCGCACAGAGATTTGCGTCCAGAAATGATGTTCATTCGAGAAGAGTTACGCCAAGCGAAGCTGCAGACACTTGCTGTTAGTTCTTTAGTTTTTTCGGCTCGGCGAACGAGCTTGCGAGTCACTTGATGGTAAGTAGTCATCGCCGCCCATGGACATCTGCAATACCAAAGAAAGAAGAAGAAAACAAAGAAAGAAAAAAATTCTATTTGGCCCACGTTGAGACAAAAAAAAATACTAAAACAAAACAAGACCAAACAAACAAAATAATTTAACGCAAGAATACATTTTAACACAAGAACAGAGAAGTTGCATATGTGTTGCCGAGCCATGGAAGAGGGAGGGGAAGGAGAAAAGGAGAAGGAAGGGGACTAAGGGAGGAGTAGGGTCTCTGAAGCTTCCTTTTTAGGTAAGTTGATGAATATTGTATTTATTTAAATGACGTTACGACTACTTGTAGAAGTGGAGACTAGGTAGAGAGGCTGTGGTTTTGTCGTATCAGCTATGTAGGTATAATAAAGTTTGATGTACTATACATGTTATCGTGTAGGGCAGTGGTACTTGACCTTATTTTTAATAGGGAGGGACCACAATCATGGGTTATTAGTCGTCGTAACGCGCGGACCGCAAAAGTGGATATAGGGCATTTGTGTTCTGGATTGCGGTCACACCTCAAGGCACGTGCTATGACACCATTGTAGTTATACATGATTTAAACAAAAAAGTACAGGGGCCGTACGCTGTGAAAGAGGGACGCCACTATTTAACCTGTAGAGCGGCATCCCTCTCTCACAACCTAAAAATGATGGCATTAATACGTGGTAATACGGCCCCAGAACGGTAGATTCTACCTTGTTTCTAATTCAAGACACATCGATTGTTGATGTTTTAAGACTAACTACGTCATACTCATAACTCAGAGCTGATTATATATATGATTATATTATATGTATTTAGTACTTATGATGTCATAAATCGTACTGTCATACACTAAGGCTGGTTATGCGTTGGTAAAATTTGTTATAGCTATTGCCAACGTCCATACCACGTTGAATACACCGGTTCTCGTCCGATCACCGAAGTTAAGCAACATCGGGCGCGGTCAGTACTTGGATGGGTGACCGCCTGGGAACACCGCGTGACGTTGGCTTTTTGCCGATTTAGTACAATAAAATAGGATCCGAGTATTTTTCTTTTGTTTTAAAATTAGATGAGGATAACATCTTGATCACAAAAAAAAGAAATTGGTAAAACGACTGTTCAGAGTTTATTATATTTCGGACTTATGATGTCATATGTCGTACACAGCACTACGGCTGGTTATCCCGTATTCGTTGATAAAATTAAATATTGCTATACTCCATTTGGTTAGGTACTTAACTAAAGGTAAACAATAAAAATGGCGGCTTTCAGAGCTGTTCAACCTTTTATTACAATGGTATCATATGATTTGGGAGTGAAATTAATAACAACACAACTAACAATCAATAAAAACAAAGAACAAACAAAACTATAACTAAATAATACAATTTACGGCAAAAGAAACACAAAAACGAACGAAAGTACAAACTGTTACGAATGGCGTCTGGTTACCCGACTAAGTATAATATCGGTTAATTATTTTGCCGCGCTTCCTCGCGCTACTACTTCTGAATTTTTTCGAGTTATGAAAAGTCTATTATGTAGAAAAAGGTTTTGATTTCCTGTCTTTTTAGATTCTTTCTAGTAGGCACATTGCAATACTTTATGACATAATTATCAGATTTGATTTATTTATCGGTCGCAAGCTTAAGAATTTATAATTACCATTTAATATTAAACAAAGTAGTAAAATATGCTAGTCTAGTAAAGGAAAATTATTTTGAATGATTAAATAATTTATTTTGGTTACGTTTTGTTTCAAGTTGAAAAATGGCCCTATAAAAAAACCTTTTTTATGATTTGTTTACCTTTAGTTAAGTACCTAACCAAATGGAGTATAGTTTATTATATGTATTTAGTACTTATGATGTCATAAATCGTACTGTCATACACTACGGCTGGTTATGCGTTGGTAAAATTTGGTATTGCCGTCGCCAACGTCCATACCACGTTGAATACACCGGTTCTCGTCCGATCACCGAAGTTAAGCAACATCGGGCGCGGTCAGTACTTGGATGGGTGACCGCCTGGGAACACCGCGTGACGTTGGCTTTTTGCCGATTTAGTAGAAAAAAAATAGGCGCCGAATATTTCTCTTTTTGGTTCAGGATTAGGTGAGGATAACATCTTGATAACAAAAAAATATTTATTTGCGTTTTTATTGGCGTTATTTAAAAAAAAACAGTTTAAGTTGGTCAGTCTGGATAAAAGCAAATCTCCCTAAAATCATTGAGGGGACTTTAGGACGAGGCAAAATAAGTACAATGAAGTGACTTCTTCTTGGAATCGTTTCATTATGCAAACAATTTTCGAATACTTAAGGGGCTGTCCATTAATCACGTGAGGCTCTAAAGGGGGGGGAGGGGTCCATAAAAAATCACGAAATATCACGAGGGGGGAGGGGGGTGTAGTAACATATTACGTGTATTTATTTTTTGGGCATACGCGCCGCAATTTTATTTTCAATTAAGATTTTTGTATGTACAAAAAAATACACGTGATATAGGGTTGTGGGGGGGTTAGACTTAAACCTCACCATGTATCACCAAGGGGGTGGGGGGGTTAAAAATGCAAAAAAAACATCACGTGATTAGTGGACGGCCCCTAATATGAGGCCACAGCAGTGTCTGTCTTCAATCAACGCGTTCTATCAAGGACACGGTTCAAACTTAATAATAACAGCATAGTGTAATGAAATCTAACATTACACTATGATAACAGTATGGAACGGTAGATTCTCACTTGTTTCTAAATCAAGATTGTCTACTAACTACGTCATAACTCAGAGCTGATTAAGCGTTGGTAAAATTTGGTGTTGTTATCGCCAACGTCCATACCACGTTGAATACACCGGTTCTCGTCCGATCACCGAAGTTAAGCAACATCGGGCGCGGTCAGTACTTGGATGGGTGACCGCCTGGGAACACCGCGTGACGTTGGCTTTTTGCCGATTTAGTAGAACAAAATAGGAACCGATTTTTTTTCTTTTTGTTTTGGAATTAGGTGAGGATAACATCTTGGTTACAAAAAACATTTGGTAAAAATATTTATTTGCGTTTTTATTGGCATTATTAAAAAAACAGTTTTAGTTGGTCAGTCTGGATAAAAGCGAATCTCCCTAAGATCATTGAGGGGAGTTCAGGACGAGGCAAGATATAATGAAGTGACTTCTTCTTGCTATCGTTTCAATATTCAAACAATTTTCGAGTACCTACTTAATATGAGGCCACAGCAGTGTCTGTCTTCAATCAACGCGTTCTATCAAGGACACGGTTCAAACTTAATAATAACAGTATGGAACGGTAGATTCTCACTTGTTTCTAAATCAAGATTGTCTACTAACTACGTCATAACTCAGAGCTGATTAAGCGTTGGTAAAATTTGGTGTTGCTATCGCCAACGTCCATACCACGTTGAATACACCGGTTCTCGTCCGATCACCGAAGTTAAGCAACATCGGGCGCGGTCAGTACTTGGATGGGTGACCGCCTGGGAACACCGCGTGACGTTGGCTTTTTGTACCGATTTAGTAGAAAAAATAGGCGCCGAATATTTTTCTTTTTGGTTCAGGATTAGGTGAGGATAACATCTTGATAACAAAAAAATATTCACTTGATGGCTGATCCGTGCGTTATACTCGTGAACGGGTGCTGCTTGTGGTGACTGGTCGACTTGCTGGCTATCGTCAATCGTGTCTTAAATATGTATTTTTTTTTTCACTCACATGTCGACTGGGTTACCTTGTAGGTCCTAGTAATCATGCATAATATGAAAAAATATGTATTCATAAAACTACTATGTATTCCGTGTAGTATAGATTGATGTACTAATACATGTCATCATCTAGGGCAATCAAAATCTGAACAGGCCTTTTGAAAGCAAGAAAGAGCCATAGCAGCTTTGAGTTGACCTGTCCTAACTGACGGCACGCATACATCAGTCATCGTGTAGCTCAACCATTTTATAGGGAGCTCAACGACCCGTCGCACAACGATATCAGATCAGCAAGACTACTTGTAGGTCATGTGAAATATTCAAAACTGTCAGGAAAACAAAATAATATTTTTTTTTATTATGCATGAGAGCCAGCAGGGCAGCCTACCGCCTGGGAACACTGCGTGACGTTGGCTTTTTGCCGATTTAGTAGAAAAAAATAGGAACCGATTATTTTTCTTTTTGTTTTGGAATTAGGTGAGGATAACATCTTGGTTACAAAAAACATTTGGTAAAAATATTTATTTGCGTTTTTATTGGCGTTATTAAAAAAAACAGTTTTAGTTGGTCAGTCTGGATAAAAGCGAATCTCCCTAAGATCATTGAGGGGAGTTTAGGACGAGGCAAGATATAATGAAGTGACTTCTTCTTGCTATCGTTTCAATATGCAAACAATTTTCGAGTACTTAATATGAGGCCACAGCAGTGTCTGTCTTCAATCGACGCGTTCTATCAAGGACACGGTTCAAACTTAATAATAACAGTATGGAACGGTAGATTCTCACTTGTTTCTAAATCAAGATTGTCTACTAACTACGTCATAACTCAGAGCTGATTAAGCGTTGGTAAAATTTGGTGTTGTTATCGCCAACGTCCATACCACGTTGAATACACCGGTTCTCGTCCGATCACCGAAGTTAAGCAACATCGGGCGCGGTCAGTACTTGGATGGGTGACCGCCTGGGAACACCGCGTGACGTTGGCTTTTTGTACCGATTTAGTAGAAAAAAATAGGCGCCGAGTATTTTTCTTTTTTGTTCAGGATTAGGTGAGGATAACATCTTGATAACAAAAAAAAATAATCACCCCCTTCCCCCTAAAATGGCGACGGGGGTGATGGCTGATCCGTGCGTTATAATCGTTAACGGGTGCTGCTTGTGGTGACTGGTCGACTTGCTGGCTATCGTGTCTTAAATATGTATTTTTTTTTTGCACTCACATGTTGACTGGATTACCTTGTAGGTCCTAGTAATCATACATAATATGAAAAAATATGTATTCATAAAACTACTGTGTATTCCGTGTTTAAACTAAGTATTATAATTATGTCATTGTATAGATTGATGTACAATCTATACAATGACATAGTACACCGGTGCAAATACACCGGTTCTCGTCCGCTCACCGAAGTTAAGCAACATCGGGCGCGGTCAGAACTTGGATGGGTGACCGCCTGGGAACACCGCGTGACGTTGGCTTTTTGCCGATTTAGTAGAACTAAATAGGATTCGATTATTTTTCTTTTTGTTTTAAAATTAGATGAGGATAACATCTTGATCACAAAAAAAATATGGTAAAACGACTGTTCAGAGTTTATTATATTTCGGACTTATGATGTCATAAATCGTACTTAACTGTCGTACACTACGGCTGGTTATCCGTCGGTAAAATAAAATAAAAAAGCCTTTTATTTCTTGCAAAACAAACATAAAATAAAATAAAATAGGCAATGTGGAGAAAACATTGTGTATGTAAAAACTTAAAATTAGGTAATAAATAACTTATCTATCTCTCTAACTTCTAATAATTAATATATATATATATTTTTTATTTTTATTTATTCTTTGTATAAAATATGTACTATTGCAAGAACCCCTCTCAGCGGAGGGTAAAGGCCTCCTCCAGAGATGTCCTTTGCTACTTGCATCCAGTGGGTGCTTGCAACCTACCTGCTATTTTTATAAGCTCGTCCGCCCAGCGCGCGTTTGGTCTGCCCCTTTTTCTTTGACCCGATGGTCCTAACCAAGATGTAGTCTTTGTGGTCCTACGATTGTCTGTAAGTCTGGCTACATGTCCTGCCCATCGCCATTTTAACTTCTGTGAGTAACTGAGAGCGTCGATCACTTTAGTTTTCTGTCTTATGGCTGTATGGCGGATATTATGGATCTTCTTAATCTTCAGGATGCTTCTTTCCATACTTCTTTGACATGCTGTGATCTTGTTTTTTATTTTCCTAGAAAATTTCCAGGTTTGACAGGCGTATGGTAGTGAGGGAAGTATGCAGGTGTTCATGACTCTACTTTTCAACTTTATGGTCAAGTCGCTTTTAAGAATTTCTTTGAGACTCCAGAATTTCTTCCAAGTGGTGTTGACTCTTCTCTCTACTTCCAGTTCGTTGTTATTTTGGTTAAATGAAATTTGTTTTCCTAGGTATAATTAAATATTGCTAGTTTATTATATTTCGGACTTATGATGTCATAAATCGTACTGTCATACACTACGGCTGGTTATGCGTTGGTAAAATTTGGTATTGTTATCGCCAACGTCCATACCACGTTGAATACACCGGTTCTCGTCCGATCACCGAAGTTAAGCAACATCGGGCGCGGTCAGTACTTGGATGGGTGACCGCCTGGGAACACCGCGTGACGTTGGCTTTTTGCCGATTTAATAGAACATAATAGGAACCGATTTTTTTTATTTTTGTTTTGGAATTAGGTGAGGATAACATCTTGGTTACAAAAAAAAATTTGGTAAAAATATTTATTTGCGTTATTATTGGCGTTATTAAAAAAAACAGTTTTTGTTGGTCAGTCTGGATAAAAGCGAATCTCCCTCATAAATAAAAACCTAAAAAAAAAGTGTTTGTTAAACTGTGTCCTATTTTCCATTTTTTTAGTACTTAGATAATAAAAATTGAATTTATGTTTATAACACTTACCATTTTTCTATTAATGTCAATTACTTAATGCAATATAATAATTTATTAATGAATTTGACGAATTTATTTAACGTTATGTAGTATAGTCTGACTGGCTGCGTACATCGTAATGAAATTCGCTCGAGATAAATATTATGCATCGATTATAACGGCCTAGCTCGCCAAAAACAGGTTTCATTGAGAGACAAACGGAGTTGGCAACTGAACCGTCTGCCTTACACACATACCATTAGATTTCATTACACTATGCCATTAGGTAGGTACCTACTTGATGGGTCAATATTCACTTATTTACGTTTTTTTTATTATTATTATAATTATATTTATTAGCTCACGTATATATAATAAACTCGTATTTTCTTGTATTATAATGTATTTATTTATATAATTAATCTAATTATACTCACTTCTGGATTATGAAACTGGTTTGCATCCGTGATTCTCACTTCCAGGTCCAGTTGAAAACCAGCGCCAAGCAGCTTACCAGTTGTCTGGCTTTTAGCTGAACTGGGCCATTTGGCACAGCCGTGGGGCACACAATGAGTTTGTTTATTGTCTAAGTTTTTTAATTTTATTTTGTTTATTTCTCTTTAATTATTGTTTTCTTCTTAAGTTATTGTGTGCATTGTCCGTGACTGTGTCAATAAATATTTTTTTTCTTTCTTTTCATACAATGAATAATATGATACATACAATGAAGTGACTTCTTCTTGCAATCGTTTCAATATGCAAACAATTTTCGAGTACTTAATATGAGGCCACAGCAGTGTCTGTCTTCAATCGACACGTTTTATCAAGGACACGGTTCAAACTTAATAATAACAGTATGGAACGGTAGATTCTCACTTGTTTCTAAATCAAGATTGTCTACTAACTACGTCATAACTCAGAGCTGATTAAGCGTTGGTAAAATTTGAAGTGACTATCGCCAACGTCCATACCACGTTGAATACACCGGTTCGTCCGATCACCGAAGTTAAGCAACATCGGGCGCGGTCAGTACTTGGATGGGTGACCGCCTGGGAACACCGCGTGACGTTGGCTTTTTGCCGATTTAGTAGAATAAAATAGGAACCGACTATTTTTCTTTTTGTTTTGGAATTAGGTGAGGATAACATCTTGGTTACAAAAAACATTTGGTAAAAATATTTATTTGCGTTTTTATTGGCATTATTAAAAAAAACGGTTTTAGTTGGTCAGTCTGGATAAAAGCGACTCTCCCTAAGATCATTGAGGGGAGTTTAGGACGAGGCAAGATATAATGAAGTGACTTCTTCTTGCAATCGTTTCAATATGCAAACAATTTTCGAGTACTTAATATGAGGCCACAGCTGTGTCTGTCTTCAATCAACACGTTCTATCAAGGACACGGTTCAAACTTAATAATAACAGTATGGAACGGTAGATTCTCACTTGTTTCTAAATCAAGATTGTCTACTAACTACGTCATAACTCAGAGCTGATTAAGCGTTGGTAAAATTTGGTGTTGCTATCGCCAACGTCCATACCACGTTGAATACACCGGTTCTCGTCCGATCACCGAAGTTAAGCAACATCGGGCGCGGTCAGTACTTGGATGGGTGACCGCCTGGGAACACCGCGTGACGTTGGCTTTTTGCCGATTTAGTAGAATAAAATAGGAACCGACTATTTTTCTTTTTGTTTTGGAATTAGGAATATGCATGAAGTTTAAATTTGCCTAATATATTTTTTTCCGGAATCTTAAACATACTTAAAGTATTATTGTAACAACATTTTGTTACATAATTGTCATTTATTTGTATAAAATAATAATTGAAAAGTGCTAATTATGCGAGCGAAATTCAAATTTACAAAACGCGCTGTCATTGGTCGAACGAAATGAAACGTCACGGGCCACGACATTGAATTTAATCACATAGTCGAAAGCTGCTAGAAGTGGAATTATCTTGAAAATATATTTTAATTTGTGTGTCTTGAGCGATTTTCGTCAGTGGTGAGACTATACCGCGTGGAGATTAGGTTATCACATTAATTGCAACCACATATTCTACATAACGTATTTTGACCATACACAACTAAAAAAAATAAGTACAATAAGCATTTTAGCCCTGGGATCGTTTTTTCCATTTTAGTATTTAACAACATCATGTATTGAATAACGATAATCACCTGACCTAAACTAGTAGTTCAAAGACCCGAGAAAATTCAAACGTTGCCATTTCGTATTACTAACAATTATTAGAAACATAAACTAGTTAAGCTAAAAATGACCTTATAACTAACACTATTAGGCCTTGTCTATGCGCAAAATTAAAAGATAAGGGACCACAGCGAAAGATAAATAAAAAACGTTCTTAAAAATATTGATTTAAGGCATAAATCTCTATGCGCGATACGGGGGTAGGTGTCGTCAGAATTCGTCCTTTGTCGGCGCCGGCGGCGGCGGCGCGTGACTACAAAGTAAAGAAACGGAAGCGGCGGCGCGTGCGGAGCGATTGATTCAGTACGCTTCCGGGGTCCTTAGGGATAGTTCGTGTGTTGCTTATTCGCACACGCGCCCTTCGTATTTTTATTGTAATTGTTTTGAGAACATTTTCGTAAATTTCTTGTTTTGTTTGTTGGATACGTTATTATTAGTTGTAGATTAGTTAAGTGTTGTGACAGTTCCTGCGAGATCGGACGCTTTTCTCATTTTTTGTTTGTGATAGGACATTTTATTAGTTAGTGAAGTTAGTGAAAGTGGGTGAGCATACGTTATCATCAGAGTACACCGACATGGTTGATTGAATGCAACCAAAACAGCGCTGCTGGTGTTACGAACATACCGACAGAGGTATATCGTACCTACCTATGACGGTGCTCAAATGCATTCAGTTGCATGGCGGCCATAACGTAAATTTTAATTAATCAATTGAACATTTGGACAAGTGTAGGTTTATTAAATTGAATTATTATTATTGTGCAAGAATACCATAAAGTTTGTGTTGAATTGTTGATATCATCGCTCCGAGCGTCCTATCCTATGCCTACTTACAAGTATGTAGGTACTTACTCGCCGCGGCGGCGGCGGCGACGTTGCCGCTTTTACAGGTCAGTATACTGATATTATTGAGGGTGATTTATTTCGAGCCAATATTTACGGTATTTATTTTGTTTGAAAAATTTAGTTTTTTATTTTTAGTAAAATTGATTATTTTATTACTCAAACAGACTAATGATAACTTGGAATGACCGCTGTTTAATTTAATGTGATAACCTAATCGCCACCCGATATACGATGACCGAAAGAAGAAAAAAAATACTTTATCGGGAGTAGTTCTGATAGTATTTATGCATTTGGTACTATGCAATACCTATAGAAAGGCTTTTTAGCTTCTTCCATCGTAAAATCTTTAAGAATTAACCAAAACACCTGTAATAAACAAACACTTCGTGCGATGATCGCGGCCCATGACGTCATCTGAAGCGCGCGAAAAATGGCGGCGTTCAAACAGCTCAATTTTGGATAATATTATGTATGTTGAATAATACTTAAAAAAAAAATTTGAACATTCCCGGGAATAATTATATCTTCTATTGTGTTGTTATGATGTATAGAATTAATATAAAAAATTAAAAAAACGCATGCATGTTCCTAATTAGGTGAGGATAACATCTTGTTACAAAAAACATTTGGTAAAAATATTTATTTGCGTTTTTATTGGCATTATTAAAAAAATCAGTTTTAGTTGGTCAGTCTGCATAAAAGCGAATCTTCCTAAGATCATTGAGGGGAGTTTAGGACGAGGCAAGATATAATGAAGTGACTTCTTCTTGCAATCATTTCAATATGCATACAATTTTCGAGTACTTAATATGAGGCCACAGCTGTGTCTGTCTTCAATCAACACGTTCTATCAAGGACACGGTTCAAACTTAATAATAACAGTATGGAACGGTAGATTCTCACTTGTTTCTAAATCAAGATTGTCTACTAACTACGTCATAACTCAGAGCTGATTAAGCGTTGGTAAAATTTGGTGTTGCTATCGCCAACGTCCATACCACGTTGAATACACCGGTTAAGACCGGAGTTGTTTACACCGGTTCGTCCGATCACCGAAGTTAAGCAACATCGGGCGCGGTCAGTACTTGGATGGGTAACCGCTTGGGAACACCGCGTGACGTTGGCTTTTTGCCGATTTAGTAGAAAAAAATAGGCGCCGAATATTTTTGTTTTTGGTTCAGGATTAGGTGAGGATAACATCTTGATAACAATAGTAGATTGTTACACAAGGGTGGAAAGGAATCAATTCCCATACGAGGTATTTAGACGCCCGAGCGCAGCGAGGGCGGTTATAGACCCAGTAGGAATTGATGTCTTTCCACCCTTGTGTGTGTGTGTATGCCATTTTTAATAAAGATTTCGATGTAGCAAAAGTTAAGTTAGTATCCCACCAAATTATATATTGTCATAGTCTATTTAAATTTTTAATTATGGAACACACCGCGTCACTGCCTCAGCCGCACGCGTTTTTTTTAAATTCACACTGGCCGTTTATAAACACAAGACCGCAGCATGTTTTTTCTAAATTATGTTAGAATTTTTACAGCTGACTGCCTAACCTTATTTTCTTCTATTTTTAAAATTATTTTCCACCCTAGGGAGGAAAGTAATTGCTATGAGTTATTCCCACCCAAGGGTGGGATGTAGCATTTTCCACCTGTCATGTGAAATACTCAAAACTGTCAGGAAAACAAAAAAAAATATATTTTGTTTTCCTGACAGTTTTGAGTATTTCACATGACCTACAAGTAGTCTTGCTGAACTGATACCGTTGTGCGACGGGTCGTTGAGCTCCCTATAAAATGGTTGAGCTACACGATGACTGATGTATGCGTGCCGTCAGTTAGGACAGGTCAACTCAAAGCTGCTATGGCTCTTTCTTGCTCTCAAAATGCCTGTTCAGATTTTGATTGCCCTAGATGATGACATGTACATCAATCTATAGGTATAATGACATAATTATAATACTTAGTTTAAACACGGAATACATAGTAGTTTTATGAATACATATTTTTTCATATTATGCATGATTACTAGGACCTACAAGGCAACCCAGTCAACATGTGAGTGAAAAAAAATAATTACATATTTAAGACACGATAGCCAGCAAGTCGACCAGTCACCACAAGCAGCACCCGTTCACGAGTATAACGCACGGATCAGCCATCACCCCCGTCGCCATTTCAGGGAGAAGGGGTTGAATATTTTTTTGTTATCAAGATGTTATCCTCACCTAATCCTGAACCAAAAAGAAAAATATTCGGGGCCTATTTTTTTCTACTAAATCGGTACAAAAAGCCAACGTCACGCGGTGTTCCCAGGCGGTCACCCATCCAAGTACTGACCGCGCCCGATGTTGCTTAACTTCGGTGATCGGACGAGAACCGGTGTATTCAACGTGGTATGGACGTTGGCGACAGCAACACCAAATTTTACCAACGCTTAATCAGCTCTGAGTTATGACGTAGTTAGTAGACAATCTTGATTTAGAAACAAGTGAGAATCTACCGTTCCATACTGTTATTATTAAGTTTGAAGCGTGTCCTTGATAGAACGTGTTGATTGAAGACAGACACTGCTGTGGCCTCATATTAAATACTCGAAAATTGTTTGAATATTGAAACGATAGCAAGAAGAAGTCACTTCATTATATCTTGCCTCGTCCTAAACTCCCCTCAATGATCTTAGGGAGATGCGCTTTTATCCAGACTGACCAACTAAAACTGTTTTTTTTTATAACGCCAGTAATAACGCAAATAAATAATTTTTACCAAATATTTTTTTGTAACCAAGATTTTATCATCACCTAACTCCAAAACAAAAAGAAAAAAAATCGGTTCCTATTTTGTTGTACTAAATCGGCAAAAAGCCAACGTCACGCGGTGTTCCCAGGCGGTCACCCATCCAAGTACTGACCGCGCCCGATGTTGCTTAACTTCGGTGATCGGACGAGAACCGGTGTATTCAACGTGGTATGGACGTTGGCGATAGCATTACCAAATTTACCAACGCTTAATCAGCTCTGAGTTATGACGTAGTAAGTCTAAAAATATTAACAATCCACGTGTCTTAAATTGTCTCGATTTAGAAACATTTATACTTTCGAAACATACCGACGTGGACCCACTCGTAATACAAGCACTTAGCTTAGTACCTACGAGGGTTTAACAAGAATTTATACTAGACTAGTAATGTGCGACCCACATTTCTAGTAAGTTATCTACATATATATAAAAAAAAAATTAATCATCAAGCAAGCGCTAAATTAACCCATTAGGTATATTGTCCCACAGCTGGGCATGAGTCTCCTCTCACCACGCTAACCTACTGCTGGTTGGCAGCCTTCACATGCCGCGCCTTCGAGAAAACCTCTCAGCCAGGTTTCCTCACAATGTTTTCCTTCACCATACTAAGCGCGTGATAATTAATTAGATTACGAAAAGTCAGAAGTGCGTGCGTTGGCCTCAAACTTGAGATCAACCACTTGGCAGTCCAATGGGCATGGCACTAAGTCATCACTGCAATGGTAAATAAATAATTCCAAAAAAAATATTTGGTCTAACAGGTACGTCGCACGGCTCTAAAGAAGCTCTTGTTAAAGGACTTCATGCAAGAGGATTGCGAACTTCGGAATATCGGCCTCGCCTACGCACCGCCGGATCCATAAATATAATAAAATAAAGGTCCCTAAGCGTTCACGAAGGATTAAACTTTGTCATGCGTATCTAATTGCATTTTATTAACGGCCGGTTTCAATAATAAATCTGCATAACCTACTGGTATAATTTAAATATAATTCTGACACGAGGTGACAAAACAAGACTGCCTAATTAGTCTAGTGGTCCCAACCGCGACTGCTGCTCGGAGTCTGGATTTGTGCCCGGTAAATGGCAATAGGCTCGCCCCCTATTACAGGGGACCTAAAACATACCGGCGAACTGTGGGTGTACATTAAGTACACCTCTGCCTAACCCTTCGGATAATACAGGCGTAAGATCTTTGCAAATAACTCAAAATGAAACTTTCGATAGTCAATCGACTCTACAACATGATATGGTATGTGATGTGTGATGTAACAAAACAAGAAATGCAATTAATTCCTATTCCTAGTAAGCAAATAACTGTTATTTAAACTGGGTGTTAGTCTTCCGAAACTACAGTGGTATTACTTACTTTCTAAACATTGAATAGAAGATATATTATTCATTGATATTACCTACATACCCTCGTTTATCTAGTTCCCAATACCGTGTCAGTTTCTCAATATTTGCTAAATTTCAAGTTTTCAGGCTATAATTATGATATCCGGGATTTCGTTAAATCAATGTGCGAGTGGTATTTTGTTTTTATGTTACATCTTTATATACAGGGTGTGGCATAGATTGAAGATATATTTTAATTTTTATACAAAGTGACACATACCTACACCCTCGCCTATTTCCCACAGGGGTAGGCAGAAACTATAGACCGCCACTTGCTACGACTCTTGCATTAGATACCTCTTTCGCTTCTTCCACATTTCCGTACATCTTTTCATGCCATTTCTTTTAATAGGTAATAAGATATCTAATAAGTAAAGACCTTACCTATGAGCAACTTTAGGATCATCCATCATCTAAGCTTCTGCACAGCCTTAGGTATATGTATAAATTTAACTACAATCAATCTGAATCACAATTAAACTTTTGATTGGATCATCGCGCTCCTACTGAATTCTAAATACATACTTTGACCTATAAATACTTGGAGCTTCATCCAGATAAATATAGGTAGGTATGGTACATTTTAATAGAAAGAGTCTGGGTAAAGCTCAGATCAAATAAAAAGTTAAGATGGAACTTTGCGAACAAAGAAGTGAGGCCGGCTAAAACTACGCCTAGCCGTGTACAACACACAATTACACGCACACATGTATTAGTTAACTACGCCCTATCTCGTCAGTCGAGCTTTCGATAGCTCGATAGCTCGACTGACAAGATAAGGTGTAGTTTCGGTATACGTGTGTGCGTCATATATTCACAAAGATATGAGTTTTCTAATTAAAGAAATTTTTTTAGTGATAGTGAAAGAAAAATTCGATCTCAGGCAGGGTTTGAACCTGCGTCTTTCTGGTTAAGTACACCAGGCAACATCGTTCGACATTTAACTACCTGTAAAGGCAGTCGTGTTGGTTGAAAGACACAGTAATATCTTCAATAGATGGTGCTGACGTCGCCTGAAGACGTAAAAATGTGAAAGATAAATTCGACATCACAGGCAGTGGTCTCGGTAGCTTAGTTGGTAAAGCGTCTGGTGTAGGTACTTAACCAGAAAGACGTAGGCTCAAACCCTGCCTGAGATCGAATTAGAAAATTCATATCTTTGTGAACATTTCGCAATATTTAATGCTAAAAAATAATAAAAATAGGGTCATAATATGTTTCGAATTTGTGATTATTCTCTTGACAAATTTGGATGTAGATGTATAAAAACACTTAATTCAGCGATTTTACTAGCGCGGTATTTTGGAACGGTAAACTTCAGATGAGCAGAGTTATTTCGAACAAACTGTACTTAGATATTGGCCCCGTCGGACAATGCCATTTAATTAGATAAGAATCTAATACCTACTAGACGATAGGAAATTATTATTATTTTGAAGTTCATTAATTTTGAATATCTCAGCTCAGTCGGCTTTAATTGCTGCATTTAAGGTTAGCACGGGTCGATTTGAAGTGTTGTAAATGAAATTTTATGTTTTATTTTTAAAACTAGGTACGTGATCCGGGCACCTCAGTATGATTTTCTAATTACTATTTACTATTTTATACTAATAACTATTTTTTTCCTGTTTTTTCATGGACTGGTACCAATTTCCAAAAATAATTCTTGTTAATTACTATACAGCCTCATTAAGTCGTCAATCTCATTGGTTACAGTTTTATTTCATAGAATATGAGCCGACTTTTTTTTATTTCCAAGCATAATTTATTTCATAACACAAGATACATTTTTTACAAAACGGGGGTTGCAAGTATAAAAAAACAACTATAAAACACATTTACATAAATTATATTTCAGAGTTTTGAATACATAAACATACCTAATACGTTTTCACTCAGCCACCTTCAACCGTACCGAGTTTGAAGGTCTGTTGTTAATTAAAACTACCCATAACCTACCGTCTAAACATGGTATATTGGATCCCTTGAACCTTCTCATATCTACCTCGTAGTAAACTTTATATAAATATGATCCACTGGTCGTAGTAGCACATCTACCATTAAGTCCGGGCGAGCTCCCCTCACCCGCGGTGATAGCTTGAAGTTGCGGCAGATGCTACTCAGCACACTTTTCATTTCTAACATAACAAACCGCTGACCTGTGAAAAAAGAATATTGAAGCAAGTAATCGACAGGTTGAAATAGTCAACTTACGCTCTACAGTGGCCCGATTGTAGAGATATCGCAGCGACTTGATCCTTGAAACAGTAACAGAAACGTAAATACAAACTATCAAAAAATCGTTGGCGTTCAGAAGTCGTTCGGTTATCGTCCTATCCAAGTTTGCTATTTACCTCTTCTTCGATCGTCGATCAATAGGACGACAGCTTAATAGGATCGAAGCTCAAAGATTTCTCAACGACTTGAACGAATTTATTGCCAGTTACATGTTTATGTATTCTACAACTATTTAAGTTATCAAAAAGCTTTTTTATTCAAATTACTGTGATTTGAGTTACATAACTCAAATGAATCGGTCTTAAAAACAAACAAATAGGGACACAATCACGGAAATATCAATTGAAATGATGTTTTTTTTCTCGTATTCGGTAAAATGGGTAAAATGCAAAGAGATAGGTAGGTACCTACCTACATAACCATAACCATTTTACCTAAAATGGTTATGTGTCCAAAGCAAAAAAAAAGAGAACTGTCAAATATGAGTCAATGTCAAATGAAGGTGTCAGTCCGCTTAAAAAAAAGATGGTACCTATTTGTCAATAATCGTTAAGAATATACTTATTCATCAAATAATATTAAAATATCATAACTATTAAGTGTAGATTACTGATCAAGTATATTATTATTTTACTATGGATAGACCTACATTCATAGCACTTTATTCGCGCAAGAATTGTATTTGAGCTATATTTTGATATTTAAGCAAACATTCATATCAAAATATCCAAAATATGCCTTATTTCTTGTGCAATAAAGAACCCACACGCCGCAGTTGCACTAATCACTAAACGGTAACTTATCCCGCGTTTCCATTGACTACGAAACATATTGCAACCAGCTACCTATCCCGTTCACTCTTTGAGAGTTAAATAGAGTTAGATACAGTTTGTTCGAAATAATTAAGCCGATTATGGAGTTTCTTGCCGGATTCTTCTCCATGAGATCAACTTTTTGGAACCGTGCAACTAGAGTCAATAACGTTTCATAAACGCTTGTGAAAGCTTATTTGAAATAAAAACATTTGATTTGATTTGATTTGATTTGATTCGATCGGAAGTTGTCTGCAAGTGGTAAATTTTAATAGAAAGAGTCGGTGTAAAGATAATTAGAGTCGTATATGTTTCACATTTCTAATTATTTTGTTCACTAATTTCGATATTTATGTATTAAAACACTTAATTTAACGATTTTATCACCGCGGTTGTTCGGGACATCCGATCGGCTTAGGTACTTATTTCGAACAAACTGTATGATTATGTTTGCAGCATGTTTTGTCGTAAGTGGAAACGCGGGATTACCGATACAGATTTGAAAATTATAATGAACGAAACCATATCAGTCGTCGAGTCGAGTGACATTATTCAACTAATTTGAAACAGCCATGTTATGAATGCCGTGAATATGGAATATTAGCTGGATTGTGTAATATTAGGATTCGAACTAAGTCAGTAAAATAATTCGAGATTTAATTAACCCTTCGGGGAATACAGGCGTGATGGTATGTTATGTTAAAAAAATATTTCAATAATAGAATGCTAGAAGTCTTTGGTCTCTCGGCTGCATCTAACAATAAATATATGCAAGCTCGAAACTCATTTCGACCTTTTAACATAACACAAGGCACACAAACACATGCGTCTCAGGAAAAAACACCGAAATGTTCTCAAAAACGTCTCAATTATGTAGCTTTTGCTCAACGATATTTGAATCGCGAAATTTGACATTAGATCGTTGGCGTCCGACCTATCGAAAAATCGTTTTGTTATGTGAATACTGTCTAGCCAACGTTTTAGAACGATTCTCATTGTAAGCTTTTGTTACTGCTGGTCCCATTTTTTAAATCCAAACTAATATTATAAATGCGAAAGAACCTCTAGTCTGTTTGTTACGTTTGAACTTTGCATGAAGGAATGAAACATACCCATACAGTTCCTAGGTCCAGCACTAAAAGGTATGAAGGCGTAGGGATGCATCGGTGTCCCACTGAGGAACCGCTCCGGATTGAACGCCTCAGGGTCGGGGAATAGGTCAGCTCTGCGGTGGATATCGTAGATAGGGACTGCCACTTCTACGCCTTTCTTCACTGGGAGATCTCCTGCAACAAAATAACATACATCATACCTCCATTCCCCGAAGGATTATGTGTATGTTCTGCTGTTTTACCACTAGCACAGTCTATTGTTACAAACGAAACACCGACTAAAGAGTCACCGACCTGTTTCAAATAATTAAATGAAATATAAAGACACCATTCTGCGAATTCCACTATTGAAAATGATGTAGGATTTTTTTAGCTTATACGAAATACAATAACAATTACTTTTACAAAGAAACATAAGTAGGTACCACGGAAGAGATAAATAAGATTGGAATTGCCCTCGCTGCTATTTTGTACTAAGACCAGTGTCGCCGCTTTACTCCCACTATTTCAATTCTCAAACACACGCAACATTATCTTTACAAGTTTTTCGCACACAATCAAATCACACACACATAAATCTGTGGGCAGCAATTTGTTCACACACCAGCACCAAGCTCCCGTAGGCATTAGACACTCACACGCAACAAGCATACGCTAGTGCTTGAAAAGCCGACTGAGAATTTATCGATATTTTTATCGATAAATTCTCAGTCTGTTATGTATTTTTATATTGAATGGGGAAAAGGGGAACATAAAAATCAAGAACTATTTTCATTTTATATTAATTAATTTAAAAGAATTACTGTCTTTGGAACAAAACGTAATCATTAAGCAATTGGGGGAAACCTAACATAACATAATAGAGTTATAACATAACATTATTATAATTAATTGCATAATATGTCGAATAAAATCAAATACTAAAATATATATAAAATAGGTAGGTATAGTATTTGACTTAGCTTTGACTAGACTATATTGTATCGATTCAGTATTAAAATCTAAGGAAAATAAAATGGTCTACATGCCGCTTTATCTTCATTCATTCGTATAATAAAATACATCTAACTAAAAATATACTCTCATCAATTAAATATATAATATTTCATAAATATTTTGATTTAACTAGACAACTTATATTTGACTAGACTATATTGTATCGATTCAGTATTAAAATCGAAGTAAAATAAAATGGTCTATGCCGCTTCATCTTCATTCATTCAATGATTCATATACCTAATATAAAATACCTCTAACTAAAAATATACTCTCATCAATTAAATATTTAATATTTCAAAAATAATCTTTGTCAAACGTAAATATAGTTGAGAATTCTATCGATGCTTTTATTTAACTTCACGGTCACCTCGATATCGATAGATGTACGCCGTACACCACTCACGGCCAACCCCGGCCAACGACGAACAACGGCCATGTTTGAGGTGTAGAGAACGCAATGCATGCAGTACATTGCAAGCGGACTAGGTCATCGCGTTGATTAAACGAGAACATATCGGGAAATGTATTTTATTTGTAACTTGTTGCAATAATATGAATGATGTTTGGAATTTCATAGTGATCAGTATATTTTTATGTTTTTATCAATTATTGTGTAAATAAATGCTATTTTTGACTTACAGATGGAAAGATATACCTCCTCGCTATATATTGGAGGTCTGACTTTTTGTCTATCACGTAAGAATAACACAACACGGCATTTTAAAGCGGAGCTCTGTTCTCTGAAATAGTCCTAAGCACACTAAACGCGGCGCATGTATGATTCGGTCGAGTTATGATTGTTTAATCATAACTGTGGCGCGCCTGCCCCGCCCACTTGGCCATTCCAACCTTATTTATCTCTTCCGTGGTAGGTACCTACCTATCTTTGTTATTAAAAAGACATATTATTTCCGAGCCTTAGCAAGTTCGTTGAGATCAAAATGAAATTAGTCAACGAGTAATCATTTATCATGTTTTTCCTACGAACACTGGGTTTATCTTTTGCCTACATAAAACGTGAATGTGAAAGAAAGCTAAGGTTTTTGTAAAGAGGTTTTGTTATGACGTATAAAAAGAATCTGATTTTATACACAATTATTTTTTATTGCTCAGGTGGTATGAAGAAATTTCCAGAAAATTGTTAAAAAACTAGATGAACGCTAGCAGCGCTGCGAAGAATATAATTAGGTCTATATTTTCTGTACGATGTATACTATTTCACCTAACATGAAGTCTTCAGTGATGTCCCTGGCTATAAACGGCACGATGGGGTACAGTCTAAGAGTCTCCTTGATGACGGCCTCCAAGTACTTCATGTCAGCAAGGTCAGACATGCTCGGGGCGCGGTCAGAATCACCCAGGATACTTTGAATCTCGTTGTAAATACGATCCTATTAGAAAAAAAAAACATGATCATATCGAATAAATCATAATATGGATGTGAAATTTATAATATATGATAATTATTTCTATAAGAACATTTTAATCCTTATCAAGTCAATGTTATACTTTTTTTACTAGATGGCCTTGGCATGTCTTATTGACGACCTTTGAGAAGAAATGCCGAAACAAACTCAGAGAATCTTTGTCTCTTAACATCCAGACAGTAGTATAGTATTATCAAATAGGCCTTTTAAAGAAAGGGCCATGTTAGCTTTGAGTTGACGCGTTGAAACTGACGGCATGCATGCATTAGTCATCGTACAGCTCAACCGTTATTCAACGACCCATCGCACGATGGCCAGATCAACAAGATATTTGCGTAGGTCATGTGAAATACTCTAAATTTCTCACGGACACTTAATATACCCTCAGGTACGGACAATGGTGGGAGGAATTTACCCAGGAACTTCACACCTCGAAGTCATTAAAGATGGTTACCTGGACATCCTCGTGGTCAGCTATCAGCATTAGTGCAAACGATAACGAAACAACATCAATTTACAAATTCAAAATAATGTAGGTATATAACATTTCATCCTAGAAAAAAAACTGTTCTGTGACTCAAATCTAAAATCTTTTATTTTCTTTTATTTCATTCGCAGCCGAATATTTGCTGTTCTCACAAATTAAAACTTCGACCTGTTGCTGCGAATTTTATAGAAACATTTAACAACACTCGTTAACTTGTCCATAGAACTCAACTCAAACCACACGCTCTATATCCATGGGGGCTCCCATTATACAAATGAAGCAGTAACAAAAAACAAATAACGCCAATAACTACTGCCGAGGCTTACCGCAACCATGAACGTGCTGACTTCTTCCCTGATTCCTTCTAAATCTATTTCTCCCTTACTCTCCGCTTCCAGCAGCAGGTCTATCATTACCAATCTCTTCTTTTCTCCCTCTAAAGAATCTTTTTCAGTGGAATCACTTCTTCTAGACTTGAAGTTCTTCTTTCTTTCCATGATGACGCTGTCAGTAAAGGAATTGTCTTTTTGCAAATACTCCTCGAACTTTCTGCTGATCGGTAATTTTTGGAATAGGTATTCATTTTGGAGCCAAATCGTGGTGATTCGTGTTATAACGATGTTTGTGATCTCTAAGATAGCTTTCTTGTACTCCAACGTTGATGAAGACTTGTCAGTACTAAGTTTTGTACCCATGGCTGTTTCTGAAATCATCAAATAGAATCAAAGCTTGTAAGCTTCTTTTATTAAAAAAGTTGCAGATTACGTTGCCGAGCCTATTTAAGGAAAATGAACACCAGCAGCATAAATCCTAGATGTCAACCAACTGCCGCTTGTAAGAAATTCCGGTAACTTTGACTTACCACAGATGGTACACAGCGTAAAATCACTGATTATAGGCAGCAGATTGACTTCAGTACCCTCAGATTTCTTGAGGTCCTCCACCAAGATTTTGTTGTTCACATTTATCACGGTCAGAAAATCCCTGAGGATGTTGAAGTGGAAGGCAGGGGTGAGGATCTTGCGGCGTCTGTGCCATTTTGCACCTGGAGGTAAATTATCGTTTTTATTATTCTTTAAGTGGCTAAATGACTACTGGACCCATTACTAGGGAACTGTGTAAAATTGAGTACAAGCCTCCGTAAAATAGAGCATGTTGAGCGTCCTGCATACTTCACACGTGAGATATAAAAACAATCGAATATAACGACCGACCTTCACCAAACGGGGTGTGTTTGGGGTATCGTGTGTGTGGAGAGAAATGATACTGTTACGAGCTGGGGTTCGGGATAAATTAATCAACACCAATTTACCAATAAACAAACAAACACTTTAATTAAATACACGTAAACACAACAGAAATCACCACAACGTCACTATAGTTGTACACTACACTCAACAATATCGCACAATTAGTCACTTGTTAACTCACTTCGATCTTCACTTGTTCGCTTCCAACACAAGACTACTCTGCCTAGCCCTCACGACCGGTATTTATACGCGCAATGAAGATTCCAGAGTCGAATGGTCGCGATAAGTCGATAAATATCGTGTAGGTACCTAACCGCCTATTGTTTCCGGGCGTTGACCCGTGACCTTGGCCTTGAACGGTTATTATTTGTGCGCGGTGCAGTCGGGTACATTCTTTTATGTTTCGACGTGCTTCTATGACGGATCTAGAACCTTCGTGGCCTATCCACGCTTTTCTATTAGTTACTCGGCGTAACAATACGCTCTTATGTCCGTACACTATTTATTATCTTACATGTGCCGATTCCGGCGCGACCTAATACCGTCTGCCCGTGCAGCCGCGCGTCCGGTTTCATGCTGACATCTACTTATACGTAATACGTTCCCACAATGTAATTCTTTATGTGGGTGACCTACCGACTAAAGCCACACGGGTGTTTCGCTTCACCACTTTTTGCTCGGGCTACGAGACCGAGTTGTCATGCCTTCCCCCATCAGTGGTAGACTACTGCTCCGGTCTTAGGCACTTCTGAAGTGGACTGATTGAATGCTTTACCTGCTAATCTACATGAGTGGGACGAGGCAATACTTAACTCCCGCCATCTCGAGTCCCCAAAATACCTAAGCCAATTGATTATTCGACATTTTATGCACACATTGGATAGAGCTTACCGGAACTCACCACCAGTCCTGATCCGAGCCAGGTCTCCAGGAAGGCGTAGGACTTGCTCTTCTTTGTGTTCCGTGGGTGAGATAGCAAGATCTACAGACAAAACTATATTGTTTATTTTTTTTATTTTTTTGTGATAATTTAATGATAATAATTTTACAGTAATAATATGGGTATGTTAGAAATACCACTGTATAACATAATAACATTTGCGGTGTAACTACTTACACATTGAATAAATTATGTAAACTAATATTATAAAGAGGAAAGATTTGATTGTTTGTTTGTTTGCATTGAATAGGCTCTGAAAGTAGCCGAAAGTAGAAAAAATCCTGAGTGACATAGGCTATATATTATCCCGTAAAATGACAAGAAACGTATGCTCCACGCGGGCAAAGCCGCGAGTGGTAAGCTAGTATTCTATTAAATATAACTTTTATATAAAGATCAAGATTTCGTTGTTCAATCTAACACATTTAAATTTGCCATCCCTTTGGACGAGACAGCAGTTTGTTTTCCTAAGCAGTGCCTTCTTTTGTAACGCCTAGTTCGTAATATTGAGCGTTGAATTTAAATATGTTTGTATGAATACTCATGAATTATAAACTGATGAATTATTATTAAGAGTCATAGAACAAAAGTTGTTGTTTGTTATGTTATAAATATAGTCCTGAGGGTTGTTAGTGTTCTACCAATAACCTTGTATATGTATAGGTATGTAATCTTTACATTTTATACTTGGATGCTGTAGGCTCGTACCTTTGAGAGAGTAATTAGGTACATTGCTCTATAACTACCTACATATACGTTGGTAAATAAGTAAATACATACCTCAACATCTTTTACATCATTTAAATACAGAATGCGGCTCTTGAATAGCTTCACGAGGTAGCGGTCTCCATATAGTTTGGTAAACTGCCGCGCTCGCTTGAACAAATCCTCTGCAACAAATAACAATGTTCAAATAGAAGCCAACATATGGTGCTTACCACAGCTGATGCCGTTAATATTGTGATAGAAAAATCGACTTAATAATTGAGTATGTACTAATAGGTACAGTCGCCAGCAGGTCAAGGTATACAAAACTGTCAATTTTCTCCAAATGATTTTAAACCTTAAACTGTTGAAGATAACATATTCAACATATTCTTCAAAGGCAAAATGCCTTTGAAGAATATGTTACCTCCCGTCTAGCTGATTTCTTTAAGAAGGGCATCAATAAACTGCCACTGCGTTGGCAAAGATGCATTGATTGCATGGGTGATTACTTCGATTAATACAAATAAAAAATACAAGAAAAAAAATCGTTTAAATTTTTTCATACAAAACGGCAATTTCATAGGTATGGAACTAGTAACTATGTAAGTATTTTATCAATTTATATAGTCTTTAAGTTGAGAAATATGTGGCATAAATGGTCTCATCTTTTTATCCATAGACCTAAGTGCTTATTAGTAATTTCAGCTTGATATTTGTTTACTCGCGTTCCTTAGAATAAAGTATTGACGGTGAGATAGGTGGACGGAGAAGTGATGTTCCGAGGGTTCCTTTTTGGGATCATTGATCCTTCATGGAATCTGTAAGCCCACGGTCCCTAATAAAAAATAAAAAATAAAATAAAAAGTTTATTTGTCATCATAGTACATGGATAATGAAAACACAAACATAGCACTTATAAAAGAAAACAGAGGTCAAGCAGATAGATTAATGGCCCCCATGCTAGGAAAGTCCTGTGTTATGGGGGTCATCCAACCGTCCAATTGATGTTAAACAATGATGTTTTTATTTTTAGAAGTAGATACAAGTATTCAAATTTGGGTATTGTACTAATGACAGTTAATGTGATGTAAATTAAATCTGCGTAAGAGTAGTGAAGTGTGTGTGAGGATGTGAATGAAGAGAGATGTGTGTGGTGTAGAGTTGTGGTTGTGTGTTGTGTTGTGTGTTGTGTTGTGTGTTGTGTTGTGTGTGTGTTGTGTTGAGAGAAGGAAATAAAGGGAATTAGAATGAACGATAATCAAATATACAAGGGTTTGATGAGCTCTTCTGTATCGTCGTAGTCAAGCGACATTAGGTATTCCTCCACTTTGTGTTTGCATTGGTAAGTGTTCAGCGAGTGGATGTTTAGTTTTGTGTGCAATTTGTTGTATAGCAGAGAGCTCAAGAATCGACTATGACGTTGTGCAAAGGTTGAGTTAACTTGTAGTTTCGGACACGCAGGATTTGGTCTTCTACTTTGGATAGGTTTGGAGGTGTCTGGAGGTGAAAGAGTAGCGTGTTTACGAATGACTGTGCGGAGAATGAATAAACTAAACTACTAAATAATAAATAATATAATGAAATAACCATTTTAGCAGCCAGTCAAAGGCTGCTTGATCACGGTCAAGTCATGACCCCTTATCGCTCACAAGGGTCCGGGAGACCGCGACTAATTAAGACTTAATTTTTTCGAGTGAGATTCAAGACGACTTACCAACGACCCAGTATACGCGGTATGCAAGCTGCGAAATACAGTCGGACCCCGTCCATACCACTTACAGTCCGTACAGCAGTTCCATGACCTAGACACAGAACCACACCAGCCTTAAGGGAGCAAGTGGCTTCCAAATCACCGCGAAGTCAACATCTTGCCGATGGATGAGGCATTGTCCACATGTGTGGGACTGTACAGTGTACCTACATTATGAATATTGGTGGTACATACATGTTGTCACGCCTGTCTCCCATGGGGGTAGGCAGAGACTATAGATTTCCACTTGCTACGATCCTGGCACACTACTTTCGCTTCATCTACATTCATTAATCTCTTCATGCATGACCGTCGGTTTAGGGTGCTCGGAACCTGGCCTTTTTTAAGAACATCCGCAATTTGGTTGCGGTACGTTCGCCGAGGTCTTCCCCTTCCAACTCGTCCATCCATACTCACCATATATACTTGTTTCGCCAATCTCCGTTCATCCATTCTCTCTACATCATCTTAACATACCTTTCTCAATCCTTGTTACTATATCTTCTTTCACTCCACAACGGTCCCTTATCACACTGTTTTATTAAAAAACAGTGATCAGTGACATTAAGGGGTAAGCAATTACTTTTAATTATTATTTTTAAGCGAATAGGTTAGTTTTGATTGAACATAATTGTAAATAGCCTATTAGGTAATAAAATTGGACTAGGTTTCATTAGTCAAAGATTGCGCCCTGAATATTTTTTTTCCCGTTAGGAGACATGGGGCTTCCGATTCCCTCAAACACCAGATTCCATTCCATTTCTATGCAAATACTGTTTTATTCTAAAAGTACTTACTCCGAGAAATTCCTATGAATGCCAAGGTGCATCCTATGATAGGGTAGCGCGGCGGTCCAGGCAATTTGTCCAAGGGATTCTCCTCTCTATCCAGGTGTTTCCAAATGACCCGCAGGAAAAACCCTATTAAACCTAACAGAACTAGTGTTGCACAGCACATTTCAAACAAATTCTGTTTCCCTTTTTTATTTAATTTGCTAAGGTGGCGATGTTATAATATCTGAAAATAAAACAGAAATAATAAATACTTACTTATTATTTTTCTTAACATATAAGGATAAACTTACTATTAAAAATTATTTAATACATTCAAATATATATGTAAATATAAGGTGTTACAAACCTTCACTAGAGAAAAATCAACAATGACTGGTTGGAATAGTCTCAAACACATTAGGGTTAGGTGAATATTGCTTTTGTGATAAGCCAAGTGCTTATCACAAAATTTATTCACCAATGCAATTATAATGCAAATGGAGTGATTAACTATTTAAAGGGCAACAAAGGACAGCAAACTCAAAAGAAAATTAGTTATAAGTAGTTAGCATTTTAGTTCGTTTTCATTAGCATACCGAAAATATATCGAAATCTGTTCACTCGTAGCAGTGAAAAGGTAACAAACCGATGGGATTGCATTCGTATTTATATTATTGGTAGGGATTTCTTTACTTTCATTCATTGGGCAGTCCAGTCCAGTCCATTGGGGTCACCTAGGCTATAAATAAAGAAGCTACCACAAGTACTCCGATCACCATTGAATTCCATAATAAGGCGTTTGTAGCTAACCAATAGCTATGGTGATGATCCTTGCAGACTTTTTCAGTTATTCAGACTGAAGCTATGAGGGTTCGAAAATACGACATAACCTTTCGAGAAAAGGTAGGTATAGTGCCTGCTTCCTTTGGCTACTCTTGGCGGGGGCACTTCCGCGCACCCAGATTTGACTTTGACTTTGTCAAGAAACTCTACAGATAGTGCTTTACAAGAAATATATGAGATGTACTGCTTGTCTAAACTATGTGAACTTGGGTCTGGTATTTAATAAAGTAATTTTATTTAAGTGTTAGCAAGGTTGCACACGGAATCTTTGGATGGAACCGCGGGATATAGCTAGTATATAATAACATAACAGAGCGGTGGATACTTTCCTGCGTGATATTTCTGAAAATATAAGCAAAATGTTTTTTTTTTGACAAGACCGTTCCCGCATTTTTGAGCAAGGATTGTGATGCAAGGGACTTCGCAAACGGGACACAAAGTGCCACCAGACTTGAAAGAAATACTCGTGTAACACAGAAATATGTTCCTTGGGTAGGAATCGAACTCACGACACGCCACGAATAACTTCGCCCATATTAGGTGGCGAGGTGTGCACCTTGTTGGCTAGATAATTTTTATATCTATTTAATTAATCAATTATGTCTTGTGTTCTGGAATACTTGTTACCTAACACACGTTCCAAGAAACCTGTTTATAAATTATAATTAACAATTATTATCTGTAAGTAATTTGTTTATGTAATGTTTATTTTATTTATTTTTTATTTTATTTCTTTCTTTTTATTTTATTCTCGGAGTCTGGATTTGTGCCCGGTTAATGGCAATAGGCTCGCCCCCTATTACTCGTACATGGGACATAAACATACCGGCGAAATGTGGGTGTACATTAGTACACCTCTGCCTAAGCCTTCGGGGAATACAGGCGTGATGGTATGTTATATATATGGTATGTATTAAGTTAGTGATGGCGACCGTACGTATGTATGTGTAGATAAATAGGTATTATTTATTTCTCAATGTTCTATTTACTCAAAAAACACTATGGTACATTTTGTTTATAATAAGCTCAGATCAAATAGAAAGAAGAAAGAAAGAAAACATTTATTTGCACAGAATACAGGTGGTACCAGATTTAACAATGGTGCATAGTTCAAGCTATATTCTAGCTTTATTCTGCTATATTCTATATAAAAGTTAAGATGCAACTTTGCGAACAAAGAAGTGAGGCCGGCTAAAACTACGTCTAACGGTGTACAACACACAATTACGCGCACGTACACGTATACCGAAACTACGCCTCGTCAGTCGAGCTATCGAGGTATCGAAAGCTCGACTGACAAGATAAGGTGTAGTTAACTAATACATATGTGCGTGTAATTGTGTGTTGTACATACAAGTACATCGTTAGGCGGCCTCACTTCTTTGTTCGCAAAGTTCCATCTTAACTTTTTATTTGATCTGAGATAATAAGTAAGCCTGTTTGAAGTTTCCCGCAAGCGATTTGTCAGTGATAAATTCTAATAGAAAGAGTCGGTGTAGAGACTATTAGGGTTATTATTTCACATTGTGATTATTTTCTTTACTAATTTCGATATTTATGTATAAAAACACTTAATTACTTACACACTTATAATATCAATATCATCACCAAATAAAATGTAACATTTTCTCAGTCGATTTTGAACTTAATCACTAACATTTTAAGTTTTAAAATCATTTGGAGAAATTTGACTGTTTTGTATAACCTGATGTGCTGGCGACTGTACATTTATATTAGCTACTAGCTTCTGCCCGCGACTTCGTCCACGTTGTAGGCAAAAAATCCCATCTTATGTGTTAATTCAGGTAAATAAACTGTGTGCCAAGTTTCATACAAATTCGTTCAGTAGTCAGTGGCGTAGCATGGGTCACTACCTATCACCCGGTGCGGATCCCGAATTTACCGCCCTTTAATTTTTTTAATTAAAAACAAAAGTGTAAGGCATGATAAAACTAAACTGAAAAGTAAATAAACTGAAAAAAAAAAATTTTTTTTGACCGTCAGTGAAATGCCGCCCCCGCCAAAGTGCCGCCCGGTGCGGACCGCACCCGCCGCCCCCCCCACGCTACGCCACTGTCAGTAGTTTTGGATTGACTGAGTTTCCATTTATTGTATTACGTAGGTACGTCAACTTATAGCCTTCCTCAATAAACAGGCTATACTAACATATTTTTTCAATAAACTCTGCCTCTTTATAATGTTATCATGGATTTGTTAACTTTGAAAATACTATGGAATTGATCATCTTTGTTATACAAACATCCGAAATAATGATTACCATTAAACTGCTACATACAAAAAACACAGTAAATTAGTTTATATTAGCTACTAGCTTTCCGCCCACGGCTTCGCCCGCGTGGTTTATTGGCTTTTCTATACTAAAATATGTATGTATTATACATATAAACCTTCCTCTTGAATTACTCTATCTATTAAAAAAACCGCATCAGAATCCGTTGCGTAGTTTCACAGATTTAAGCATACAAAGGGACATAGGGACAGAGAAAGCGACTTTGTTTTATACTATGTAGTGATGTTTAGATTTAGAGCCCATATTTTCGGGGTTACGTAGAGGTGTACTAAAGTGCACAGTTTGCTTGTATATTTAGGTCCCATGTAATAGGGGGCAAGACTATAGCAATTAATCGGCCATAAATCTAAAGTCCAAGCTGCTACTGAGAACTTCACAGAAACCCCAAATAAAACTGCACGACCTGGAAATCGAACCCAGGACCTCTAGCGTAGCAGTCGCGCTTGGGACCACTAGATATTAATAATGATAGTGATATAATAAATCATATTTATTTCTATAAATACATATTTAAAAAATATTTAAATACCAGTCAATATTTTACTTTTTAAAAACTAAGTAGGTAGATGATGGCACCGACATTTCCCATCTGACGACCTCTAAGAAGAAACATCGAAACAAGTTCGCAGAAGAAGAGAGAGTCGCTTTCAATTCCCAGTAGCAGCTCGGAGTCTGGATTTGTGCCCAGTTAATGGCAATAGACTCGCCCCCTACATAGGACCCAAACATACCGGCGAAATGTGGGTGTACATTAGTACACCTCTGCCTAATCCTTCGGGGTAGATGGTATGTTATGTTATGGTATTATTAATCACACAAATTAAAAAAATCTTCCCAACTAAACGACCGAGAGAAAAACTATTTGCGAATGGAATTAGTCATTTTCAATCAAAATCATATAATTGCTTCACTACAAAAACATCTCTTCGTTTTTGTTATACACATTGGCAGATCCAGATGTAATTAAGCAAACAAGTTTCAAAAGGGTAAGGTATATTACAAGAACAGGGACAAGTATCTATGTCCATAATATTTATGTGTTTATCAACCCGTTCTCAAGTGCAGTTTCACAGCGTAAACGCACTCATGCGCACGTGAAGATCAAATTGCGAATAAAAGACGAATCAGTGCAGTGCTATATTCAATTAACGGCTTCAATAGTCGCTCAGACCGAATTGAAGTAAGTGTGTAGGCTATTGTGTCGTGTATATTATCGCAATTTAATGCTTGTTTACTCCAGATAATGAGGTTTGATAAATTATTTTGTTTTTACGAGTCTATAAAACATTTATTGATTGGATTGAAGTCACTGAGACTTCGCGTGTGTATATAACAATTTAATTCATGTGGGATAAAACAAATGAAGGATTTAAGAAATGTAGCAAGACCCGTTATGTGAAGTCTTTGTCGTGTAAGCATATATAATATCTCAAGTGTAATCTACGTATGTGCCTACCCTATTCGGAAAAAGGTGTGATGGTGTGAGTGTATATATACTTTTGTTCGCGGCTTCTCTCTTGAGTACAAAACCAACAATGACGATCTCCTTGTCCTATGGGTCAGCAGAGAGTTCAAGTTATATCTGGACCTATTCAGATGATTGCAATAAGACGAGCCCCCGTGTTTAAAATCGAGCATATACTTGTCAACAGTGAATCCAGATTAAAAATGTATTCAGTAGTTTTTGCGCAAACCCCTCAAAAACAGCAAAAAATCCATAAACAATTTTTTCAAGTTCGGTGTCGTTTAAGTATATCTAAACCATTTTTTGTATGTATTTTCTAACCCGACCCAGACACAAGTCCTCTACAAATATATAAAACATTGATATATTTACCAATAATAAAATAAATAATATAAAAAAATATAATAAAAAATAATATAATAAATATGTATACGTCATAAGTATGGTATGATTATATAGGTTTTAAATTCTATCGTGAAGCTTATTAATTGCAGATACTGATAATTTTAATATTAGTTTTTCAACTCAACTTTAAATATTGTAAATGCTGTGCATATCTTTTATTGATTTTAACATTTATGTCCATATCCCACTATTTGCTACTTACCAATGTTTATGTTATTATTGTTGATATGCCGTAATAAATAAATAAGTATGTATCATTATAATAATTTGAGTTGCGGTGAATTGGTATTCTCCTCAAACAGTTCCAATTTGAATTTGTCATGCGTTTAATTGTTTAGGTCGTATCAGTACTAAATTCGTCTTTATGTTTACGGTCCCATGTAATAAAATTAAATGTCTGCAGTTAAATGTATTTTTTTAATAATAATAATGGGTGTTTTATCAACAACGTTAAAAGCTCGTGAAACGTTTCTTAATATTGTTTCTTTGAAAACTTAAAACAAACAAACGTGAATTATTTTTACCTTCAGCTGCTTACGTAAGGGGGTTGACCGATTCTTATTTTTTCTTACCATTCCCCCATATGGGTCAAAAACTGTATCCAATAAATATAACAAATAAAAATAGTAGACAACCCGTTCAACCTACGCGATTTGACCTTATAAGGCCCATTGACCGTTATTGAACATAATATTTTTTTTATAAAAAAGTAAAACCGCCTTTAAAAAATAATAAAAATAATGTTAGGTCTGTATAAAACAGTTTCGGAAGTCGGTGGCGGAAACACTCCACTGAAATTAAAAGCATTAATTATTATTTTTTGAAGGCGGTTTTACATTTTTATTAAAAAATATTTTATTTTAACATTTTTAGTGATCACATCTTCAACTTTGAATGAGACCACCTCAGGAGCATACACTTTCAAATAAATAAAATGCCTTATATATTTTCTCGTTTTCCAGTGGGTTGGTTTTTAATTTACCTCAGTAACTTTTTAGTAGTAGTAGTGCCTGCTGGCATGTCTACATGCCAGCATGAATGGGTCGCACGAACGGGGAAGTACTACCCTCCCACAGAATATCGACGTCAAGTACCAGTATGCATACTGTTGCGTTTCGTACGGTGAGTGTGGAGCGCCGGAGGCCCAATTTCTCCCTCAGTCCCCTTCCTTCTCCTTTTCTCCTTCCCCTCCCTTTTCCTTAAATAGGCTCTGTAACGCATATGCAACTCCTTTGGGTTTGCAAATGTCCATGGGCGGCGATGACTACTTCCCATCAGGTAGCTCGCCTGCTCGTTTGCCGAGTTATGCCATAAAAAAAATATGTAACAATAACCTAATGTCAACCGCTAATTGCCTAATATGCACGAGTTACTTTAAAAAAAACAAAAATGTTTTAGGTTTGCCTATAATAATTGAAGAATTCCCTCGATTTCTCCAGGATCCCATCACCAGATCCTAATGGGACCACCTCGAGAGTATATCCTTTCAAACAAAAAAAGAATTTTCATAATCGGTTCGCAATTGACGGAGAAAACGGTGAACATACATAGAAAAAAAAAAACAGACGAACATAGTAAACTCCTCCTTTTCGAAATTTCTAAAGTCGGTTAAAAACCAGAATCAGCTGAAGGTTGACTACTCCTTTGTAGCTTTCGATTCGAGTCTAACACAAAACCTGTATACCTTGTGTGTGTATATATGTATACCCTGTATACCGAGTCCTACAAAATAGAACTATATAGGTATGTACTGTAAAATTATATAGAACGGGTCTATCGTTCTGACGCGTTCATAGGTAATTCGCTGACGCGACGCTTTGCAGTTTGTTCCATGTATTCTTCATTAAAGGTTATCTATCAACCCCAATGGTATGGTATGTTGGCACTCCAGCTCGTACTGTGATTTGACGCATTATGGGTTTTTGCACTCAAAATCTTATTATATCTTGGTGTTGAACGTGTCTTTATGGGAAAATGAAAAATGATAATAGAAATAAAGTATTTAAGGTTTTTCTTTCCAAAAACCATCTCTTACATCGCGTTTCATGCAATAATACTTCGATACAATGATGATGTTGTGAAGTGCAAGCAAGCTTGGATAAAAAACGATGTAAGCTTTAATATAATAATATCGTTTAAAAAACTAAAAACCCGCTTTTGTGACGAACTATTTTTTTTATGTCAACCTATACTGTCCCACTGCTGGGCGAAGGTCTCCCCCATAACCTTCCACATGCTCCTGTTTATCGCTTTCTCCGGCCAGTCAGTCAGCCATAAAAACATCCAGATTATCCCGCCAGCACTTTCTCGGTCTGCCCCGGCGTCGACCCTATCCGGAAATATTATAAAATCATATATATTTTTGAACAGTACATGTGTTGCAGGGGGGTGGTTCATATAGGTATATTATAGGTAATTTTTTTCTTCGTTGACTGAAAACAAAAGTGGCACAAGCCAAAATATTGACGTTTGGGGAATTTCGTTTAAAATTACGTTATTCAATTTTATCCACTAAAGAACCAACTAGCTGGTTAATAATATTTTCAGTTATGCCACTATTTAATTCAGTCAAGTATACTGGAGTCAAGTATACAAAGGATACTGGGATATTCTTGTCTCTTAATACTCGGACCATACATTATGTAGCACGAGTGTATATGTAGGTATATTACTTATGTATTCGCATGCTATTGCTATGCACAGGACAACTATTACCCTACAATTAGTGACGTCAGTGCGGCTGACATTCCATTTGAGGGACAAAACGGAGCAGCTTTACTCGATGCACCAATTAAACTACGTTTAGGATTAATTATTGCGAAATGGCCGTTCCACAGACATATATTAATCGGAGATTAATGGATAATTTGGTTTAGATATTTTTTAATGTAGCAAAGCACGTGTCGAGCCCCGGTGTACAGAAAACTACATTTTGCATTGTGTCTCCAATATATGAAGTATATTAAAGACACAATGCAAAATTTAGTTTAACCCTGAAGGGTTTACGATTATGACTGCGATGACATAAATTCAACAAAAATATTTATTTCAATTTATTATACTTGCAGGGTGTGAGTATTTAGACGATGTAAATACTTACGAAAAGTAGGCTAAAAATGCCAATTGCAATAATAGTCCAAACCATCAAATTATGGTATGCAAAAACATACTGAGTATTGCTTACTGAACTTATGATTACTGAGCTTGTGAACGGTGGAAGTTTACAGGATCACGACATCCTTATAATATTTGGACCTTACATTACCTTGTATGTTTACTTTGTCCATAGTTCTCTGAATTAATTCATCATGATGTTCGAGCTCCTGGTTGCCGGGGCGGTTGCTCTGCTCATATGGCTGCTATTTTTCAAAGCGGATGACAACCCGCTCGATAAGCTGCCCGGGCCACCCCGGAAACCTATCATTGGAAATTCCTGGGAACTGTTCAAGGCGCCACCTGGTAAGGGCCTTTTTCACTAAACATTCTATCTCTAACAGTCGGCTGTATGAATTTTGAATGTATATTTTTATGCATTTTCCATGCTAAGACTAGCTATTTTAGTGAAAGAAAAATTCTATAAGTAGGAAGACCTTGGTTCTAATCACCTGCGTCTTCCGGTTGAATGCACCAGACGCTATTACCATCAAAGCCGAGTAGGTACCTTTAGTTGAGCGAATTTACGTCTTTGAGGTGACGTTGGTGATAACTGTTGAATTAATGTTTTTTTTTACGTCAAGTATACCTCAATTAGCTATGTATAGGGCACTCGTTGCTATGGCTCAGAAAGTAAAATTGAAAAGTGGAGTGAAAAAAGAAACCACGCGGGTATTTAAATGCAGCGTTGTGTCAACCAAATTTCAAGTCGATCGACCTTTTTAGAGTTTTACGAGCACAAACATACGCAGCCTGAATTAGAAGATGATAATAATGCTGCATACAAACAAGATACACTCTAAACATACCTAGTAATATTACGAGAATATTTAATGTATACATATTTGTGATGGAACGAAAAATCCTATCGTACCTACAGCAAAAAAGGGGTTTTCATGAATTTTCCAAGGTTGGAAGAAGGACTTTGCAATTATTCGTACAGTACAATTATGTTTTACCAACCAGTATTTATTTCGTAATTTTTATTTTTAATCGGACGCGGTATTGAGACGATAGAAATATATTCTAATCGGTCGAGCCACTTAGCAGTTTATGCGAGACTAACGCCCGGTAGCTGTTTAAAGTATAATCCTTTGGTTGTTGTTGCTTGAATTCTGGTCAGGTCTGTGTCTGAAATTAAAAGAGGTACCTACGTTGAAAACATCCCGTCCCACGAGTAATGAAGCTGCCTGCGCGACGGTTTATTTTAATTACAGTATATTTTTTACATTTATATCCAGTTAAAATTCATTTTAATCATAAAAATAGCAATAACTGACATATAATTTAAAGCAAGGCAAAAAAACAAGCTTAGATTATACCAATAACACTAGAACTTGATCTAGATTTTACATTGGACTGTTTTTACTTGTGCGTTTAATAAACTTAGGTTTTACCTTTAAAAAGTTACCTACATGACTAAAAGTTGAAAAATATTTAAAGAAAAATTAGAAAATTAATCATTGCCATTTCACAATTTGCACCGATAAAAAAAAATAGATGGCATAATCATGAATGTGCCCAGAATATAAAACATTTTGACAACCCTAAACATTAATGGATTAGGGTCGTCAAAAATGAAAATGAGTAAGGGATAACAAATGGCGCTCATTTATCATACATTCAACTACATAATAATATCCTTTAGAAAAGCTCTTGGATATCCTGGTTGAATACACGAAGAAATATGGCGACCGTTACGTGTTCAATGTCATGGGGCACCGGGTTCTGAACATTTCTGCGCCAGCAGATATCGAGGTACGTATGCTATCTTTACATAGTATAAAATGAAGTCGCATCCGCTGTCTGTTCACCTAGATCTTTTAAACTTCTCTACAGATTTCAATACAGTTTTAATAGATAGAGCAATAGATAGAGTGATTCAAGATGAAGGTTTATATGTATAATTCATATTTATATTATAGTGCAGAAGTCGAGAAACCACGCGGGCGAAGCCGTGGGCGGAAAGCTAGTTTGCTTATAACCCTGACAATGCAATATTGATAGGGCTGTAACTGCGACCTTATCGAAGTAAAACAATTATTATAAATAAATAATGTTAAGAAATGCAGAAGTTTGTGTGTGTTGAAAATTTGACATGAATCCTCGTCGACCGCACGAAAAAGCGCATAAATAAAACGTATTTGACGGCGTGATTTCTCAATACTAATTTATATTCTAGGTAGTATTATCCCATACTAGAAATATAAAGAAGAGCTTGCCGTATGACTTCCTAAAGAATTGGCTCGGATGTGGACTTTTGTTGAGCAACGGTTAGTATCTTTATTATTAATGTTCCAACAATACTGGTTTAAGAGTCCTAAACAATTAGCAATAATAATAATAATAAGGCAGCAATTATGTCGGTGACTGAACCCAATAGTAGCACCAATATTGAATCAGCAAGTTGGTTCATAAATGCATAAGATTAAGTACGTAAAAAATTGCGTAGATAATTTTAAATCGCCAATATTTTAACTTATGTCACTATTGTATTCGTTTTAATTTTGTTGGCTGTAGTACCTTAAACTTCTACTGAATCGCTAACCAAAATACACGTGAAATAAGATTATAACGCTCACTTAGCGGTATGCTGTGCATTCGGTTTCACTGCACACTGCAGTTTTGCTGTGTCGATATTATTTTGAAAGCGCTACATATAAAAACAAACATTTGAATCCATTAATTTCGTTAAATTTAGAATAATTTAATATTCATTCATTATGATATCATAGTTGATGTCAATTCTATCCATGTGTATTCGAGTTGAATATTGAATACGCTTTAAAATAATTTTGGATCAAAAGCTAAACTGAAATTATTTATGCATGAAAAAGCAATATGCATATTCAGGATTTATTGGGACGTGTGTGAATTTCAAATTCTAGGTAAATTATTGCCATTAATAGGCCTTTTGAAAGGTCAAAACTATGTACTCAATACTCAATGTTTATTGCATTCCACAATGTAGTTTACATGGATCGTAAGTTTTACAATTTTGTTCATTATGGACCCTGTCGGGCACAGCAATGTAAGAGAGAGGAAGCAATGTAATGTAATTAATTATCTTAATAAAATAAAATCAAAACCTTTATTTTTTAAGTATATTGTAATGTAATTGCGTATTTTTATTAGCCATGGGAATTATAACTTCTATTATTTATTCTAAGTTTAAGTATTTTTTCTTATTATTATTCTATAGGAGCATTTGTAATAACGTAATTTATATAATAATTGCTTTAGTTTATAATTAAATATTCTAAGTAAAGTAAATTGCAATTTAAGGCAATGTTTTTATTTATTTATGTTTCATTTTATTTATTATATATTTGTATTTATATATAGTATTTATTATTATAATTATGTATGTATTATTCAATTAATTTAATTTATTTTAGTTATATCTTTATCATGTAGTAATGCGGTTCCAAAATGTAGGTCTTATGAAGAACCATTATATTTTATTAGTCTTTATTTTACTAAGAATAATCAGAACAAAAAAAAAATAACTTGAAAGCTGTTTAGTGTGAGATAAAGATCACTACAAATGACGTCTTTCAGGTATTTAAAAAACTTTTTTGTATTATTAATCAGCTTACATAAATTCTTTATCAGGTGCTCACTGGCACAAACGCCGCAAGATCCTGACACCAACCTTCCACTTCAATATCCTCAAGAATTTTGCTACCGTTATCGAGGAGAAGAGCCGGGACTTGGTGAAGATGTTGAAACAGAAGAATGGAGAAGAAATCAACCTGCTGCCTATGATCAGTGATTTTACATTGTTCACTATTTGTGGTGAGTGATAGAAAGCTAAAGGATACACAATATCAAGTTAGAATAATCCAGTATAAGCTGACCTCGCATTGTATAAGCTTTCCGTGCAATGAGAGTTCAGGTTGTTCTAGTTAATTTCTGTGTTTGCGAGTGTACTGGAGCTGCTTGTAGTAGACTTATTTGAACGTCCGCACCTTGATTCCGGCATAGTATATAGTTGGTTACGGTACGTTTGGTTGTAAAAGTAGCCGAGGTAGGTCCTTTAAGACTATATCCGTACTCTTCAAATATAGGTTCTTGTCTCGTCTCCGTTCATTCATTTTCTCTACATGCCCAAATTATTGCCCGCATTATTAATATTGGTTGCATTCTACATCATATACGGTTACGGTTTAATGATTGTTGGTACAATCAATACATTCGATTTTGCCATTATATTAACACGATTAATCCTGTACTCGAAAGGCAAAAACCAATTTCATGATCGGCTTACGGCTTAGCAAGGTATCACTGCTATTAGCGGTGAATAGGTCGAACCGGCTTATAAACAAAACCCTTATTAATAATTATCCTCGAATTTAGTAGTACGACTAACTCGAGTTAAAGTCCGCCGCGTTACCTGGCGATTGAATGCCCAAGAGGATATTCTGCGTAATAAAAGAGAGTAACTAGGTACTTATATTTCGTAGAAGAAACTCGTTAGGCAAAAAAAGAAGTTTTATGCGACATAATGTAATTAAATGTCTTTGGTGTAGGACATTTCGGTTTATGTAACCCTGAAATGAAAATAAATAAAGCTAATAAAAGAATCCTAAAAAATATACAGAAAAACAATGACAAGAAAACGCATATAATTTTGACAATTATTAGGTATTTTATTATTAAAAACATAAACATGACAGTTTTGTTAAGGTATTTTAAAAAGTTTGTTAAAAAAAATAGTTTCTAATTATTTTAAGCTTTGATACAATTTAAAATTGAAAAATAAATGCAAATATCTTGATATACTTCCAAAAACTCTTTGCAATTATTCAGAGACATTTATCTGACATCTAGCGTTGTACCTACTCGTTCAATGTCAAAATATTTAGTTTAGATTCTAGAAACAAATACTCAAGTTGATGACGCTAGAATCAAATGACACAAATTGGCGCCAATTTGCCGTGAACCTAAATAAATGCAGTCCTTGCATGACATTGAGATACCTACTCTAATATTAAGTTATTATTAGATTGTAAGTAGCCCGCTTTTGTTATTTGACTGCCTCATTAGTCTAGTGGTCCTAAGCACGACTGCTACGCTAGAGGTTCTGGGTTCGATTCCCCAGCAACGTGTTATTATGTTTTTCTATGAAATTCTCAGTAGCAACTCGGAGTCTGGATTTGTGCCCGGGTAATGGCAATAGGCTCGCATCCTATTACATAGGGACCAGCGAAGTGTGGGCGTAAATTAATACATCTCTGTCTAACCCTTCGGGGAATACAGACGTGATGGTATTATTAGCCAACGTACACCTACCTATAGATACTTTGTGACGACATCACAAAGTATAAGATTTCATTCTTGGCTCCAGTTTTATATAAACTTTGTGACTTGAATACTAAGCGTGTAAGGGTTAATGACTCATTTATTCAAGGATACATGAGACATCTTACTAACAAAGGGTACACTGTTTAAACACAAGGCTTATTTAAGAGATAATGAGTAAGGTATTTGTTCAAACTGCCTCGTTAGTCTACTTAGTGGTAGAAATTCGTACGTGAAAAAATAATTTTCTTTTTAAAATTAGTTAATTAATTTTAATTAATCTTAGTAGCAGCTGGGAGTCAGGACTTTCCTACATAACATAACATACTGTCACGCCTGTATTCCTCGAAACGTTAGGCAGAGGTGTACTTCCCAGGTCGAGCAAAGTATTTGGGTTTTTCCAGAAAATTGTCAGTAGCAGCTCGGAGTCTGGACTTGTGCCCGGTTAATGGCAATAGGCTCGCCCCCTTTTACATGGGACCTAAACATATCGGCGAAATGTGCGTGTACATTAGTACACCTCTGCTTAAACCTTCGGGGAAAACAGGCATGATGGTATCTTATGAATTAACAAAAATAAATTCAAGCATATCTGCGCAAATGTTGCTCTGACAACAAACTGAATTACTGAAAGTAGGTCAAGATTAACCACTGTTAGCAATCCTTTTATTTGCAAAGAAAAGCCCTTTCCATGTCTCACAAATCTCGAATGACTTAAATAGTACTCATGCTTCTATTCCATACCCCTTCAAAGAGGATTTTAAAACCCACATATTTAGCTCATTATCATTTCCATGAATATGTAAAACGAACATCCGTATATTCATACAGAGACCGCAATGGGAACGAAATTAGACAAGGACCAAACATCGGCGTCACTGGATTATAAGAACGCTGTAATGAATATTGGCATGATGGTGTTGCGTCGAACCACAAAGATTTGGCTGCAAAACGACTTCATCTTCAACAATTCCCCACGTGGCAAAGAGTTTTCGAAAACACTCCATACAGCTCGGTCGTTTGCTGATAATGTGATAAGAGAGAGGAAAGCGCAAAGGGCTCAGAATAAAGTCAGTGTAGAAGAAGTGTCGGATGAAATTGGGACCAAGAAGAGACTGGCGATGCTGGATTTCCTTCTGGAAGCCGAGGAGAAAGGAGAAATAGATATGGAAGGGATAAGGGATGAAGTTAATACGTTTATGTTTGCGGTAAGAACATTATTGACTGCCTCATTAGTCTAGTGGTCCTAAGCGCACGCTAGTCCTGGGTTCGATCCCCAGGTTGAGCAAAGTGTTATTGGGTTTTTCTATGAATTTCTTAGTAGCAGCTCGAAGTCTGGATTTGTGCCCGGCAATAGGCTCGCTCCCTACTACATGGGACCTCAACATACCGTAGAAATGTGGATATACATTAGTACACCTCTGCCTAACCCTTCGGGGAATACAGGCGTGATGGTGTGTTTTATGTTTTGGTGTTAAGAACATTATTTTCAAAAAATGGAAATCTTTACGTGGCATAAAATGAAGTTGCTTCCGCTGTCTGTTCGCTTAGATTTTAATGCAGTTTTCAGTTATAGATAAAGTGGAAGATTTATATGTATGATAAATTCATAATTATTATAGTACAGAAAAGCCAAGATATAACGCGGGCGAAGCCGTGGGCAGAAAGCTAGCATATATTATGTTTTATTTCTTTTTATAAAAGCTTACTAGCGATGTGGGTCACACATTGCTAGTATTCTTGTTAACCCCTCGTGCTAAGCTAAATGCTTGTGTTACGAGTGGGTTCACGTCGGTAGTGCAATGGGTGGGGTTCGAACCGGCAACCATATGATCGCAAGTCCGACGCCCTAGCCATTAGGCTACCGACGCTTCGATAAAATAGTAATGTAGAGCTAAAACTTTCCTTTTGGTGAGTAATAATACAATTCACATTAGAAATTGCGAAGGATTTGTACGTATATAAAGACCGTAACAACAAAGGTTTCTAGATATTAAATTATTCTAAACTTCTAGAAGAATTGACCTTTTACCTACACAATTCAGTTTCAGAACTCTATACTGAAATAGAAACCATTATTTTCCATTTCTACCTTTCGTAACTCATACTCGGTAGAATATTATTTTATCATATTTTTCACATTTTACCGAAAACAAAATTCATTATAGGATGAAATCATGGAGCATTGAATATTAAAAAGTATTTTCTTTCCAGGGCCACGACACCACAGCCATCGCTCTTACTTATGCTCTGATGTTGCTTGCTGATCACGAAGATATTCAGGTACCAATGCAAATGGGTTCGAAACCCATATATAAGTCAGTCTATCGGTTACTGGACCCCAGCCTGTCATGACTAGAGCTATGGTAGGGTGTTGGGTGTTGTGGTAGGGCCACGCTGTTCGCAGCATGAATGGGCCGGCTTGACCGGGGAAGTACCACACCCTCGCAGAAGACGGACGTCCGAGTAGTAGCGTTTCGTTACTGCGCTTCGTTCGGTGAGCGAGAGGGCCGGAGGCCCCTATTCCTCGCCCAATCCCCTTCCTTCTCCTTTTCTCCTTCCCCTCCCTTTCCCTAAATAGACTCGGCAACGCATCTGCAACTCCTTTGGTTTTGCAGATGTCCATGGGCGGCGATGACTACTTACCATCAGGTAGCTCGCCTGCTCGTTTGCCGAGTTATCCCATAAAAAAAAACATGGAGCTATGAGGAAAAGGGAAAGGGAAGGCAAGTTGTAGTTGGTACAGTCACCATCAAATATATCAGAGCAAACAGACTGTTTATAATTATCTGAGCAACTAGAGAAATTAAACCATATCTCAGTGACACAAAGGATGTTTTACAATGAACACTACACACGGCAGCTGTCATTCTGGCATGTATGTTATCCCATTGAGATAACGTTTATACTTTGTCCATCCGTTTTTTGACAGATGGAACTAGTGATTGCAGGAACGTAACAATGCGATGATCGACCCGATTATTGACACTTTGATTACTGTCTAGTAGTGATTATCGATTGTTAGGTTATCGAATCGAAAATGGTACAACGACGACCAATAATAAATAAATATGTATAATATTCATCTGATTGTATAAATTTTTGTATAATATTCATTTTCCATACATTTCTTTTCAAAAAGATTGTTTAATTTATATTTTATTGATATTAGATTGGATGCCATTTTCCGATACTGATTTAATGTCATTGTTCAAAATGATTGCAGCGAATACATTCGATTGCATCACTAGACACGGTAGAATGTGGTAGAATGTAACTAAATTTAATACGCTTAACAATAATCATTTTTTTTTGGAAAATCCGTTACATTAATGGTATTATAATGTCTGCAAGGAATCATAATTAAGATAATAATTGAATAACATAAGGTAGATAATACATTTATTTTGCCACGCATTTCAAAGTTAACTTTTACGTAATCTGGAACAGCTACGTTCTAAGGCAGTCTAAGGCATCTGTCAAAAAACGGTTCACATAATGGACAAAGTATAATTTCCTTAGTTGCTCAGATGATTATGAACAGCCTGTTCGCTCCGATATATTTGATGGTGAATGTACGTGTCCGAGATACCCTGCTGACTCCCCAGGTGACAGAAGCTCCATGAAGATTTTCATCATCATCATCATCATCATAATCGGCCTATAATGTTCCCACTGCTGGGACACAGACCTCTTATCGGTGAGGAGAGGATCGTAGTCCACCACGCGGGCTCAAATATAAAGACATCAAAAATATAAAAAAACAATTCGGAACCCAGTGTTCACAAAGTAACATTTAACCTTTTGAACGCCATTGTCACATATATGTGACAAACGAAATCTTACCCTGAACGCCAACGTCACAAATATATGACAAAATATACGTCGCACATTTTATGAAATAAACAATTTAATCATTACTTTAGTGTGTTTTCACTACCTTGTGTAATTTGACAGAAAAAGTGGCCTTGCGTCAGGGGTACGGCGATACGTTTACACTCTGGCGTGCAAAAGGTTAATGAACAATTCATGTTAGAAGCTATTTCATGAATTGTGTGGTCTCATGCTATAAGTCTGAAACATTGACTTGTATACGTGGATCACAAGGTTATGTTTTGTTGGACAGTATAAGAAATTTTCCAAATTCCTCGGGCGTTATTACATTCCTTTTGCTCCAGCGTTTAATATAAAATGTATATTTTTGTGGATTTTCTATTTCGAATATGGTCGGAACAAACAATAAGCTCTCATTTTTGAATCTTCAATGCAAATAAATTCTCCGTGAAAGTTATTTTAGTGAAGGAAAAAACGACTGCGGACAGGATTCGAACCTGCGTCTTCTGGTTGGTAGTACACCAGACGCTATGACTGCTAAGCCACCGCGAGTCCCACCCGCTAAGTCAAAATTTGCCTTCACTTTTTAGGGTTCCGTAGCCAAATGGCAAAAAACGGAACCCTTATAGATTCGTCATGTCCGTCTGTGTCTGTCTGTCCGATCGTGTCACAGCCTTTTTTTTCGAAACTATAAGAACAATGCTGTTGAAACTTGGTAAGCAGATGTATTCTATAAACCGCATTAAGATTTTCACAGAAAAATAGAAAAAAAAACAATAAATTTTGGGGGTTCCCCATACTTGGAACTGAAACTGAAACGACAAATACGGAACAAACGATTTTAAATAGTTTAGGTGGGGCCCTAGTTGATTTTTTGCCCCAGGGCCTTTCGTTACCTAACTACGCCACTGTCTTCAATAGATGTTTGTTTTCGTCACCTGAAGACTAAAATGTGGAAGAGAAATTCGACATCACAGGCAGTGGTCTCGGTAGTTTAGTTGGTAAAGCGACTGGTTCAAATTCTGTCTGAGGCCGAATATTTCTTTCACTAGAAAATCTACGAAGAGTGTAAGAGCATCCTGGGTGATTCTGACCGCGCCCCGAGCATGTCTGAGCTGGCTGACATGAAGTACTTGGAGGCCGTCATCAAGGAGACCCTGAGGGTATACCCCAGCGTGCCGTTCGTTGGGCGAGATGTCGTTGAAGACTTCAAACTGGGTAAGAACATACATATGGTATGTATGCACCCCTGTATTCCCCGAAGGGTTAGGTAGAGGTGTACTAATGTACACCCACATTTCGGCGATATGTTTAGGTCCCATGTAATAGGGGGCGAGCCTATTGCCACTAACCGGGCACAAATCCAGACTCCAAGCTGCTATTTGGAATTTCATAGAAAAACCCAATAACACTTTGCTCCACCTGGGGATCGCACCCAGGACCTCTAGCGTAGCAGTCGAGCTAAGGATCACTAGACTAATGAGGCAGTCTGGGTAAGAACCGGGGGAATATTCAGGTATAACATTATTTTGTACATTAACATAATAACCCTGAAAGGTTGGTCAGAACTGTAGTAAGTACAGTCGCCAGCAGCAGGTTATACAAAACTGTCAAATTTCTCCAAATGATTTTAAACCTTCATTTATATATAATTAAGTTCAAAATTAACTGAGAAAAATTAACATTACGCAAAAAATACTAAATAAAAAATTTGACGCCCAAGGCTAAATGATCAGCCTGAAGTTGATCTTTCATGCTATTACTTGTTATCTCTCAAACTTCAGCTGTCAAAGTTCACTGAAACGGAAACTTCTCAGAGATCTTTTCGCTTAAGGGCTTCCTTAGGAAATAGAATAACATTAAAAACTTTTTCAGACTGGCTTGTGGTGAAAGCTGCCTAGAAGTTTTTGCTTTCCTAAAGATAAATAAACTTACTTGATAAATGGAGGATTTCTATTAATACAATAAAATCTTAGTATCTTGTGCAGTGATAGCCTAGTGATATGACTATTGGACTGCCAAAAAAACTACCAAACTTTCAACGAAAATTGGTTTGAAAGAGATCTAGTAAGTAGTTTTTTTTTAATACGTCATAAATCGTAATGGTACGGTACACTCCGTGCGCGATTCCGACTCGCACTTGGCCGGTTTTGTTAAAAGTTATTTGGACACAATACACAACGTGCAAAAATACCTGAACGCAGCTTCTACTTAATACTTATTCTATGATTTTGCGTTATTTTGTACGTATTCATTATTAATTATAAATAATATTTAGGTATGTCTTTGATGATTTTTTTTAATGTTTGAAGAATGATTTTTTAAATTCACTTTACAAGTCAACATTTTATATTTTTCACTAGATGGCATCGGCATTATCTGACCTTCCTCCATTGTTTCTAAGTAGAGACTTAGAGAGTATTGCACAGCAAAAACAGCTGATAATTTTTATCTGAAAGCTCCATCAAAAATATGATCTAAATCAATGTGGCAATATGCTAAAGCGTCGAGGCTGGGCGCGAAATATTTTTTTTTGGATTTTAACGCATTCTAGGTACATGACAGTAGAAATTGCGAAATCAACAATAACTTATTCACAATTGAGTATTAAAAAATTGCCAAAAACTAAGAAAAAAATGAATTTCGCGCCCAGCCCCGACGCGTTAGCCTTAGCGATATTATATTTAGGTTAGAAAAGGCATAATAGGTAACTATTTAATGTGTAGAACGGTTCCCACTTTCAATCCCACAACGATCGCAATAACACATTGTGGTACAGTCGTCAGCACATCAGGTTAAGCAAAACTGTCAAATTTCTCCAAATGATTTTAAACCTTAAAGTCTTAGCGAATAACTTTAAATTCGACTGAGAATATTTGACATTGTGTGGTAACTTGATGTGCTACCCACCGTACATACATTAGTGGCTACGAAATAAAACAATAATGTCGCGTCGTCGTCACACTAAATAAATTTACAGGGTGATTCAGGTTTCATTTGCACTGGAGTTAAAAGCTTTGCAGTTACGAATGTACCAGACGATGACGTCACGTTATAAAAACACAAAACTTCAAGTGTTTTTGTTGTAATGCTTTTAGCAGATGTTGAAAATCTCGCTTGTGCATTAGCGCTAAGCGTCTTGTCTATAGACTATAGACATTTAGTCTATGATATTATCTATAGACTAAAATGGAAGGAATGTAATTTAAAAAATATAGATTGTTTAGACCTGTTATTCCCTAAGCTGTATTGCCGAATACATGAAGGTTGAATTGGATCTAATGTACCTAACATTAGATCCAATCCAACCTTCATGGATCCATAAAAAATATAACAGAAATAGACACGCATAGAAAACCTTTTGAAAAAATTGAGTAGGTACTAAAGCTCAGAACCAATCAGTTTGATATCTATTTATTTTTTAATTTCACTGCCTCAAAGTCTAGTGGTTCTAAGAACGACTGCTATGCTAGAGGTCCTGGGTTCGATCCCCAGGTCGAGCAAAGTGTTATTGGGTTTTTCTATGAAATTCTCAGTAGCAGCTTGGAGTCTGGATTTGTGCGCGGTTAATGGCAATAGGCTCGCCCCCTATTACATGGGACCTAAACATATCGGCGAAATGTGGGTGTTCATTAGTACACCTCTGCCTAACCCCTCAGGGAATACGTGTGCAGGGAAGGCGTGATGGTATATTATGTTTATTTTTTAATATTTACAGATAAATCGCATATAGTTGAATGTTCTCAGATGTAAGTGAGAAATGGATGTCTTCAAATCGCAACCGTTTTTACAGGTGATCTACTAGTGAAGAAAGGTACCACAGTTGACGTACACATCTACGAGCTGCATCACCGCGAGGAGTTGTACCCTGATCCCGAGACCTTCAAGCCGGAGCGGTTCCTGCAAGGTGACATGAAGCACCCATATGCGTACGTGCCCTTCAGTGCTGGGCCTAGGAACTGCATTGGTCAGTATAATCAAAATCAAATGTTTTTATATCAAATAAGCTTTTACAAGCGTTTGTGAAACGTTATTGACTCTAGTTCCACGGTTCCAAAAAGTTGATATGGAGAAGAATGGAGAAGAACCGTAAAAAACTCCATGATAATTCTGTGTAGTAGCAGCCCTAGATCACGCTATAACATACTCTTACACTGCTACAATAACAATAGCTATTCAATTGTGTGTCTACCGCAAACTATGATGTACTAAAGGAATGGCTAATTTAGATAATTATGTGCTACCAAGTCGGCTATGTTTTATATTGGAACGAGGAAAATTATTCCACCGTAATACAGTTTAATACTAGTACGGGGAACAGGGCGAATCTATTCCAAACAACCTAAGATTTTCTTGGTAATACCTATAATAATTTTGTAGTGAGTAAGTAAGTTATGTTAGTTTTGTATAATGTAAGGTTGTGGTTTACTTTTTTATTTCCAATAAAGATTATAAAGATTATTATCATTAATTCAAATTCAATTCAATATTCAATAAAAGCGGCGGTAGCATAATGGCTAGTGCGTCGGACTTGCGATCACACAGTTGCCGGTTCGAACCCCACCCATTGCACTACCGACGTGAACCCACTCGTAACACAAGCATTTTAGCTTAGCACGAGGGGTTAACAAGAATACTAGTAATGTGTGACCCACATTGCTAGTAAGCTTTTTTTTAAAAAAAAAACAACAATGATATGCACACACACAAGCGTATTCAATACTGTTTACGCTTATGTCACATGTCGTCGTATCATCAATTCATCATACCAGAATCATCATCATCATCAACCCATTAACATTGTCCCACTGCTGGGCACGGGTCTCCTCTCAGTACGAGAGGGATTAGGCTTATAGTCCACCACGCTAGCCTACTGCGGGTTGGCAGACTTCACATGCCGTCAAGAAGATCTCTCAGGCATGCAGGTTTCCTCCCGATGTTTTCCTTCACCGTTTAAGCGCGTGATAATTTATTATTAATACGCACATGACTTCGAAAAGTCAGAGGTGCGTGCCTTGGATTCGAACTCGAGACCTTTGACTTGGCAGTCCAATGGTCATATCAGTAGGCTATCACTGCACTTACACATACCAGAATGATGGAAGTTTTTCTTTATTATTATTATACGAGCTGGGCTTCGCGGTTTCCGCATTTTCATTCTGCTAGGCTTCTAAGTATATGCTATATAAAAATGTTAATAAAAAATGAGTAGGTACCTACCTATGTGGCGAAAACAAAAGACGCAAATCGAATAGATTTCAATTCTGAAATTGTGTTGCACACCTCACATAAAACTATTTCGTCAGCTTTTTTTAAAGATTGCTTAAAAGCAAAAGTATTACTACTATGATCCCAGAATGTGTTACAGACGTACAATTTGCAATATAATAATTTGCTGTTTAAAAAAAAAAAATTGGCGCCGAAGGCGAGACAATCCTCCTTAAATCGTTTTTTTTTATTTTCTTCTTTCCTTGGTCTACAGGTCAACGCTTCGCAATGCAGGAGATGAAATGAACTCTAAGTGAAATAGTCCGAAGCTTCAAGGTGGTCCCAAAGGTGAAGGGAGCAAGGCCAAAGCTTTTGGTAGACTTGGTGTTGAGACCTGTGGATCCAATATACGTCAAGTTCGTCCCGCGTTAGGATTACTAGATTGTTGTCTTTGCGTTCGCAATAAGAATTTATTTCCAAAAAATAACACACTTTACATTAAGGTATATTAGATATAGATTTAATCTTTATTAATACGTAATTTGGTAACTGATAAATATGTCAATATAAATAATGATATATTATTATATAATAACGATACATATGTATGTTATGTTATGTTATAAATAACGATAAAAATTGTAAATTGAAAAGATAAATAAAAACATCGCCTAAACATTTTATTGTAAAGACGAATCAATCGACACCTTCTTCGTCAAAATCGGAACATTGGTTTTTAAATCATTAGAAACCAAATGTTTTTATTTCGAATAAGCTTTTACAAACGTTTATGAAACGTTATTGACTCTAGTTGCATGGTTCCAAAAATTTTTCTCTATGGAGAAAAATCCGACAAGAAACTCCATGGACTGGCTGGACATTCTTTTAAGATTTGGGTTACGATTAAGCATCCATACATAGACACATGTACAGACATACATTTCAAAACTTATTCATTATCATTCCTTCTATTCGTAGTCAGAGAAAAAGGAAACATGATATTCCTATTTTCTATGAATTAATTAAGAATTAAACATGTAAGCCTTAAATATACTACATACTATAGTAGAAAAACTCTGACCTCTGAACTAGGTGAGAAGGTTTATAGCCAGATTCAAAAGGAAGCCTATCATATTTGGCGTTAAGCATTTTCACCAATAGGTACCTCTACGGTAGACAGGAACTTTTTATATTAAAAACAGATCAAAGGCCCCTTCTCTCATAAACCTGTATTACAGAAGTCAGTGCCCTCATTACAGAATTTATTATAAGGATAGTTGTTTTATTCTATAGATGTTAGAGATTTAAGCTGCCAAGCGCCATATTGTAGACTCGATGCAAAATCTATTGTTTTATCCTAAAGAGACCACTACGCGCGTCAGTGAATAAAAAAATGCAAATTTTATCAGTTTTCTTTGAAACTATAGTAAACTAAAATAAAATAAAAATAAGTCCTTCTTATTTTGAGAGTTTATCTTGTGTAAAAGAACGATACTTAGTTTTGCAGGCTAGTGTATTTAATAATATAAGAAACTTTACTATTTTATTAAATAAAGAGGATTAATACCTGATGAATTAAATAATGCTCTTTTATTATTTTTTTACCCTTCCTAGAGCTGGAGCATGTTTTTTTTTAAAGTTTACTATCAATGTGTGTTACACATTACTAGTATTCATGTTAACCCCTCGTACTAAGCTAAATGCTTGTATTACGAGTGGGTAAACGTTGGTAGTGCAATGGGTGGGGTTGGAACCGGCAACCACATGATCGCAAGTCCGTCACCCTAGCCATTAGGCTACCGCCGCTTGTGAACAGAATTCTAACCTATTACTGTCACGTAGATAAGTGATATGTACGCACAGTAGATCCAGAGATTACTTAAACTTAACCTCTTTATAATATTACTAGCTTCCACCCGCGGCTTCGCCCGCATAGTTTGTTGATAAAAAAGTAGCCAATGTCCTTCCCCAGGCCACAGATTAAATTGTTTAACTACAATATGCTCCTGTAAACTATGTTACATGATTTGTTTCGTTCAGCAAAAACATGTAGACTTTCCGAATACGAAACACACAAGTTATGTTTAATTTGGAATATATTGGCGTCCACATAAAAGGTAAAAGGTAGATATGCTGTCGCGGACTTTTATTTAGAACTGTTTAAGACAAAAAATCCCACGATACGTTATCTTCATTTAACTCCAACGGTTTAGGCAGCGCACGCCAAGATAGCTCTCAGAGGGCAGGTTTTTTTCCGATTTACTTGATATTATGGTAACATTATGGCCAAAATTACACAAAATCTTTATGAATTGTAGCCTATGTGTTATTCTGATGTATAAGCTATATTACTGTAAAGTTTCATTAAAATCCGTTCAGTAGTTTTTGCGTGAAAGAGTAACAAACATCCATCCATCCATCCATCCTCACAAACTTTCACATTTATAATATTAGTAGGAAGTAGGATTAGTAGGATAGTAGGATAGGATAGGAATCTATTATGTATGTATCTACAAAATAAGTATAGTTTGTATCTACAAAGTTAGTAAGCCGCTGGCGCTGGATTACTTCAATATTATGACATAGATACAAAGCTGCTTATACATTGACGCAAAAAATCAATCACAAAAAGTCGCTTTGGCACAAAGGCCCGAACAAAAACCGATCGTTCAATTAGTTTTTGAAGCTCACTCATGCAGCCGAAAATAAGAGCATGACCTAACGTATTGGGAACTCCAATTCTCTGGTTTGTTACGAAAAACAAAAGATGGGATGAAACAAAATTCTATCTATGAGCGGCTTGTGGAGTCGTGGGTAACTAACAAATACGCTCCGCTTATCGAGGTCCATCTGTGGACGTGACTCTGTGTAACCTATACAAAATAAATTCAGCATCAAATTTGTGAATTCGTACCATCACATCTGTATTTCCCGAAGGGTTAGGCAGAGTTGAACTTAATGTGCACCCACAGTTCACTGGTAAGTTTAGGTTCCATACAATGGCTTCGAGATCGAGTTGCTACGAAACCCAATAACACTGTTTAACCGAGGAATCAAACCTAAAACCTGTAGCGCAGCAGTCGCGGTTAAGAGCACTAGATTAGAGGCAGTTTAGAATCATATTGTGATTTACCAAAAGATGCAATTTTTAGCCCCAGTGTTCACAGTTCTATTATTTATGCGAACGACGATAAAATTAACATTGCTACAGATTATGGCCTTGTCGCCGTTGTGTACAGGTCCTAATAGTGATATCATTTTGTATAATCACGATGACTTGCAACTTTCTGCTAGTGCAGGTGCAGTAAGCCTTGGCCTATTACAGTTCAACGAACCCATGCATTGCAGTCGGTCCGGTTTTCGCACCGTCACATTGCGAGATAATTTCAAGGATAGCTTGTACTGTATTCTCCTGTTATTTAAGTTCTTTGGGCACGTTCTTTTAAATTTAAGCCCAACTTCAGGCTAATTTTGACATTAACCTCTTACTTATGTCCGTACATCCTGTTATCGTCATAATGTAACAGTGAGTAATGTTACATTTTATTTTAAACGAGCGTCCATGGAGTTTTTTTGCCGGATTCTTCTTCATAGGATCAACTTTTTAGAACCGACTAACTCAATAACGTTTCATAAACGCTCGTAAAAAGTTTAAATAAGATTTGAAATAAAAATATTTGAACTTCAACTTGAAAAATATTTCGATTTGAACTTGTTGGCCCATTTTAAGAACTATAGACCTTATATTCCGACCAATCCCTGCTTAATCTTATAAAGTATGTCTTTTCGGGAATTGTATAATCAAGGCCATCAAACCCACAAACCTCTGATCGGCGCAACGGTAGTGCCCTTTCCGCTACGCTAATCATCCTGTCAAGCGTAATTAAACATAATTAGCTTACAAAAACAAGTTAAAATTAATTACTTTAGCTTTTTATACTTGAACTTACCGACGCTCGCGGTTTCACTCAAGTCCCAAAAGGATTTATTTACTACAACTCGGCTTATAGGCGGCTTATCTACATGAAAAATGCACCCAATTTAAAGTTAGATCTCCAGCAATACAACTGTGACAACCTCATCCAATTTTATGCAGTAGTTTTTGCGTAATGTGTGTATAAACATACAAACAGACAACACATAACATACCATCACGCCTGTAACTGTATTCCCCGAAGGGTTAGGCAGAGGTCTACTAATGTACACCAACATTTCGTCGTTATGTTTTTTAAGTCCCATGTAATAGGGGGCGAGCCTATTGCCATTAACCGGGCACAAATCCAGACTCCGTGCTGCTACTGAGAATTTCATAGAAAAAACTCAATAACACTTTGCTTGACCTGGGGATCGAACCCGAGACCTCAATCGTAGCAGTCGCGCTTAGGGCCACTAGACTAATAAGGCAGTCAGAAAAAAGTAAAAAAAACTCCGCCCACGGCTTCGCCCGCGTGGTTTCTCGGCTTTTCAGCATTTAATTTTTTCCCGTTTTTGTAGCATTTTTCATTTCTACTTCGCTCCTTTTGCTCGTAGCGTGATGATATATAGCCTATAGCCTTCCTCGATAAATGGGCTATCTAACACTGAAATAATTTTTCAAATCGGACCCGTAGTTCCTGAGATTAGTGAGAACAAACAAACAAACTCTTCAGCTTTATAATATTAATCTATACATATAAAATCCTTTGTCCTGAATGACTGACTGACTGACTGACTGACTGACGGAACAACGCACAGCCTAAACCGCTGATCGTAGAGACCTGAAACTTGGAGGGTGTATTCTTTGTATAACGTAGGCATCCGATAAGAAAGGATTTTCCGAAATTATACCCTTAAGGGGGTGAAAAAGGGGGGCAAAGTTTGTATGGGACAACGTGATTCCTTGGTCCAATTTGCTTCAAATTTTGCATAAACGTTCTTTAACAGAATTGATGGAAGACGTGTTTCGTATTTTATTGAAATTCATCCCCTAACGGACTTAAAAAAGGGGGGAAAGTTATTTTTGGGATGATTTGCTTCGATTTTGATATCAATACTCCTTAGTGCTTTTGATTTAATTTACTTTTTATTTTGACACATGTCATGTCATGTTTGAAAACTCAATTTGATTTTAAAACGACTTCATATTCAAGAGACGTTGGTCGATAAACATATAAAATGCTTTCTATGGCACACAAAGGTGGAATTGATAGGCACACCATAGAACCCTTCTTAGAGGCAGTAATAGAGTGATGCGTGGAGTTACTGTGTTGCTGGCAGGGGAATTCCGTCAGATTCTGTTGTACCTAGAGGAATCCGAGCAGACGAAGTCAGAGCATCGTCATACCTATGGCCCAACATAATGATTATCTTTAAAAAGAAATACGAGAGAGAGGCGTCTGCTGGAGAGTATTCTGAGCTATTACTTAAAATAGGAAATGGTGATTGTAAAATGTGTATACCATCTCTCCTGAATACAGTAGTGACAGGTGACTATGACAGATCTTGAGAGCGTATTCTGATTTTTCTAATATACAAACGAAGTCTATAGAATGGCTGTGCAAACGTGCAATATTGACTCCGAAAAACAACAGTCCAGCAGCTATTAATAACATACTTCTTAAACTGTTGGAAGGCTCAGAAATTGGATTCAGTGCTTCAAGCGGACGAAGCAGTTTGCTATCCTGTGGAGTTCCTTATCTGCTGCGTGTACCATTTAAGCTATGTAACTGGACTAGACTGAGAGTATCAGCATTTCACATAAATATTAAAGAGGTCAGTGTGATTACTGGAGGTGCTGGATCACATTTCCCCCTTAATATCTGCTTTGTAATGATTGTAAATAAATTTCAGGGTGAGTCATTATGGGTGGCAGGCATAGATTTAAGGGAAGAATGCTTCTCACATGGGAAATTTTACCTTGCCTGTTACTGAATCAGTATTAATAGCACTCTGGTCGTTTTGATACCAGACAGTAAAACCATAAATGTCGTATACAAAGAAGTGCAATTTTAATCGACCCTACGAGGCCTCCAGAATGATAGACCATCGCTCTAGATAAAAGGACATGAATGAATTAATAGGACATTTACATGTTATTTTTATATTTAAATAAAATAATATAGTCGAGCAAATTATTTGTCTTAATCCCTACTTCCCTACTAATATTATAAATGCGAAAGTAACTCTGTCTGTTACGCTTTCACGCCTAAACCACTCTACCGATTTTGATGAAATTTGGTACTGGGATAGACTAAAGCTTGAGAAAGGACAGACTACCTTTTATTGCAAAAAATAGTTTTGAAGGGGTTGAAATAGGGGGTGAAAGTTAGTATGGGAGTTCGTCATTTTACAAGATAGAACCATGAAACTTTATATTAAGGCACTTGATTAGAAATCAATAAATATTTGTTCTAGCGTTTTTGAAATTTCGACCTGTGTGGGGATGAAAGTTCGTTTAGAAGTCCAAACAAAGTTACGCTTTCAAGCTTAACCCCGGAAACGATTTCGATGAAGTTTGGAACAAAAATAGACTAGACCTTGGGAAAGGATATAAGCTACGTTTTGTTGTAAAAAAGGGGTTCAAATAGGGGATGAAAATTTGTATGGGAGTTTGACATTGTTGAAGAAAAACGCTGAAACTTTGTGTTTAGACACTTGATAAGAAATAAATAAATATTTGATATGGGGTTTTTGAAATTTCAAACTGTGTGGGTATGAAATAGGGGATGAAAGTCCGTTTGGATTTTGACGAAATTTGGTACAAAAATAGACTAGACCTTGGGAAAGGATATAAGCTGAGTTTATATTTCGGTAAATAATATAGGTGGGCAAATTTTGTGGTCTACCCGAGCAAAAAAGCGGACGGAAAGATATGTAAGGATAATTTGCAATTTCCCGCCAGAATAGGAAAAAACTAAACAGTCAAAATCGTGGTGTCCACGCGGGCGAAGCTGCGGGCGGAAAGCTAGTAAATAATATAATATAAGTAAAGATTTGTATAGGTATTATAGGTATTATATTAGTATTAGTTTAGGGTCCATTTCATGCCCTGCACATTAGCGGGGACCCTTTCCGGGGCCGGTTGGTCCCTGGTTTCCAAGCCAATCGCTTCCCTGTTGACGAACAAATCTTGGTGGTCTTGTGTATATGGTATAGGTATTATAAGTATATTAGTATTAGTATAGACATAGAAAAATATTGTACAAACATCGGCCTTTTACAATTTTATTGTTTGTATAGATAAGGTATCATAACAAACATTTTATATAGGCCACGTCTTAGGCATAAGATTAATTGTTACCGTTGCCTGTTTGTAAGGTTTTTAAAGACAACATAATGACTGGCTCTGTTATTGGTAGAGTCACTGTCTACTGTCTCTCTCCCACTACTCCCATTACTACACTCTATCTTTCTCCAATTTAAGAACTCGGCTCTTGTCGGTGGAGCAATCGCCCCTGTTCTCTATTCTCTGCCTTTTGTTTGACCTCATGATACAACACGACTCAAACTTTTTTTTGATAACAAACCAAATAGCTACCTTCTACCTGTGGAGATAAAAGTATCAAAAATACAATTCTTACTGAATAAACATAAATGTCTACCTAAATGTTAATATATACACTCACAATTTAATCAACGTGTAATGTGCTTCATGTGTTAATGTAATGTGTTTCACATATTTAAAAAAATCAAATCTCACTTATCGGAAATTATTGTATAATTTAGGAATTGTTAGCGTAATACGGTCCTTTTTTATTAAGTCAAATTGAACGATTTGGGAATCAAGGATCAAGGAGTGGCGGTTACATATCAAACACCGTTAGCGAAACCAACAAAACCTTTCACTTTTTGAGTGTCTTATTCTGCCCATTCTTTGAATTCAGTGGCAACTTCAATTATTGTAATTGGTATGAAACAAATAAATAAATAAACTGCGGCTGCTGAATCGTGTACAGAAGCTTGTCGCTTTTTTATGATGCTACAGGAAATTTACGTTTTTTTTGTGAGCTCGACACTACTCTAGAAAAAATTAAGACCGACATCGGAAAATGTACAATCCTGAAAAGAGTGAATCTGAGACATTGGTCTGCTGGAGAGGACACGTATGTTCGAGAGATTCTTGGAACGAAGCTCTTAGAACTTTGGAAGAGAATCGGTTCATATTTGAAAACTTAGTAAATAAAAAATCAATTATCATTGTGTCCTTGGGGATGGATTTTTCTTATAAATTAAATGGGAACACCTTTGTTGGTAGTAGGTAAACGCTATCCGATAGAAAAAGTAAAATCAAAATCAGACATTTCAGTAATAGTTATATAAAAAATTGCATCAAATTGATTAACTTCTCCTTTATTTTTCGACGTGTTTAAGTAGGTAGGTATGCGAATTGCGAAACTTCTCCTTATTTTTCGACGTGTTTAAGTATGACTTTTTTTTTAAATTGCAGTTAATTTATTCTGAATAGTTAATTATTTGTATTATAATTGCAAAACAGTCTCGGGTGAATAGAGTATAAGTAAGTATTTTGTGATAAGGATGTTGCATGAAGTATATTTTGAGTATTTCTAATCAGTCATTGTTGTTTGTACCTAGTGAACGTTTGTACCTTAAATGCATAATATATTCGAGCGTATCAAAGTTTTATTGTTGTAACTAACTTGAAGAATAATTGTTAATGTCAAAAACTTTCAAGGTAAATAAGCGTAAACATCTACGCTTAAGATTCCAATTAAACCTTAGGTTTTCATATAGACCTATTATTTATTTTTGTGATAAGTAATGATGATGTTAAAGAGTGATAGATAGATGAAAGAAGTGACGAAGTGCAACAGTATGCATACTAATATTAGTCGATATTCTGTGGGAGGGTAGTACCTACTTCACCGGTCGTGCCGTCCCATTCATTTTGCTATATGTACTAAAGAATTATAATTTCTTTTTTTTTCCAGACGTTTATAATTTTCAACTATTTTTTTCAGATATCACAACGTTTGCGCGAGTAGAACCTAAAAGCAAGACAGAACTCATTAGAAATGTTCCTAACACTAGTGCTGTTAGGTGTAATGGGGTTATTCATATGGAAACTCTTGGATGAAGATCAGAATCCCTTGGACAAGTTGCCTGGACCGCCGCGTTATCCCATCATAGGATACGCCTTGAAAATTCTGTCAATTTCCCGCCGTAAATATAACATAATTTTTACAGAATGCTAAGGCTCCCTCATTAGTCTAGTGGTCCTAAGCGCGACTGCTACGCTAGAGGTCTTGGGTACGATCCCCAGGTCGAGCAAAGTGTTATTGGGTTTTTCTATGGAATTCCCATAAGCAGCTCGGAGTCTGGATTTGTGCCCGGTTTATGACAATTGGCTTGCCGGCTTAAGCGTACCGGCGAAATGTCGGTGTAGTTTAAGTACACCTCTGCCTAACCCTTCGGGGAAAACAGGCGTGATGGTATGTTATACAGAATGAAGCTCGAATCATCAGTGACGTGATTCTCTTTGGCGTCTCTATGTAACCGCGTTTATCACGAGGATAATTGTTTGAACTTGTGCCTCCCGCTACGTTCCACCGCGGATCCACTTGCCAACAATTGAAATTTCAACCATTTCAAAGTGATGAATGTGTGATACCACCGCGTCTTTCGTGCAACTACTCTGTGGAATCAATTACCAGCGGATGTATTTCCGATCTGTTGGCCAGCTCCTCGGTTACCATTCGTCTCAAAACTCGTTTGGTATGCGAGTGAATCCGCGGGTAAATCTATTAGTGAGACAGCCTAATTAACGTCTGTTGAACTTAAGTTACGCCATTAACCATGCTGATATACAACCTACAACAATAATAAAATATAAAACCTTATTGTTTTTGTATGTTAATCTTAGGATATCGCATGAAAAGGAAATACTCGTAGGTAACTTAAAACAGGTTATTTTTAATGGACAACTCGGTAAACGAGCTGTCGAGCTACCTGGTAAGTAGTCATCGCCGCGCATGGAAACCAAAGGAGTTGCAGATGCGTTGCTGAGTCCTTTTTTAAGAAAAGGAGAAGTAACTGAGGGAGGAATTGGGCCGCCGCACAGTGGGTCGAAACTATGATTTCAGTGACATAGGGATCAACTTTGGTTTTTAACTTTTTTGTTTCGGATGGATAGAGCTCATTAACCTCAATAACAATTGTTCTGGCGGTTTTTTTCAAACTCAATACTTTCGGTAGAAAAACGTGTTTTGTTATTTTTTTGTATGGAGCGGATCAAATTAAATTAAATTCCTGCTAAGTAGCGTGTGATCCCGCTTTGAAACTTTATTTTTCTTATACCTTGTGTAGTATACTATCATTTGATGCTATGAACATGTGCATAAAGTTGCAACTCTGCCAAATAAATGGATCGAAAAAAAAGAAAAAAAAATCATATAATAAAAAGCTTAATTTTTTATTAAGTTATTTAATTTCTTTTAAGTTAAAAGTTTTATTTAAGTTCTTTTAAGTTAAATTTGATATGGAATAATAAGTAGAAGTACGTTATATTACACATAAGACTTATCAACTACCAACAATACATTTAAAATGTTCGTTTAAAAATGTAGCGCTATGGATTACAGTTTATTTGTAAAATAAAATTAGTTTATAAAATGTCCTTTTAAGTTATATTTAATACTGAAAAGAAATTAAAGATACATACTAATACACATTAATAAAGTTAAAATAACTTACTATCAACTAACACAAGTAAACTAAAAACTAACCGTATAAACAACACCAAACTTTACTATACTATTTCCTTTCAATTATAACATACAGACTAATAAGAAAAAAAAAACACTTAAAATCTACCAAAAATCTTATTCACTATCGCTATGACTATCTTGTAAATTATCTACATCAATAAAATCTATATCGGATTCTGTGGGAAAACTCAGCAGAAGCTCTTTGACTTTTGGAGAGAGAACCATTACATTTTGTTTCGTCATTCGGGGTCTTAGACTAGTAATCTTCATCAGAAGACAAAAGAAGATTGTGTAAATTATCCTAATTTGTCGCCGTGCTACTTATCTTTCTAGAATGACTATCTCTGTATTTCCGGAAATCTTTATTGCGCGCTTCCGCAGCCTCTTCTGACAGTTTACCTATAGGTATAGCACCAAAGTGCTTAATTATATCACTCCTATGTACCAACAATTTAAGTACACTGGAAGGTATATAATACCAGGGATATAAGTTAACATACAATTCTGCAGTATCACTACAAAATTCGGAAAACTTAGAATGGTCCACACGCTCTCCAGATGCAACAGTCTGAAGAATCACGTGGAACCTTTCTATTAAATCTTTCCGTATTCCTGTTATGCGGGCTGTTGTATCTACATCCCTGAAAAATCTTCTGGCAGTATTGCCATCATTGGTTGTGCTTACTCCATGCTTTACTAAATCTATAAGTAAACCGCATTCCTTCTTAAACGCTTGCTGTATAGCGCTCTTTCTGAGTGTCATTTTTTGTCATCGCCCTTGCAACTCCATTTCTTGAAGTCCAAACGATAAGCTTAAAAAAAGAAGTCTAAACAAAAAGAAATGTCACTTAAAAAAAAAATTCACAGGAAACTACGAATAACTACGTAATGAATAGGAAGTCTTGTGATAAAATTATATTTACCGATATGAAGTAAGCACTCCATGCATCTTATCCAGGCATGTAAAGATGACAATCCATACTGGAACATTTTCGTTGTTTTCTTTTAGAGACTTTAAATTGTTCATCTCTGACGGTTTTGCTTTGCAAATATCACAGACAGCTGAAGATGTGTCTGACAAATATGACGTTATTTTACCGTCTATCATCGTCATGTGCAATTGATGCTTAACTTCTACTTGATTTATTTTTGATGGCTAAAGTCTTTCTATTTCTAAAGCTATGCTAGCTTTTATAGTGGCCACTGTTGACTGTGTTTCTTTGGTAAATTTAAACATTATCGGACGGCAATAGAAAGTTGACGAGGGTTGATCATTTTCCCAAACAATTGTTCCATCACATTGTTGAAGCCTTATAGGAACTATACTGGCCATGAAAATAGTCGAATCATCAAAATCCGTTTCAGTCTTTTGTTTGTAATTACAGTCATTATAGTACATTAAACACACAAATAGAAATTCGTAGAAAATTATTCCGTTTTTTAAATAATACAATATTTAGTAAATTTAACCTAATTAGGGACATTTAAATGTATCGCTGTTGGTTGTTAAGTAATTATATGTAATATTACGTAATTTCTACTTATTATTCCATATCAAATTTAACTTAAAAGAACTTCCGAAAAAAAAAATGAAGCTTTTTATTATATGTATTTTTTCATTATTTTCGATCCATTTATTTGGCAGAGTTGCAACTTTATGCATATGTTCATAGCATCAAATGATAGTATACTACACAAGGTATTAGAAAAATAAAGTTTCAAAGCGGGATCACACGCTACTTAGCAGGAATTTAATTTAATTTGATCCTCTCCATACAAAAAAAATATAAAACACGTTTTTCTACCGAAAGTATAAAGTTTGAGAAAAACCGCCAGAACAATTGTTATTAAGGTTAATGAGTTCTATCCATCCACACAAAAAAGTTAAAAACCAAAGTTGATCCCTATGTCACTGAAATCATAGTTTCGACCCACTGTGCGCCGGCGCAACTCAACAGTATGCATACTGCTACTTGACGTCGCTCGATATTCTGTGGGAGGGTTGTTCTTCTCTAGTCAAGTGGACCCAATCCAATGTTGGCATGTAGATATGCGATCGCGACACTACTTCTACTTGAAGGTTACATAATGGAGCTGTCAAAGCTTCTTTAACTGTAAAAATATTAGTTACCCACCACCAATGTTTGATACCCACTCTCGCATTCACACACTCATATTCAAAAACACTCACGACACCCATTAACACTTGCACATATCACACATAACCAATTACCACTTTTTGTTTTATAGTGTTTTCGCTTGTAATTATCTTATTATCCAAACTAGCCTAAATTGTATTGTTTATTTAGTCTTTTACTTTGCATTTTACTTGTGTCCTATCTCGGAATAAGAAATGAAGCTTTTTATGCATAATTTTGAAGTAACCTGTATCTTAGAAGTCAGTGTATGACTTCTAGTTTAGGAGTCAGGGTTTATCTACTCTGGACCACTTTACTTAAGCCATATTTCAACACAATGTTATTTTTATGCAAATTATTGAAGAAATAAAGATGTACATAAATAAAGATATACAGCGTTAGTTTTTGTTGACTCGAAAGCCGAAAGTAGTTTGTTCAGAATCAGTAACAGAATCGATTGCAATGATTCTTACCCTATGTTATATTTTTAGTTGGACACGCATTTCTATTGCGAAAATCAGCGCAAGAAATACCGAACGGCAAGGTCAATCACTCGCTTTTGCCACCCGGCGCCCTTAGCTCTTCGTAACCACCCGCGCAAATTAGGTGAATCAGGTAAATTGGTAAATAAGACCAAACTTTTGAGCTCGTAACGGCATGAGTTTTAATCATTGTTTATATTTTTATTTTCTTACTTTTCAAATCTAATGAAAGTTGAGGTGTTTCGGTTTTAGGGTAAACAAAAAATGACTTTGTGTATATAAGTTGTATATTAAGCGGCGGTAGCCTAATGGCTAGGGCAAGGACAGGACTTGCAATCATGTGGTTGCCGGTTCGAACCCCACCAATTGCACTACCGACGTGAACCCACTCGTAACAAGCATTTAGCTTAGCACGAGGGGTTAACAAGAATACTAGTAATGTGTGACCCATATTGCTATCTATATATATAAAAGGCAATGTCCCGACTGACATATCATCGCCCAGCCGAAACCACTAATGATAGAAGTTTGAAATTTTGTGAGGATATTGCTTTTATATTCTAGGCGTCATTTAAGAAAGGATTTTTTGAAATTCATCCCCTAAAGGGGTGAAATGGGGGTTTACAGTTTGTATGAAACTCTGTCATTTCTAATTTGAATTTAATAAAATTTGGTATTAAGCCTCTAAATACAAAATAATAAAACACGTCGTTAAAGATTTTTTAAATTTCATCCCTTAAATGGGTAAAAAGGGGTGTTAAAGTTTGTATGGATATTTTTTTGTTTATTCTCAAAATTACTTGAAATTGAAAATTTATGTATTTGAATATAATTAATGATTTACGTATTTTTGGATTTTTTTAATTTCATCCCTTAAATGGGTAAAAATGGGTGTTAAAGTTTGTATGGAAAATATTTTTTTATTATCAAAATTACTTGAAATTTAATATTTATGCTCTTCAATACAATTAAAGAAATACGTATTTTTGGATTTTTTTTATTTCATCCCTTAAATGGGTAAAAAGGGGTTTTAAAATTTGTGTGAAAAATGTTTTATATACAATCAAAATTACTTGAACCTTAATAATTATGCTCTTCAATATAATTAAAGAATCACATATTTTAGGACTTTTTGAATTTCATCCCTAAAAGGGTTAAAAAGGGGTGTTAAAGTCTGTACAAAAATAAATTATTTATTATCAAAATTACTTGAGATTAAGTATTTAAACTCTTCATTATAATAAAAGAAACACGTATTTTGAAATAAATTGTTTATTATCGTGCTTTAACTTATGCATTTAAGCTGTACAATACAATGAAAGCAACAAAATTTCGATTTCACCCCTTAGTCGCGTAAAAAGAGTTACTTCCCCTATATAGTGCAAGTAAAGAAATCTGGCATTTGTATTAACACCTAATTTTTATTATTATCTTTAAAACGGAATACGTTATGCATTGCGTTCAAAATAAATAAATACGAGAATCACAATGTTCGAAAATCATATCAAAGTTGTACATATTATTATTTAGCCAACCAGTTTGTGTCACGCACTCACTTTTGGCTAAAATACAAAGTAATCGGGACATTAGCTGTAGCTGCATCTGGAATAACACCTCTTTTGGTGGGAAGGTGGGAAAGCGGCTCTGCCTTTTAAATTGCTTAGTCTTATTCGTGTCGAAACTCCGTTGTGCAATAATATCTTAGCAGAGTGACATGGCTCAAATTCTCCGAAATCGCAGATTTATCGTGTGGGATGAGACAACTAAGGCGCACAAAGGTGGAATTGAAGCACACACTAGATTTTTAAAGATGTCAGAGGCAGCAAAAGAGCGATCGGTGGAGTTCCTGAGTTGCAGACGGGGGAATGCCGTCAGATTCTGTTATACCTAGAGGAACCCGAGCAGACGAAATCAGAGCATCCCTACCATCGTCATACCTATAGCCCTAGCCCAAATTAATGATTATCCGTAAAAAGAAATATGAGAGATACGGTTCTTGGAAAGTTTTCAGAGTTTAAGTAATAACTTAAAATAGGAAATGCGGATTATCCCGAATCCGAAAGGAAAATATGTATACCATCTCTGCTGGTAACAGTAGTGACAGGTGGCTATGATAGTTTGAACAGTTAGAGTGTACCCTGATTTTTCTAATAAACAAACAAGTTTATAGATTGGCTGTGCAAACGTGCAATACTAACTCCATAAAAAAAACATTGCAGCTGCTATTAATTACATACTTCTTAAGTCGTTGGAGGGCTCAGAAATTGAATACAGGTCTATCGATTCAGTGCTACAAGCGGATGACGCAATTTACTATCATGTTTTCTTACATATGTATCATGAGTTCCTTAACAGTGTTAACCTTCCTTGGGACACCTGTAATGCTGCTGCGTCTCATTAAACGATTTAAACTATGTAACGGGACTAGACTGCGAGTAACCGCATTGCACAAAAATATTAAAGAGCCACTGTGATAACTGGATGTATTCGGGGGAATCACTTTTCCTACCTCAAATACCACTGATACCATCCGACTATGTTTTTGAGTACGATTTCTACTTTAAAATGCCCATAAAAATAATTCAGGGTGAGTCCTTAAGGGTGGCAGGCATAGATTTCAGAGAACATTGCTTCCTTCATGAGCAATTCTACGTTGCCTGTTACAGAGTCCGTACTAATAGTAATCTGGTCATTTTGACACCAGACAGAAAAAGCACCAATGAGCAAAGTGGTTTACCACTATTTGTACCTCCCCGAGGAAATCGATCCTACGAGACCTCCAGAATGATAGACTATCGCTCTAGCTGTAAGAACACGAATGCTGCTCATTTAATAACAAATACATATAGTACATGTTACTTTGGAAAAACCTAAACCGGCAAAATCGTGTTGTCCACGCGGGCGAAGCTGCGGGCGGAAAGCTAGTATATATATATTTTAAATGCTTACTAGCAATATGGGTCACCCATTACTATATATATATAGCTACTACATATATATATATATATATATACTACACTATATATATACTTTTACGACGATAACAGAACATATATATATATATATATATATATATGTATATATATATATATATATATATGTTCTGTTATCGTCGTAAAAGTATTTCTATATATTTATTTGAATATTGCTCTTTGTCACAGGTGATATTTTTCAAAAAAGGCAGCAGTTAAACAAGCTATATGGCGATCGTTACGTGATCAAGCTATGGACGAGGCGCTTACTGTGTTTAAGTAATGTCAAAGATGCTGAGGTTCTTACAATCATTAGTTTTAACCGTCATCACGCCTGTCTTACCCAAAGGGTTAGGCAAAGGTGTACACCCACATTTCGCCGAAATGTTTAAGTTCCATGTAATAGGGGCGAGCCTATTGCCATTAACGAAACACAAATCCACACTCCGAGCTGCTACTGAGAATTTCATAGAAATCCCTATAACACTTTGCTATGAGATTCAGTTAAATTAATATGTACACCTCTGCTCAAACCCTTCTGGGATGTAAGCGTCATGTGTGTGTGAAGTTATATAATTTCATTTTTTTTTGTTTGTAGATCGTGCTATCTAACCCACGCCACACAAAGAAGAGCAAATCGTACACCTTCCTAGAAACTTGGCTCGGCACGGGACTACTGCTAAGTTCTGGTAAGCTCTGTTCCACGAAGGCTGGCTAGTTAAATGGCTTTTTACTGCTTCTCGGCTCTCGCTAGATATACATGGTCAGTTTTGGTATATGCGAAACACGTGTCTAGTATTTTTAGGTCACGAATATACGAGTATGTACAAAATTTCAAAACTTTATCTTGAAAAATGACAAAGTTATAAGCTTGTTATGTTATGTGGTTATCTGTCGCATCAATCTGTGGCATTGATTTCGGGCAACTAAAGGGACTGTTTTAATATTTTATAGTCATCGCTGCCCATGGACATCGGCAATACCAAAGGGGTTGCAGATGCGTTTTCGAGACTATTTAAGGAAAAGGAAGGGGAAAAGAGAAAAGGAGGAGTAAGGGGACTGAGGGACGAATTGGGCCTCTAGCTCTCCATACACACCGTACGAAACACAACAGTATCTATACTGCTACTTGACGTCGATATTCTGTGGGGTACCTATTCATGCTGGCGTGTATACATGCCAGGGAGGCACTACTACTTTGTTATAGGAGTCGAGAGGAGGCCTGTATCCCAGCAGTGGGAATATTATAGGCTGATTATGTATGTATCATTATGTAGTGTAGTAGTAGTATCAACTAATAAAAGCGAATTACTTTCACCGTCAGGTGCAAAATGGCAGAAGCGTCGTAAGATCCTGACTCCTACCTTCCACTTCAACATCCTCAGGGACTTTGTGATCGTAATGGACATGAACAGCAAGATGTTGGTGGAGAAGCTCAAGAAATCTGAGGGTGCTGAAGTCAATCTACTGCCCGTCATCAGTGATTATACGCTGTCTACCCTTTGTAGTAAATATTTTTTTTACCACTAATGTGGCAAACAACAACGACCGGCCTGATGGTAAGCGGTTTCTGTAGCCTCAGGGACTACGCGATTTTAGCAACACGACCCCGTGTTGCTAAAATCTATCACTCGCATGTTGCCGACCCTGTAAAGTAAAAGGGACGGGAAGGAGAAAAGGGGAGGGCACGGGACTGAGGGACGAATTGGGCCTCCGGCGCTCCAGATATGAAATTGTTGGATTTCCTTACAGGCGCCATCGCCAGTATAGCTTCTAGCTAGTTAAATTCGTTGCCAAACAGTGTGGATTTTTTGGTGAGTATGGAGCGACGGAGGCGCAATTTATCCCTAATTCCCTTCCTTCTACTGTCCCTTCCTTCTTTTCCAGGGAGAGAAAAACTCTATGGGCGGCGGTTACGACTTGCCATCAGGTGGACTGTTTGCACATCTGCTGCAGTTATTTAAAAAAACGCTTAAAAAATGTTGATTGTATTCCTGTTCAGAAACGGCCATGGGTACACAACTAAGCACTGACACGTCCTCATCAACGTTGGAGTACAAGAGAGCTATCTCCGAGATCGCAGAGATCCTTATTACACGTATCAACACAGTTTGGCTCCACAACGAATACCTGTTTAAAAACTTTCCAATCGGCAGAAGGTTCGACAAGTGTTTGCAAGAAAACAATTCTTTTGTTGACAACGTTATCATGGATAGAAAGAAGAACTGGAAGCCTGAACGAAGTGATTTCACTGAAAAAGATACTTCAGTGGGAGAAAAGAAGAGATTGGCTATGTTAGATGTCCTGTTGGAAGCGGAGAGTAAAGGCGAAATTGATCTAGGAGGAATTAGGGAAGAAGTTAATACGTTCATGTTTGAGGTAAGTTTCGGTAGTAATTATCTATTGGTCCATTTGTGGTTTTTAATTACTGCCGTATTTATTTAGCGGTCACAATGGCGGGTGTTGACTTGCTGAGCGTGGGTTTGTTCCCAAATCTCGGAGGGTAACTTTTGCGCTTTTTCTATGAAGTTATCAGGAGCAGATCGGAGTTGGGAATAAGTATCATAATGTTCAACGGTTGAAGCAATAATAAAATTGTCATATCTTTTTGGCATAGAAATGATTTTTATTTGGCATAAAATGATAATAAGCCATTTATTTAATTGCTGTATATTTTTAATCGAAATAATCCAACAATATACCTTTGCAATTCATAATAATAGAAAGAAGATTATTGGTTTAATTGTAACAGCCACAATTTAAATAGCAATTTGTGCAGTAGTTTGTCAATAATTTTCTAAAGTTTTTCAAGTATAACAAATAATGCAGTCCGTATAATTAATTTCCCGTGTGGCTCCGGGTAGTAGAATGAGCCACCCCGTTTCTTCCCGTGGGTGTCGTAAAAGGCGACTAAGGGACACTGGGCGATGTGAACACCGGGCCCGGCCCCGGCTGATGGCGGTATAACCCAGCTTTTCTGGATACAGCTCAAATGTTTGGCCATTGACAGGCAGCAGTGTCAATGGTACGAAAAGCTGTGTCCCTGCGATCGCCAATCCGCATGCCCCGCGTGGCGATTATGGGCATATCCCCCCCAATGAGCAGAGCAAGAGTAAAACGGCCCCCAGTTCCCGGTAGCCCTGCTATTCCCGACCAAGGCGGCGGTCATGGTAACGGCAGGGCGGGGGGTGCTAGGAATCCCCGGGTTACGACAGGCCGTCCCACCTGACCCTGGCTACGTATAACGGACGCACTCTGAGGCTCGACGAACATCTAGCACAGTTGGAAGTGGAGCTGGAGAACATAAGGTGGCATGTTTTGGGGTTAAGTGAAGTCCGAAGAGAGGGAGAGGACACTATCACCTTGAACTCAGGCCACCTTTTGTACTTCCGCGAGGGTGATAAAACATCCCAGGGTGGCGTAGGGTTCCTTGTTAATAGGTCCCTCTCTAATAGCGTTGAGGAAATCTCCAGTGTGTCGACCAGGGTAGCGTACCTGATAATCCGACTATCAAATCGATATCTAATCAAGATTATTCAGGTCTATGCACCGACCTCGGCACACTCGGATGAGGAAGTCGAAGATGTGTATGAGGACATATCCAGAGCCTTGCATAACACCTCAAAGGCTCACTTCAACGTTATTATGGGGGACTTTAACGCCAAAGTGGGACTTCAGAACTGCAGTGAATCCAAAATTGGACCTCATGGCTATGGATGTCGGAATCACAGGGGACAAATGCTAGTCAACTTTCTAGAGAAGGAGGGGCTCTTCTTAATGAACTCGTTCTTTAAGAAGAAGCCACAAAGGAAGTGGACCTGGCAAAGTCCCGATGCTGTGACGAAAAACGAGATTGACTTCATCATGACGGATAAAAAGCACATATTTAGGGATGTCTCCGTGATTAACAGGTTTAATACCGGTTCTGATCACCGACTTGTCCGAGGCTCCCTAAATATCGATTTGAAGCTTGAACGAAACCGTCTAATGAAGTCAACGCTCCGACCTAATCCACTCCATATCATGACGGACAGTGAGAGGTTTCAAAAGCTTCTCGCTGATAGATTCGGTGCAGTGGAACCCACCAAGGATGTTGATGAGGCCCTACAAAGCGTAGTTGGAACGTTGAAAGACGAGGGAATCAAGTTTTGTCAAACGCAGCATAGGGGCGGCAAGTCTAAATTCTCGGACGAGACTCTGCGACTTATGACAAAAAGACGGGAAACCACCCAACAAACTTCGTCAGACAGGACAACCCTTAACAAGCAGATTGCGAAGATGGTACGGCGTGACCTTCGGAGCTCCAATACACGCCTAATTGAACAGGCGATAGAGCGAAACCGAGGGTCCAAAGTATTCACTCAGCAGCTTGGAAGGAGCCATCTGACGAAGCTCACCACACACGATGGCAGAACCGTTTTGTCAAAACCGCAGATTCTCGCCGAGATTGAAGACTTCTATGGCAGACTTTATGCCGCCCATGTTCCTCGTCCACAACGGGACAACTGCGACTCTAGAGCCACTCTGATACGCCACTACACCGACGAACTGCCAGACATCAGCCACAACGAGATCGTGCTGGCTCTGAGACAGCTTAAAAATGGAAAAGCCCCCGGTGAAGATGGAATTACTTCTGAACTCCTTAAAGTGGGAGGAGCCCCTCTCATTCAGGAGCTGCAAAAAATATTTAATTCCATTATTCACTGTGGGAAAACTCCAAAGGCGTGGCATGGGAGTGTGGTGGTTCTGTTTTTTAAGAAGGGGGATAAAACTCTTCTTAAAAATTACAGACCCATTTCCCTTTTAAGTCACGTCTATAAGTTGTTCTCTAGAGTCATCACGAATCGTCTCGCTAGGAGACTTGACGAGTTTCAGCCTCCGGAACAGGCTGGGTTTCGCTCAGGGTATGGCACCATAGACCACATTCACACAGTGAGGCAGATTATACAGAAGTCCGAAGAGTATAATCGGCCCCTGTGCCTAGCGTTTGTGGACTATGAGAAGGCCTTTGACTCTGTGGAAACCTGGGCTGTTTTGGAATCCTTACAGCGATGCCAAGTGGACTATCGCTATATCGAAGTGTTGAGATCTCTTTATGAATCTGCCTTTATGAATGTCCAAGTACAAGACCAACAGTCTAAACCCATCCAATTGCGCAGAGGTGTGAGACAGGGAGATGTCATATCTCCAAAACTGTTCTCAAGCGCATTGGAGGATTTGTTCAAGACGCTGGATTGGAAAGGTAAGGGCATAAACATAAACGGCGATTACATCTCGCACTTACGATTCGCAGATGACATAGTCCTAATGGCGGAGTCGCCAGAGGAGCTGCAACAAATGCTGGACAGCTTAGCATTAGCCTCAAAAAGCGTAGGTCTCAGCATGAACTTGGATAAAACCAAAGTTATGTTCAATGATCACATTGATCTGAGACCTATTGCTGTAAATGGCCATCTTCTTGAAGTTGTTTCGGAATACACTTACCTCGGGCAGGTTTTGCAATTTGGTAAAAACAACTTCAAGAAGGAGGCCAAGAGGAGAATCCAGTTGGGCTGGGCAGCATTTGGAAAACTTCGTCAGGTCTTCTCATCACCCATACCGCAAAGCTTGAAAACAAAAGTTTTCAATCAGTGCGTCCTACCAGTGATGACCTACGGTGCTGAGACGTGGACACTTACAGTGCGGCTTGTCCATCAATTTAAAGTCGCTCAGCGTGCTATGGAGCGTGCTATGCTCGGAGTCTCTCTCAAGGACAGAATCCGCAACGAGATAATCCGACAGAGAACCAAAGTTACCGACATAGCGCACCGGATTAGCAAGCTTAAGTGGCAATGGGCTGGCCACATCTGTAGAAGAACCGACAACCGTTGGGGTAGACGTGTTCTCGAGTGGAGACCACGACTCGGCAAACGTAGTGTAGGACGCCCACCGGCAAGATGGAGTGATGATTTGCGAAAGGTTGCTGGCAGAAGCTGGATGCGAAAAGCGGAGGACAGGGTGAAATGGCGCACACTAGGGGAGGCCTACGTCCAGCAGTGGACTAGTATAGGCTGATGATGATGATGATGATGATATAATTAATGAACGATTCGTCTCTCTTTATTATCTCTTTATCAAATTTATCATAATTTAGAAGTTAGTCCTAATGACGTAACGATCATGGCTCAACATGAGTAGTAGTAGTAGTAGTAGTGTCGCGCATGTCTACATGCCAGCATGAATGAGATAGCCAGCATGAATGGGTTCGCATGACCGGGGCTCTCCCATATCAACTGACACCGACGACAGAATATCTACGTCAAGTAGCAGTATGCATACTGTTGCGTTTAGTACGGTGAGTGTGGAGCGCCGGTGACCCAATTGCCTCAGTCCCCTTCCTTTTCCTTTTGGCCTTACTTTTCCTTAAATAGGCTCGGCAACACATCTGCAACTTTTTTGATTTTGCAGATGTCCATGGGTGCGAATGACTACTTACCCAGATAGCTCGCCTGCTCGTTTGACGAGTTATCCTATAAAAAAACAACGAAAATTATTGATCTCGTTAGTTAGATTCTAAGAATACGCACTTCTGACTTTCAAAAAAATGCGATATTGTCACTAACTTAGAGCATAGACTTACTTATTCTAAAATAGTGGGACATTCAATGAGGTGATGATGAATTCATTTGATGTGTTCCAGGGTCATGATACTGCGGCGATGGCGATAGTTTTTGCACTAATGCTGATAGCTGACCACGAGGAAGTCCAGGTAAGTATTTTCAGTAGTTTCGTCTTCCAGGTAAGTAATATAATTAGTACACACAGCTGCTGGTCAAGCTATACATTTCCAGTTTAAGCTGATCTCGCAATATACAGGGTGACTGATGAGGCAATAACGATACTTAGGGATAGTACTCCATATTCCATTCTCGTTCGAATTATATAATAAAAATAGGTATTTAATTTTTGAACAAATGTCCCTATAAATAAATGAAATGTGGATACGTAAATATACGTATTGTGTTTTAATAACGCAGTACGTGCACGGGGTCTCCGCGCGGTGTTCATGCGTTACGTAATTAATTACTACAATTTCGGTTAAGTTTACTAAGTAGTCAATTAAGAAGACTCTAGTCCTGAAGAATTTGAAAAATTGGTATTTAAAGAAACAATTGCCGTCGCGCTGCACCGCCATTCTCTCCCCGTAAAGTGCGAAAAGGACAACTGCAGCTTAGGCTGCTGCAACTGCATGCTTAAAAGCATGTCTATGCTTCTATTATTTAATTTTTTGTTAAAAACTTATAAAATTTGTGTGATAGTCGCCTGAACATGACGGTCAAAACGGGTTTTTTCGGGTTTTTGGATTGTCATATTCTCTAGTGAAAATTTTATTGCAAAAAAAGAAATATTAGCGTCCCGTATGAATTAGTTCTAGATTTTTTTGGAAAAATATCATTATTCTAGAGCCATTATCTACGAAGAAAACAGCAGAAAGCGTTTGTACGGAAAAAGGCATTAGAGTTCCCTCTTAATATTTATTTTTAATGTTTTTTTTTTCTTCATATATCATCGTCATATATCACATCGTTGATTATGGTTAGCATCTGACCAGTTAGTCTGTATAGCCTTTTTGTACAATTTGAGTTCAACTTAAACTGGATTAGCTCGACGTGTAGCCGTGCCTACCAATTTAGATTTGACTTCGTCAGCAAAGTTTTCATGAAGCTCGATCCAAATTACCGAACTTTGGGTAAGCCGAATGTTCATCGAATATCGGCCTATCTCTAGTTTACGATCAAAGGGAAAGGATACGATAAGGAAAAGTCTCGCAATGTTCCTTTAAAAGGGTTCCTTAGTCGTTTTGAATGGTGCTCGTTACAAGGGTTCCGTAAATTTTATAAAGTCAAGATTTGGGTTACGTGCTGGTATCGCTCACGTGACTTGTGAAATTGTGCTTTGTTGTAAGCAAGTTACTTATTTTTCGTAATTTTCCTCTAGAGTACTTTTTTCTAATTAATAGGATCGGATTTACAAAGAGATTCAAAGTATCCTCGGGGATTCTGATCGCGCCCCGAGCATGTCTGACCTGGCTGACATGAAGTACTTGGAGGCCGTCATCAAGGAGACTCTTAGGCTGTACCCCAGCGTGCCATACATAGCCAGGGAGATCACTGAAGACTTCATGTTAGGTGAGAATTAATGAATGGCTACGATGATTGCTATGATTATGACTACGATTACTGCTACGTTTATTGATATTATTACTGCTACGGCTACTGCTACGTTTCTTCTACGGTCACTGCTACGGTTACCCCTACAGCTACTGCTACGGTTACCCCTATGGTTACTGCTACGGTTACCCCTACGGTTACCCCTACGGTTACTGCTAGGGTTACTGCTACGGTTACCCCTACGGTTACTGCTACGGTTACCCCTATGGTTACTGCTACGGCTAGTGCTATGATTACTGCTACGGTTGTAGCTACGATGATTGCTATGTTTATGACTACAATTACTGCTATGTTTATTGATATTATTACTGCTACGGCTACTGCTACGGTTACCCCTACGGTTACTGCTACGGTTACCCCTACGGTTACTGCTACGGTTACCCCTATGGTTACTGCTACGGCTAGTGCTATGATTACTGCTACGGTTGTAGCTACGATGATTGCTATGATTATGACTACAATTACTGCTACGTTTATTGATATTATTACTGCTACGGCTACTGCTACGTTTCTGCTACGGTGACTGCTACGGTTACCCCTACGGTTACTGCTAGGGTTACCCCTACGGTTACTGCTACGGTTACCCCTACGGTTACCCTTACGGTTACTGCTACGGTTGTGGCTACGATTGTGACATGGTCCGCGCTCGCCGCCCTCACCCCACACCTCAAGCCTTTCACCGCGCGTCGCTATAAACAGAATTGCATACGATGCGCGGCCCTTATTTTACCTGCTGCAGCTCACCAAGTTAACTGCTGTCCTCTACCGGTCGGACCTCGTCCCGCAGCCTTCGCCGCACCCTTCCCTGAGCCTTACTCTTAATTTATTGTATTTTTAAATATCAACGCTTGTAGTGTGATTAAAAGTGTATATTAGTGTTCCTAGTGTGTAATTTATCTCCGCTAATTAGTTTCCGGATAGGCCACGTTCCTAAAACGTATCAACCACGCTACACAATGATTGTTACGATTATAACTACTATTACTGCTACGGCTACTGCTACGTTTATTGCTTTTCGCGAGCAGTAGCTACACATCTTATTCCTTCGAGTACAGACGTAATGGTATCTTATATTTGCAGGAGATCTCCCAGTGACGAAAGGTGTAGAAGTAGGTATATATGTCTACGAGCTTCAGCGGCGAGCTGACCTGTTTCCAGACCCGGAGGCGTTCAAACCGGAGCGGTTCCTGAGTGGGGAACCGATGCATCCTTACGCCTTCATAGGCTTCAGCGCTGGACCCAGGAACTGCATTGGTATGCGTTTATTCTTTCCTAAAAAGATGATGTTTTAAAGAAAGCTCCCATTTTAGATAGCATTTTTTTTAATATTTTTCTTATAACTGTCACACATTGCCCTATTGCCCATTTCCCATGTATGAATGTGTGTAAGTTAAGTATGTATGTATGATGATTAACTGTAGCTCAAAAATTTTATCGTTTGATTCGTCTTTACAGTAAAATGGTTAATGTTCGACTTGGCAATAGGCTGTAATAAAAAAATATAATCATGGCCATAAGTTCGACACCACTGTTCCTATTATGCCATCATCATCAACAGTCTTTAATAGTCCACTACTGGATGCCTCTCCTAGCGTGCGCCGTTTCACCCTGTCCTTCGCTATTCGCATCCAGCTTATGTATTGTTTTAAATTCAGTAAATTGTCTATTAGGTACAAAGATAATATAAAAATAACACTTTTTTCTTGCTTTTCAGTTTTTTTTTTCTGTAGTCGGGTGTAAGTTTTTATCACCTTTGACTTTAAATAGCATTTACATACTAAAAGCTAAAAGTATAAACGAATTAAATACAGCAGCTTGTCACAACATGTTTTGAAGACGGGTTTTGATAACAAAAGAAGTATCGTTCTTTACGTAAAAATACACAGTACCGTTTTATGTAAAAAAGTTAATACAATTTATAAGGGACCGAGCAATAACGAAAATTAAAGTAGAGAGAGAGCATCCATATCAATGCTTAACCGGCCATAACAACAATAGATCTCAAAAGCAGAATTCAATATTTTTTCTATTGAGAGTTTTTTTTAAAGTCCTCAGCCGACTTGTATTTTGTTGAATAGAAAAGAGGTTTTATTTCGTCCACTCTAATTTTGAAATTGAGTCCGATATTTTTTCTGATACCTGATACAAAGTTTGCGGCATATAATTTTGAACGCCAGCAGGTGGCATGTGTGGATGCACCATATGCTAGAGCTCTTGGGTTCGATTCCCAGGTCGAGCAAAGTGTTATTGGGTTTTCTATGAAATTATTCTTAGTAGCAGCTCGGAGTTTGGATAATGTGCCCGGTTAGTGGCAATAGGCTCGACATTTTTTTTTTTTTGTTTTATGGAATGTTTAAATCTTGTGTAGTAACTTTAATTAATTAATTCATATATTTAATGCATTCCATAATGTGTACATTATGCAAGTTTATCCCTCTATTTTGAGACTTTTGAGACTAAATGTCCTTCTCCAAGGACCAATCTATGTTTATTCCATGAAAATTGCTTCGTAACCAACAAAGTGCTATTCAACAACCTCAGAATTGTTAATTTTTGAATTTTTTTTCTACCAAACCTACTCAGTCCTTGTCATTAAGAATCATTTTGAAGGAAATTTTGAGAAAATTTAAATAGCAGACCTGGGTAAATCATACCTTTACTAACCAATTATTATTATTAATTTTGAAACTTACATTTCCATGTTTTCCGTTATTTTCTTAACAATTCCTTGTTCGCAGGTAAGCGGTTTGCGATGTTAGAAATGAAAAGTGTGCTGAGTAGCATCTGCCGCAACTTCAAGCTATCACCGCGGGTGAGGGGAGCTCGCCCGGAGTTAATGGTAGATGTGCTACTACGACCAGTGGATAATATTTATGTAAAGTTTACTACGAGGTAGATATGAGAGGGTTCAAAGGATCCAATGTACAGTCGCCGGCACATCAGGTTATACAAAACTGTCAAATTTCTCCAAATGATTTTAAGCCTTAAAGTTTTGATAATTAAGTTAAAATAAGCGGCGGTAGCCTAATGGCTAGGGCGTCGGACTTGCGATCATTTGGTTGCCGGTTCGAACCCCACCCATTGCACTACCGACGTGAACCCACTCGTAACACAAGCATTTAGCTTAGTACGAGGGGTTAACAAGAATACTAGCATTACTAGTATGTCGGTGTCGGTGTATGTGTGTGTCGGTGTGACCCACATTGCTAGTAAGCTTTTAAAAAAAATATTAAATTAATCAACTGAGAAAGTTTGTCATCTTGTGGCAACTTGATGTGCTTTCTACCGTACTATGTTTAAATTATAGGATTCGATTGTAGTTTTTCACAATAGCGCTTCAAACACGGCACGGTTGGCGAGGTGAAACCTTATTATGTTAATGTATTAAAACACTGAAATATAATTTATGTAAATAATTTATATAGTTTTATTTTGATCCTCATTTGTATTTTATTTACTGAATATTTTAGAAAAGCAGTTTTTGTGTTATAACATTAATATTGTAGTAGTAGCAGTTTAGTAGCTGATAGGAATTGTGCCCGGTTTATGGGAATAGGCTCGCCCCCTATTATATAGGACCTAAACATACCGGCAATATTGATTTTGTGTACATTTGTAGGTACGCCTTTGCCTAACTCTTCGGGAAATACAATCTTGATTTTGGCCTATAATTCCACAAATTTCCATAATTTTCATAAACTGAAACCGAGTTTAAGCACAACTGTCGTTGCCTAACTCTGACGCTGCTTTGAAATTGTATAAATTTATACTTTTACGTTTAGATAAATAAGTACTTTTTAGTTAAATTAGATTAGGTTAGTTGAATAAATTTATTATAAGGTCCGATGGGACTGACATAACGTACCCTGGTCTGGACTGGTATAAAAGTCCCTAAATTAAATAAAGAGAGAAAAAAACCCGAGATAAACTTAAATAAAATAAAACTGTTACAAAGTTGTTCGCGAAAAGACCTACTTACTACGAACTTTACACAACCTTTTTGCTTTTGCCGATTTTTTTTGTATGAGAAGAGTGTAGTGATAGCCTAGTGATATGACTATTGGACTGCCAAGTCTCAGGTCTCGAGTTCGAATCCAAGGCACGCACCTCTGACTTTTCGAAGTCTTGTGCATATTAATAATTAATTATCACGCGCTTAAACGGTGAAGGAAAACATCGTGAGGAAACCTGTACGCCTGAGAGATTTTCTTGACGGCGTGTGAAGTGTGCCAACCCGCAGTAGGCTAGCGTGGTGGACTATCGCCTAATCCCTCTCGTTCTGAGAGGAGACCCGTGCCCAGCAGTGGGACAATGTAATGGGTTGATGATGATGATGATGAGAAAAGTATAAAGATAGGTACAGCAGAAAATCTTAGTTAAAAAAAAAACTGCGTGAAGTCAACATAAAAGAAAATGTTGGTGGTTTAATAACCTGTAGGGCTTCAAAGACCGCTTTTCATGAAAATTTCTAAGGATGTGCTACGGGTTCAAAATATTTTATGAATCAACTCTAAAGGAATTTAAAACTATTTTATTTAGCCGTATATAGCCTTGTTGACACAGGAGTTCCTGGCTCAGATCAAATAAAAAGTTAAGATGGAACTTCGCGAACAAAGAAGTGAAGCCGGCTAAAACTACGCCTAGCCGTAGTTTCGATATTGTTACATAGTGTAAAATTGTGTTTGTGTTAACAAACACAAGTTAGGCTAGGCGTAGTTTTAGCCGGCTTCACTTCTTTGTGTTCCATCTTAACTTTTTATTTGATCTGAGTTTCCAGATAGAAACTTTATTATGTTTATTTATTATTTCCGCCCGCAGCTTCGCCCGCGTGGACTATACTGTATTTTATTTTACGGAATAATATATAACCTATGCCTCAAGAATAATCTAGCTTTCTATTGTTGCAAGAATTTTCAAAATCGGTTCAGTAGATTCAGAGATTACCCCCTGCAACTTCACAAACTTTACCTCTTTATAATATTAGTATAGAAAAACGTTGAAACATTGTTGTTGTTTTTTTCGAGCTTGTAACCTTTGCTGTATTATTTTCTCTGTGAAGAAACGATTATATTTGTCTTTGGTGGGACATTCCTTTTATTGTTTCAGACAGAGAGATTTGTTTGTTTTATTTTTCGCCCGAATTTCGATCACTGGACGCTATATTTTTTTAAGTAAGGATGCCACTCTATCGTTCAAGTAGAGCTATCTCTCTCTAACAAACTAAACATTATCCTATTATTCTGTGATACGGCCTTATAGTAAGATTATGACTTCAGTATTATTAATTTGAAGCCTGAAATCCGGCAAATGCTTCTATCACTCTTGCACTAATACCTGTCACTTTAAAAATGTCATTTACGGAACTATAAATATAACTACAATGTCCGAAGGCAAGTCGAAGTCGATTTCATCTTATCCAATCTCGGGATTGGAAAATCCAATTTCCTGAATACGCCGTAAAAGGACGCTACTCGGCGAACATTAAGATTCTAGATCATTGTTGAAATCTCGTGTGAAAATTCTGGTTAATGAGGTGCACTGTTTGACCTAGGCTTTAAGAATAAGGAGCTTGATTCTATACCTAATACCTGATAACTTTTTAGACGTGAAAGTCCTATGAGGTCGTGAGTCTTAGTCGTACTGTCTTTGGTGGGATAATTCTTTTGCTAATTGTCTTTTTTTCATTGTCTCATCTCTACATATAATAAAATTGTAACAGGTCGATCTCTGTACATTATAGATATTGAATAAAAACCAATATGCGTGGGTCTTTATTCTCTCAGTCTTTAAAAAGCAACAAAGTCAAAACAACAATTTTTAGATTTTTTGGACACTCATTAAGCAACTACTACAGCAAGAAATTAGATGAAGTTTTCATAGTAGTTATCCATGGAAGCTTAACTTAAAATCTGGTTCATGTTTTCCATGTTTGTAATCCTTCTGGGACGTTAGTAAAACCGCGTGTGACGGCTAGTATATAATATAATTGCTTATATACGGTTCCATGTGAACTGTTTAATGTTGATTATTATCTTATGTTGTTAGTACAATGCCTGTTTGCTTTTGATGACCCCTGAGTACATAAGTACACGGATGTTTACATGTGTTATGTTAAACGTAGTGTCCGCGTCATTGACGAGTGGAAGTTGGAAAATAACATATCGTAAGAATAACTAAAATCAGATAATTACATTTAGTTATTTAAAATTAGACAGAAGGATACTGTAGGTATCTTTCTGTCTAATTTTAAATAAACCTTACCAATAAAATAAAATTATTATATGTAAATCATAGGAATCAGGTTTTTTTTCCACTTTTATAATAGGTACCTATTTTAAGATAATTAATCAGTTAGATAACTTCCAAAAAAGATGAAAACCGATAAAATGATACATGTCTTATTACCAGTCATGATAAAAATAGCCATATTATATTATTACATAAAACAAAAACTATATTATGCAGAACCGGTCAACCTTGACGCTAATTGCCCACACATGTTTGGATAGTGTATACATTGCCACTTCAGTAGGACGCTATATTTGATTTAATCTTGTTTCGCCACCAATGTAAATTGTTACTGCAATGTTACCGTATTAAACATAAGTGTTTTGTTACAACTTACCATCTTCAATCATTCATTTGTTCTCAGTTCATAACCTTGTCTCTATATAAACGGACACAACTTTACTGTCATTTTTAGAATTTAATAACAAAAATCGTTATAAATAATAATTCAAGGAATTTTGGATATAAATGGTGTGAAAATTGTTACATAAATACATTAACAGAAAGTGGAACGAACAGTGACAGGACTGTTATTCAATAATTGTCCGTAATTACACGTAAATAAGATTTATAATCAAAACTAAAGTATTTTGTTTTCAGAGTTTTGAATATTTTCCGGGCAACTGATTTTAATTTGTGTTAAATTTGAGTTGCTAAGCAACGTTGTTATTTATACGACGTAGTTTCTGATGTGTATATTGTGATGATTGCTCTTATCTGACGCGTTGAGCTGATAACACTACAGTTAGATGTGAACTGTGAGTAAGAATTTACAATTATAAGCACCGTTGTTGTGAACCGAATCCCACATAGATATTATATCGCCCACTTTTCCTTCATCACGCCTGTATTCCTCAAGGTTAGGGTAAGACAGAGGTGTACTTAATGTACACCGACAGTTCGCCGGTATGTTTAGGTGCCATGTAATAGGGGGCGAGCCTACTGCCATTCAATTATCAATAGTATCTCGGAGTTTGGTTTGCCCGGTTAATGGCAATATAGAGCCCGCTGCATGGGACCTAAACATAATATACCTACCATTTTTTATTGTGAGCCATTGATCCAAGGAGGTCCATTGCTTAATGAACGCCTCTCCTATATATTTCCGTAAGGTCTAGTTAAAGCATTCAACGACACATCACTTAGCCGACCTTTAACATATCATCTGTCCATCTTGTTGGAGGCCGTCCTAGGATATCGAGTTTAGAAACCGCACGTGTGACCACTATTCAAGTAACTAACTTTATTTTATGCCTAAACTAGCTTTCTGACCACGGCTTCGCCCGCGTGGTTTCTCGGATTTTCTCTTCTATATTATGTATGTATTATACTTGAATCACTCTATATATTGCTGAAAAATGCATTAAATCCTTTGAGTAGTTTAAAAGATCTAAGCGAACAGACAGCGTAAGCAACTTCATTTTAAAATATGTAAAGATTAGTCAACTATTTAATAATTAAGTACTTAATTGCAAAACAGCAAAGTTAAATGTTCTTGACTCTCTATACCAAAATTCATCAAAATTGATTGAGCGGCGGGAAAACCTTACTAAAAGATAGACAGTCTTTTGCATTTATGTTTTTTTTTTGTAGTGTGGCACTAGTTTGATCTTTGTGCCAATTTCGGGTAATAAAAGGTAGGGAAATATTTTTAACGGAAAATATCAGAGAGGAAACGGAATTTATGATATTAGCATGAATTGAAATAATTTTGTGTGGCGAAGAGTGTATTAATTTTAATTTGAGTGCCACAAATATTTTTTTTGTTAATAATATATTTCTTTAATTTTATAATTGGCAAACAATTATGCAAATTGGTTGTTAAGTAACCTTAATAAGAAAATACATGTTAACGTATAGTCTAAGATAACCCTTAGACTAAACGTTAACATGTATTTTCTTAAATTGGCAAAAAGCGTATTTGAATGTTGAGTTGTAAATTAAAATATATTTTTTATTTTAATTCAACATAGCAAGTGATTGCAAGTTTGATGTATTGCTTACCTTTCCACTAGAGATAAGAAAAAATCCTTAGTAGGCTGTGTTCTATTAATTTTTTCAAATTTTAAATAAATGTTTGCGTTATATTCTACATTTGAAATCCAAAAAGATTGTATTCAATGCTGTTGCAGCTTGTTTTTTTTTTCAGATTATATTATTTTTCGGCCTGTTAAAGATATCAAGACGTATAAACAAAAGTTAGGGAAATTGTTACAAAAATGCTCCTAACTCTATTATTGTTGGGTGTCGTTGGGTTCATTATATGGAAACTCTTGGATGATGAGGAGAATCCCCTGGACAAACTGCCTGGACCGCCGCGGTACCCCATCATAGGGTGCGCCTTATCGTTCCTGAACATTACACCACGTAAGTACATCTATATTTATGTACTTATAGGTAAGTTTAGGTACTAGTGTAATAATAAAGCTAAGAGGTTTTTTTGTTAGATTGCGCTAATCTCTAGACAATGCGGATTTGGAATAATCTTTTTGTATTTGATAGCCCAATTGTTGAAGAAGGTTATAGGCCAGGAATTAAAATTATAAATTTAACGCGAAAAAATTCGTTAAAAGTAGTAGAGACGCGACCACCAAAAGCAGGGCAACTAGTATTTTATATACCTGGCAAAAATCTAATAAGAGGTGAGAAATTACTTTTTTTGTAATATTTTTGGCATGGCTTCAGAGGCCTTGGTGCCATATCTTTATTTTAAAAGTGAGAAAATAATTAATTTTGGGGTTTAACTGCTTAAACACATATACAATGGAGTCAGACGTAAAGCACCTTCTTGGTGTTATAACTTTTGGTATATCATGCCATAGGTTGCACGTATAAGCAGAACTAAAATAAAACACAATGAATCATGATTTACGCTATTTTTTCTTAGTTAATATTTACGAGCAGACCTCAGATCAAATAAAAAGTAAAGATGGAACTTTACGAACAAAGAAGTGAGGCCTGCTAAAACTACGCCATGCCGTGTACAACACACAATTACACGCACACACGTATCCCGAATCTACGCCTTATCTTGTCAGTCGAGCTTTCGATAGCTCGACTGACAAGATTAAAAATTAGAGATTAGTGTTTAAATATTACGAGCGACTTTAAAATCTCTTTGGTATACGTAAATACATTTCAAATATCAAACCCAATAATTTATAATGGCCTCTTCTATTTTAAAATGTTCCACGTCGACTAATTTCTCTGAAATCAATCATATTTAAAATCCATTAAAGTACCTCAGCTATCTTTAATATTACCTAATTACATTATGAGTTGTCGAAAACGTCTTTAGTCTAGCAGCTGTTAAATTTATGTTCAGTAAATTTATTTTATTATGGCACCAATTAAAGTACAGTGGCGAGTGGCGAGTGGCGTTGCATCAAGTCAGATAAGTTTGTTGCACTATACCTAAATTTCGAGCAATTAAATCCAGTATAGATTGACCTCGTATTGTTCGGAAAACTATTACAATGCGAGGTAATTCTATACTGGACTGATATATCAAATAGGTCAAAGTTCTGTAATGGACGTTTACAGCCGATGAATCACGATCAAAGGAGTTCTCACAGGCGTAGGTACTGAATTATTAATATATATTTAGTATATTTACATTGCTCCCATAACGTTTATTTTGAATTGTTAACGGCTCACCGACTTTAAGTACCGCGTAGGATGAAATGGAATTGGAAAACAAAGAATGTCTGTCTTTATAAATAGTCCCTTTTTTAACAGTACCTATTTGATATTTATTAAGGACCGATATACGACCACTAAACGCTTTGATGTTAACAATAATAATAAACGTATCTTAACTAAATTATATCTATTTATTAAATATTACCAAATTTTTAGGGTTCCGTAGCCAAATGGCAAAAAACACAACCCTTATAAATTCATCATGTCTGTCTCTCTGTCTGTGTGTCTGTCTGTCTGTCCGTCCGTAGTTTACGCGAGAGACACTTCCAAATTGGTAAAATGTCCCCCCCCCATGTAACTTCTAAAATAAGAGAATGATTAAACAAAAAAAAATATGATGTAAATTACCATGTAAACTTCCACCGAAAATTGGTTTAAATGAGATTTTGTGAGTAGTTTACCTTGTTTTAATACGTCATAAATCGTAATGGTACGGAACCCTCTGTGCGTGTCGTCCGATGGAAGAAAGGGTAAGGGGGAATAAGATCGTGGAGATCTGACGCGCACTTTACGACATATATCCGATAAAAAACCGATAAACTACCAACTTTGGGGCGATATTCCAGGCTTTGTTTTTAAGATCAGACAAGGGAGTCGTTGCAAATGAGAATCTTGGTACCTACATGTTTCGACGGATTCCAACGCTTCGAGCTAGTATACGGATAGTGATAAGCAGTAACATGTCAACCAACAAATTATGCAGAACGCAACGTGCGTATGAACGTAATTTTAAAACGCGTATATTTTAGTGCAGTGATAGCCTTGTGATATGACCATGGGACTGCCAAGTCAAAGGTCTCGAGTTAGAATCCAAGGCATGCACCTCTGTCTTTTCGAAGTCATGTGCGTATTAATAATTAATTATCACGCGCTGAAACGGTGAAGGAAAACATCGTGAGGAAACCTGCATGCCTGATTTTCTTGACGGCATGTGAAATCTGCCAACCCGCAGTAGGCTAGCGTGGTGGACTATAGCCCTCTCGTTCTAAAAGGAGACCCGTACCCAGCAATGGGACAATGTAATGGGTTGATGATGATGATGATGTATATTTTAACAGGTTATTGCTTATCACCATCCATATGACACTTGTTACAGGCGATATGTTCCTGAAACTCCGGCAGTTCGCAGGAGAATATGGAGACCGTTACCTCGTGAAGATATTGAAGAGGCGGATTCTGCACATCAGTCACGTGAAAGATGTCGAAGTATGTAGTCATATCACGCCTGTATTCCCCGAAGGGTTAGGTAGAGGTGTACTCAATGTATACCCACAGTTCGCTGGTATGTTTAGGACCCATGTAATAGGGGGCGAGCCTATTACCACTAACCGGGCACAAATCCAGACTCCGAGCTGCTATCAGAAATTTCATAGAAAAACCCAACAACACTTTGCTCGACCTGGGGATCCAACCCAGGACCTATAGCGTAGCAGTCGCGCTTAGGACCACTAGACTAATGAGACATGACTGTCTCATTAGTCTAGTGGTCCTAAGCGCGATTGACCGTCAAATATAATGGAATGAACAGACATAACAAAACAACATACCATCACGCCTGTATTCTGCAAAGGATTAGGCAGAAGTGTATAATGTGCTTAATGTACACCTACAGTTCGCTGGTATGTTTAGATCCCATGTAATAGGGGGCGAGGTGCCATTTATCGGGTCCATATCCAAACTCCGAGCTGCTACTGAAAATAACAGAAAACCAATAACACTTTGCTCGACTTAGGATTCAAACCCAAGATAGCGTAGCAGTCACGCTTAGGACCACTAGACTAATGAGGAACGAACAGACTGTCCATAAATATCAAAATTACTAAAGAAATTAAACTTTATCTCAATGGAATAAAATACATGTGACGTACCCTGTGCCTGTACTCTTCTAAACATAGCATCACGATTGTATTGCCCGAAGGGTTAGGCAGGGGTGTACCAATATAAACCCACAGTTCCCTGGTATGTTGAGGTCCCATGTAATAGTGGGCGGACTTATTGCCCTGACTGCCTGTATCTTTATGTCATGAACAAAAAAGCAGTTATAACAACATTGATTGTAGTGTGTGTTTTTGTCCCTAGATCTTGCTATCTCACTCACGAAACATAAAGAAGAGTAGACCGTATACCTTCCTGGAAGCCTGGCTTGGCACAGGACTACTACTGAGTTCAGGTAAGCATATGCAATAATAGAATAGCATAATGTTCCCACTGCTGGGAAACAGGCCTCCTTTTGGTGAGAGGGAGAAGGCCGTCATCCACCACGCGGGTCCAGTGCGTGTCGATAGATATCACATGTCTTCGAAATTTTTCGGTTAATTACGATGTTTTCTTTCACCATTTTGGAGCAGTGGGGAATTAAGTGCAGTGATAGCCTAGTGGTATGACCATTGGACTGCCAAGTCAAAGGTCTCGAGTTCGAATCCAAGGCACGCACCTCTGACTTTTCGAAATTATGTGCGTATTAATAATTAATTATCACGCGCGAAGGAAAACATCGTGAGGAAACCTGCATGCCTGAGAGATTTTCTTGAGAACGTGTGAAGTCTGCCAACCCGCAGTAGGCTAGCGTGGCGGACTATAGCCTAATCCCTCTCGTAATGAGAGGAGACCCGTGCCCAGCAGTGGGACAATGTATTGGGTTGATGATGGGGAATTAATAATTTACACAAGTAAGGCTTGCTGGGTTCCAGCCTAGGACCTACAACTCTTAAGTCACGACCATTACCACGTAAAGTAACCATATGCATACTGCTGTGTTTCGTACGAGTGAGTGTGGAGGCCAGGGGCCCTTTCTTATCCTATTCTCCTTCCCCTTCCGTTGCCTTAAATATGCTCAGCAACGAATCTGCAATTCATTTGGTATTGCAGATGTCCAAGGGCGGGGACGACTACTTACATTCAGGTTGGAACATTATGTGCACTATAATTTTTTATATACTTCTACTATAAATTTGTAATGGGAGACCGCAATTTGCCATAGAGAGGTACAAAGTTTGCCTATGATCAATGATAAATTTGATTAAATTAGCTCAAAAGTGGAGACTGCGTTTGTGCAAGCGTGGTGTGGAACGCTCTGCGACACGATAGACCGATGATTCGAAGAACGTGGCTGGCAGCGGATGGATGCGAGCTGCCCAAGAACGGGATGGTTGGCGCTCCTTGGGGGAGGCCTACCTTCGGCAGTGGACGGCGATAGGCTGATATGAGTCGAAAAGGCTAATGAAATCAAATTTATCCGTGATTGATAAAACTTTGTTTTTGTCTTCAGGTGCAAAATGGCACAGACGCCGCAAGATCCTGACTCCAACCTTCCACTTCAACATCCTCAAGAACTTTACCATCGTGATGAAGGAGAAGAGTGAAGGACTGGTGGAGAAGTTTAAGCAATCAGAGGGTTCTGACGTCAACCTGCTGCCTGTCATCAGTGATTTTACGCTATTTACGATCTGTGGTACGTTTGGGTACAAGGTTGCTGGGATCTTTATGCGCCTATTTACAACTATGTTGGGCTCGCAATTGGGTTCATCATCATCATCATCAACCCATATATTGTCCCACTGCTGGGCACGGGTCTCCTCTCAGAATGAGAGGGATTCGGCTGTAGTCCACCACGCTAGCCTACTGCGGGTTGAAAATCTCTCAAGCATGCAGGTTTCCTGACGATGTTTTCCTTCTCCGTTTAAGTGCGCGATAATTAAGTATTAATACGCACATGACTTCGAAAAGTTAGAGGTGCGTGCCTTGTGTTCGAATTCGAGACCTTCGACATGGCAGTCCTATGGTCACATCACAAGACTATCATTGCACTGCTATTAGTCGTCCGCAATTCGGTTGGACTAATAGCAGTCACTTCGTGCAAAGTACAACTTAACTCTGTGTGTTTGACATATCCAATATCAAGTTATAGTGTGGCTCACTCACCCTTAAAATTATATTTTTGGTTAAAAAATTTGAGATTCATAGTCTGTGAAATTACTTTAAAAATAAAATATCACTCAGGTCGCAGGTAATTCAATTTTATTGTGTTTTGAATCTATTACAAATATTCAAAACTCAATGTTTATTGCATTCCACAATGTAGTTTACATGGGTGGTTTTTACAATAAAGGTTGCCAGTTTGAAACTCACCCATTGCACTATCAACGTGAACCCACTCGTAACACAAGCATTTAGCTTAGTACTAGGGGTAAACAAGAATACTAGTAATGTGTGACCCACATTGCCAGTAAGCTAGAAAAAAAAAGTTTATTTAAAAAAAAGTGTTTTATTTTATGGTATCACCCTAAGTTTAATTACCTAAGTAATGAGCTGGCCAAAATACAGCATAGCATGAACTTTTCGATTGTAGATATGATTCTTACTAAAAAAAAAGTAGGCGCAAAAAATTTAACTTTTTATGTCTATAAGCTAACAGAAATTAGAACTCTATTGGCTATAGAGTTAGAGCCAGGGTCCATACAAAAGTGCCCATCATTCTTTGTTCAGTATGGACCCTGTCGGGCACAGCAATGTAGGAGAGAGGAAGCAATGTAAGTACGACTGTAATGAATTATCGTTATAAAATTAAATAATAAAATCAAAACTTTCTTTTTTATTGTAATGTAATTGCGTGTTTATATAAGCTATGGGATATATGGGTGAATATCAACAACGTCCATTTTTTGTCAATTTTGGTAGTGAAATGAAATGAAATGATATTTATTTCTGTAAATAGATCTTTTGAAGACACTTTTACAAGTCGTTTTCTTTTACATATTTCTTTTTTAAACTAGATGGCATCGACATTTCCTATCTGACGACCTCTGAGAAGAAATGTCGAAACAAACTCAGAGAATCATGGTCTCTTTTAAAGTCCAGAAAATAGTTATATCATAGGTATGCGAGTTTTACAATGTAGGGCAAAATCTGAACAGGCCTTTTGAAGAAAGAGCCATAACAGCTTTGAGTTGACCTGTCCTAACTGAAGGCACGCATACATCAGTCCTCGTGTAGCTCAACCATTTTTTAGGGAGCTCAACGATCCGTCGCATGACGATACCAGATCAGCAAGACATTTGCGTAGGTCATGTGAAACACTCAATATGGTGAATATTTTTCTTCAGTTTTCGTGCAAAATAAGGTCCTGGTATAAGAATAGAAGCTTCTAGCTTTGATATTTTAAGCGAAAACTAAAGAAAAATATTCGCCACCAAAATTGGCAAAAAATGGACGTTGTTGATATTCACCCATATTACTTTTACTATTTGTTCTGGGTCATTATTCTAAGTTTAAGTATTATTTGTTTTTGTTATTATATAAGAATGTTTGTTTCTATAATGATTGCTTGAGATGAATCTATACCTGTTTATAGAGACAGCTATGGGTACCCAGCTAGACGCCGACAAATCCTCATCGACATTGGAATACAAGAGTGCTATCTTCGAGATCGGAAACCTACTCCTGAGTCGTTTGACCAGAGTGTGGCTCCACAACGAATACTTGTTCCGCAAGTTCCCGATCGGTAGAAGGTTCGAGAAATGTCTGCACAAAGTCCGCTCCTTCGCTGACAACGTCATCATGGAAAGAAAGAAGAACTGGACGCCTGGACAAAGTGATTTTACAGAAGAAGATACTTCAGTGGGAGAAAAGAAGAGATTGGCTATGTTAGATCTGCTGTTGGAAGCAGAGAGTAAAGGAGAAATCGATTTAGAAGGAATTAGGGAAGAAGTTAATACGTTCATGTTTGAGGTTAGTCTCGATGGATGTTCTATGCATACTTTTTGGTTTAATAAATACCTTCTAATATGATGAGTAAAGGGAGATAAAACACTAAAGTAGAATGTCTACTGTAAGACTCTATTGTACCTTAATTAATTAATGGTGCTTATAGAAAACATGAGTCAAGCCATATATACATTCATTTATAGTATATCTAGTAGGTATTAGTAGACTGCCTCATTAGTCTAGGTCCCAAGCGCGACTGCTACGCTAGAGGTCTTCTATTCGATTCCCAGGTCAAGCGAAGTGCTATTGAGTCTACGCTTCTGCCTAACCCTTCAGGAAATACAGGCGTAAACTCAATATTATATATTACAATATACATTTCAAAGAAAACTGTGCTTGAAAAGCATAAAATCACACTTATAACATATTTTAAAGGTTTATTCCGTAGTGAGAAAACGTTATTCAGAAACGGTGTTGTAAAATATTTAAGGGGCACGTGAAACAGTTTAAATTCTCCCTCAATTTGGCTTTGAGAGTGCGTTCCAGGTATTATGGTTGCAATAAAGACAGGGGTCAAGTTAAATAGGTCACATTCCAGTACCGAGATAAATCGATGAATTGTGCAATAAAGTTAGTCAGGCCAAATATTATCTCGGTATTTCTCACAGACACTGTCTTTTTAGTCCAGCTGCTTTTTTCCATGCTTTCGAGGGGTAATGCTGGTGTTGTTAAGTATATGGAAAGGGATTATGTATAAACTGCCTCGATGGTCTAGTGGTTAGAAGCGCGGCTGCTCGACGTGAGCGATTCGATTTCCAGGTCGAGCAGTATTATTGGGTTTTTCTATGGAATTCTCTGTAGCAGGTTGGATAATGGTAATAAAAAAAATAAAAAGTATTTATTCACAATTAAACAACATTTGAAGCGGCGGTAGCCTAATGGCTAGGGCGTCGGACTTGCGATTATATGGTTGCCGGTTCGAACCCCACCCATTGCACTACTGACGTGAACCCACTCGTAACAAAGCATTTAGCTTAGCACGAGGGGTTAACAAGAATACTAGTAATGTAAGAACCACATTGCTAGTAAGCTTTTTTTTTAAAAAAAATAATACACCATTTCATTAATTTTTCACTTCTGCCAAACTGCACAGCAGTTGGTTGGCAGACGTAGCTCCCATATTATATTTTTTACACTTATATTATACACTTTACGCTTATATTATACACTTTCTCATTCGAAAAGATGAATAAAGAAAACAAATTAAAAAGTTACACTAATGATAGTTTACTCACATGTTACATACATTTCCAAGTATAAATAAAGTACCGCTCATGTTTTCCCTGATTACATTTAACAGAAATCTAGTTATTTTATATTTTTAAACGACCCTTTTGAAAAAGATGTACTTTCAATGTCTTTAGGCAGACCATTTTATATAGTTGGAACTAAATATTTATTACATCTCTGCCCGTAATAATTATTACATGTGGGCACCTCAAATGTTTTACAAAGTTTTGCACCTCGAGGCCTTCGTTGTGCAATCCTGACTTTGTACTCTGGGTAACAGTAATGATCCAGTGCTACTAACTGTGCTAATCTCTCATGCACTGGCAAGATTGTACACTCAACAAACAATTCCTCATAGTTGGTTACTTTACATCGTTGTTTTGTTTTATTGTCTGATAACTTTTATATAAATCTAATTTGTAAAGCTTTAATGTTGTTCAAGTATGTTTTAAACGTGCGTCCATATCATGCCAGCCCATAGGAAAGCAGCAAACCCACCAGCGCATGGTATACAGGCTTGCTCCCTATTACATGGCGATCATGGGGCCTCTGCCTAACCCTTCGGAGAATACGGGCGGGATGGTATATTGTTATATGTTTCCAGGGACACGACACCACAGCGATGGCGATAGTTTTTGGACTGATGCTGATAGCTGACCATGAGGAAGTCCAGGTACGTTCTTTTAATATGTTTTTATAACAATATGCTAAATGATATTTATTTCCGCAAATAGATCGTTTAACGACTAGATTTTTTTTTTTACTAAATAGCACTGGAATATTTATTATCTGACGACCTCCGAGAAGAAACACCAAAACACACTCAGAGAATCATGGTCCCTTTTAAAGTTCAGACAGATTGTTTATTAAATATGTGAGTTTTACAATGTAGGGCAATTTCTAAACAGGCCTTTTGAAGAAAGGCTTGTTCAGATGTATAAAATGCAACGCCTCTAATACCAATATTATTATAGGTAGTTGATGTTGCAATTTATACCAAACGGCAGTACTTACTTAGTATAATGGCTAGGGCGTCAGACTTGCTATCACGTGAATACCGGTTTGATTGAATGGGTGGGCCATTGCACTACCGATGTGAGCCGTAACACAAGCATTTAGCTTAGCACCAGGGGTTAACAAGAATACTAGTAATGTGCGACCCACATTGCTTTTAAGCTTTTAAAAAAAAGTTGTTTTGGTGCCCTAGGCAGGTTGATCCGCGGTTATAGTGGAACATCTTGCCTCATGCCATATATGCCATAGCTGAAGTTATTTTTATACTAGGACCGAATCTACGAAGAGTGTAAGAGCATCCTGGGTGATTCTGATCGCGCCCCGAGCATGTCTGACCTTGCTGACATGAAGTACTTGGAGGCCGTCATCAAGGAGACTCTTAGACTGTACCCCAGCGTGCCGTTCATAGCCAGGGAGATCACTGAAGACTTCATGTTAGGTGAGGATATTATTTTTTTCTTAAAAAAATGTGTGTAAGGAAAATCGGCTTAAAAGCTGAACAACAAAATTAGAATCGGTAAAAAAATAAGGCAGTTATAAGCATTATAATTTTATGCTAGACAGAGAGCGCACGTCATACCGTGCGTTCGTCATAAAAATTCTATACTCAACCCATTACATTGTCCCACTGCTGGGCACGGGTCTCCGCTCAGAACGAGAGGGATTAGGCTGTAGACCGCCACGCTGGCCTACTGTATGTTTGCAGACTTCACACACCGCCGTCAAGAAAATCTCTCAGGCATGCAGTTTTCCTCACGATGTTTTTCTTCACCGTTTAAGCGCGTGATAATTAATTATTGAAAAGTCAGAGGTGCGTGCCTTGGATTCGAACTCGAGACCTTTGACTTGGCAGTCCAATGGTCATATCACAAGGCTATCACTGTACACAAAAACTCTATACTGACACTGTAATAATTTTTTCAGTAGTTACCTATACAAATTGTTTTTACCAACCTTTTTCAAATTGACTGTCATCTATCTATACCAATATTATGAAGAGGTAAAGTTTGTGATTTTGTGAGTTTGTGACGTTGCATGGGGTAATCTCTGGATCTACTGAAACGATTTTGAAAATTCTTTCACCATCAGAAAGCCACATTATTCCTGAGTGACGTAGGTTTTATACTATCCCGAAATATAAAAACAAACGTATAGTCCACGCGGGCGAAGCCGCGGGCGGAAAACTAGTCACTACATAGTACTTATAAAATAAAGTCGCTTCCCGCTGTCTGTCTGTCCCTATGTATGCTTAGATCTTTAAAACTACGCAACGGATTTTAATGCGGTTTTTTTAATAGATAGAATGATTCAAGAGGAAGGTTTATGTGTATATTACATACATATTATAGTACATAAATGTCGAGAAAACATGCGGGCGAAGCTGCGGGTGGAAAGCTAGTTATTTAATTAATTGAACACAGTCAACTATCCAACTGCTCTGCATAAGAATATCTTTTAACTTTATGTTCATCGTGAGCCGAAATGGAATAGTCTTGTTATTTTTTCCCCGTCCTTAATTGAAACGTGCCATGGTTCATTTAACAAACACTCCTTTCTTTTTGCGATCGAAGACCGGGCGTTATAAAAATATGAGTTATAAAAACTTCTTGCTCATAAAAATATTTTCTTCAATATTTATAACATAACATACCATCATGTGTTCTAAGCGCGTTAGCTACGGTAGAAGTTCTTGGTTCGATTCCCATGTAGGACAAAGTTTTATCGGGAGTTTAATAAAATTCTCAGTAGAGCTCGGCGATTTGATTCGGGCACGGTTAATGACAATAGGCTCACCCCCCATACCGGCGATATGTGGGTATAAATTAGTCTCTGCCTTAACCTTTCGAGGAATACAGGCGTGATGGTATGTCATGAACAAATAACAAATTAACAAGACAAATGTAATTTGTAGAGCAGCATGGGGCGGCCTTATCTATAAAGCAAAAATTGTACCTACTAGGAATACCCTTGTGACGTTGACAAGGGTCAGTTTTGTACCCAACGATGTAATTATATTATTATTTTTATCTATATAATGTCAGTCATTCCCTGTACCGCTGTCTGTACCTATTTTTAGAAAAAAATAATAATTGCACAGTTCCAAAATTTTGATACTATGAGAAAAAAAAAACATAACATACCATCACGTCTGTATTCCCCGAAGAAAGAAAGAATACCACATTTATTCGGACAAGATCCATACATCACACAGATAACATAAATGAATATATAGAAAAAAAAAACAAAAAAAGATCACCAATATGTGCTAAAAAAACAATAAATAAATAAATTATATAAACATTAATATTTAAATTATAATGTCGAATGGTGGTGTACGTTGCGGTACAAGTCAAAGTGGGATCGAAGGGTAATCAGAGGTGTACTAATGTACACTCACTTTGTCGGTATGTTTAGGTGCCACACAATAGGGGGCGAGCCTATTGCCATTCAACGGACACAAATCGAGACTCCGAACGCTACTGAGAATTTCATAGAAAAACCCAATAACACTTTGCTCGACCTGGGGATCGATCCCAGGACCTCTAGCGTAGCAGTCGTGCTTAGAGTCACTAGACTAATGAGTTGTATATAAGGCCAAGTCTGCGACATCAATTATTACGATTAATTATTTCAAAATGTACTTTAATTAATGTTCTTGTTGTAGAAATGAGTAGGTTAAATATAGTTACTAATTGGAATCGGGTTTTGATATCATTCCCAATTAATTATAACGCTCAATCTCAGCCTGTGACAGCGTTCACGAGCAAAGGAGACCGAACTGAAATTATAAATTGTTTAGACTGTTCCTAATTACTACTGCAAATGGCTTCGGTAGCGAAGACATACCATCACGTCTGTGTTCCCCCATAGGGTAGGCAGATGTGTACAAATTTACAATCACACTTCGCCGGTACCTATGTTAAGGTTCCATGTAAGAAATAGGGGGCGACCTTATTGCCATTCACCGGGCACATATCCAAACTCCGAGCTGCTACTGCGAATTTCATAGAAAAACCCAATAAAACTGCTCGATCTGGGAATCGAACCCAAGACATCTAGCATAGCAGTCGCGCTTGGGACCACTAGACTAATGAGGCAGTTTATAATTATACTGTTATCCTTTTGTTTTTTTTAATTATCTTCATTGTATACATTCAGGTTTTTTAGTTTTTCTTTTACAATTTAATAATAGTATAGATCTACGTATATATAGAGGCAATGATATTTTGTACACTCAATCTTGGTTTACTTGATGTAACATACGACGATATTATCTAATAATTTATATATTTACTCTGACTTTATTGTCTCAGGCGATCTCCCAGTGAAGAAGGGTATAGAAGTAGCAGTTCATATCTACGACCTCCATCGCCGCGCGGACCTGTTCACCGACCCTGAGGCGTTCAAACCAGAGCGGTTCCTGAATGGGGAACCGATGCATCCCTACGCGTTCGTACCTTTTAGTGCGGGACCTAGAAATTGTATAGGTTAGTGGCTTTCAATTGTTTACCTAATGAGATTCACTCGCTTTTTGAAACAATTAATCTACTCGAAAATAAGAGAAAAGAAGAGAAGTGCAGTGATAGGAAAGTACAGTGACCTCTCTCCCTTTATATGATAAGATGTTTATTAATTAATGCACGTAAGATTAGTTTTTTTTTAAACTTACTAGCGATGTGGGTCACGCATTACTAGTATTCTTGTTAAGCCCTCGTGCTAAGCTAAATGCTTGTGTTACGAGTGGGTTCACGTCGGTAGTGCAATGGGTGGGGTTCGAATCGGCAACCAGATCGCAAGTCCGACGCCCTAGCCATTAGGTTACCGCCGCTTCAATTAGATATTAGAATTAGTTAGAATAATTTATTCTATTTTTGTTTGTGGTAGAACATTGATAGCCTATTGATATGGCTACTAGACTGCCGAATCAAAGAATTCGAGTTCTAATCCAAGATAAGCACCTCTGAGTTATTGAAGTCATGTGCGTATTAATACTTAATTATCACGCGCTTAAATGGTGATGGAAAACATCGTGAGGAAACCTGACTGTCAGAAAGATTTACTTGACGGCGTGTGAAGTCTGCCAACCCGCAGTAGGCTAGCGTGGCGGACTATAGCCTGACCCCTTTCATTCTGAGAGGATACCCGTGCCCAGCAGGGAGACAATGTAATGGGTTGATGATGAGAATCTACTTGCAAGATGAGAAAAAATGGGAGAAAATCGGCTATACATTGTACTATTAATTGCCAATATAAGCTGACCCCTCATTGTTTTTTTTTTTTATGGGATAACTCGGCAAACGAGCAGGCGAGCTACCTGACGGTAAGTAGTCATCGCCGCCCATGGACATCTGCAAAACCAAAGGAGTTGCAGATGCGTTGCCGAGCCTATTTAGGGAAAGGGAGGGGAAGGAGAAAAGGAGAAGGAAGGGGATTGGGGGAGGAATTGGGCCTCCGGCCCTCTCGCTCACCGAACGAAGCGCAGTAACGAAACGCTACTACTCGGACGTCGGTCTTCTGCGAGAGTGTGGTACTTCCCCGGTCAAGCCGGCCCATTCATGCTGCGAACAGCGTGGCCCTACCACAACAACAACATTGTATGAAAAACGTACACTACCTACTACTATTACATTTTGTGGTTACCACAAAATGTAATAAATATATATCATAATCTTTTTTTTTCAGTCGATTTTGAACTTAATCAGTAAACATTTTAAGGTTTAAAATCATTTGGAGAAATGACCTGATGTGCTGGCGACTGTACATAATCCGATATTAGATTATACTGGATATAAAAAATAATATTTTTGTCCCCCTACCTTAATACCATCAAAATAATTGATAATTTACCCGTTCATCCTTTCCATTGCTTGCTAACTTTAACTCGATTCTTGTTCACAGGTCAGCGGTTTGCGATGCTAGAAATGAAATGCGTGCTAAGTGGCATCTGCCGCAACTTCAAGCTATCGCCGAAAGTTAAAGGCGAACGTCCGGCATTAATAGCAGACATGTTAATACGACCAGTGGATAATATTTATGTGAGAATTACTCGGAGGTAGATTTGAGAGGTCTGCATGAATTTAATTGTGATATAGGTATATCTGATTTTTTAAATTTCGATTTGGTTCTGGCACTCGCCGGCCGCTGCCGCGACACCGCTCACTTCGCTTGCTCGGCTCGTGCGATGTGTGGTCATAGTTATAACCTTTTTTTTTTTTTTTTTTTTGTCGGTGTTGGAAATGCTTTATGCACTATCCACCGCCCTGGGGAGAGCGATGGGGTGTGTCGGACTCCGCTCTGAAAAGAGCGATCTACCGACTAAAACCAACCTCGGCGTTTCGCGTCACCACTTCAGTGCCGGGAATACGGGAGCGTTGTGACATTCCTCCGCAGACCCCGCAGGTCATAGTTATAACCTAACCTAACCGATATCTGTATTTACAATTTTGAAATATGGCAGCGCGAGGCACATGACGTTCAACCAATTAGCGCGTCAGGTGCGTTCAGTCGCATGTAATTTCACAATTTGACCGTTTCACTTTGATAGTTTATAATCTACCGAAAAATAATGCGTTAAATTGTAAGCAATACATTGGGGTTGACAATCCATCGACAGTTTACAATCTTGCAAGATAGTTTACCATCTAACAGTATTAACAATTTTACGGTGACACATATGTATATGTATATAAAAATGAGCCCCTATTTTGTCACGCCATAACTTGAGAATTAATTTACCTATTTCATTAATATATTTTTTTAAAGTTTTCTAAAATATACTGTAGACGGTTTTTACGGAAACAAAAATAAAGAAAATTTTGCAGATAATTGGTAAGACAGGACATCGTCTGTCGAGTCAGCTAATGTAATTGAAAATCTGTGATACAGGTTTGTTTAATTTCTTTTGAAATATACATTTTTTAATACAGGAACTATCAACGTGTAATTATTTTTAAAAATGGTTTAAGATTATGCTAATTAATTTAATCAATAAAGATCTATTAAGAAGAACTGTCATTATCAATATACATACCTATTTCACTTTCCCACTGCTAGGTCTCCTCTCAGAATAAGAGGGAATATACAGACAATAGTACATCACGCTAGCCTACTGCGGGTTGGCCGACTTCATACGCAGTCAAGAAAATCTATCAGGCATGCAGACTTTACGATGTTTTTCTCCACCGTTTACTCGGGTAATATTTTTTTTTTTAATACGCACATGACTTTGTAGTCAGAGATGGGTGCCTTAAATTCGAACTCGAGACTTTCGACTTGGTAGTCTAATACTCATTTCACTGGTCTATCACAAAGAATAGCACTGTAATCATGAAAAAAATGTGAATATTCCTTATCAAAAAAACAATTTACATATTGATCATATTATTTGAACAATTATTTAATTACCGGCGCTCATGAGTGGTGTGGTCTTAAGTGTGAGAGCTACGCTAGAGGTCTAGCGTAATTCAATTAATTTCTATGAATTTCTCAGTAGCAGCTTCGAGTCTGGATTTGTGCCCGGTTAACGGCAATAGGCTCGCCCCCTATTACATGGGACCTAAATATACCAGCAAAGTGTGACTGTACATAAGTACACCTCTTCCTAAACCTTCATAGAATACAGGCGTGATGGTATATTATGGTAAGTTTAATAAGTAATAGTTATTACTTAGCTACGAGCCTCTTCTAAAATATTTCACAATTTTGATTTAAAACGAAGGGTAAAAAATCTTTATTAAATATAATTAATATTTATTTAATTCATATTTTTGACGAGTGGGTTCTTACTTATATCTTTTCTCTTACAATAAAATATTGAACATTTCAAATAATATCAAATTCTACTTGACTGTGTTTGTCAATCAAAACTAAAACAGTGATTAGTACAAAGTGGATATTTGTCTATTATATATAGTCAATATTTGATTTATACGGGCTCCACATCAGTTCGAATTTCATCACTTTGATCAGGTTATACCGAAGCTACGAAAGTGCAAAGGTTCAAAGTCTTATAATTGCGAATAATATGCTGTTTTTTTAATTAATTTTTAACCTTTTTTTTCGATATAGTAGCCTACTTCATTATTAATTCTAGATAGTTTGATTATCCATACCTGTATTAATAATATTTTAAATTTGCGTCATTTTAATCTTAATGCGACTAGTATCATGAGAAGAGTCTTTGTTTGAAATTATGCCCACAATTCCAATTTTACTAGATAATATAATTCTATACTAGTTTTTTATGGGTTAAATCGGCAAACGATCCACGAGTCACCTGATGGTAAGTAGTCATCGCCGCCCATGGACACCTGCATCATCAAATGAGTTGCTGATGCGTTGCAGAGCCTATAAACTATGGCAGACAAGCCAGCGGCCCACCTGATGGTAAATGGGAACCGCTACCCATAGAATGGTTGTATTCTCTTAGTATTGTCTAACAATTTGAAGAAAACATAATCAAGCCTCCTACCGTTGGGGAAAAGGAAAGGAAAGGAGAAGAAAGGGGGCTTAGAATTGGGCCTTCGGCGGTAGTTTGTATTGTATTAAGCATAGTTATAGTAAGTGTGTAAAGCCACATTTTCTGCATGCTCACCGTCGTAAACAGGAATGATGTTATTATGTAGATGAGTTTATGGTAATGAGCAGATTTCCACAGGCGGTTATGAAAAGGTTACCGGAGCGGAGATTTATTATTAAAGAAAACTAGCTGAAAACTTCAAAGATACCATCATCATACCATCACGCCTGTATTCCCCGAAGGGTTAGGCAGAGGTGTACTTAATGTACACCCATAGTTCGCCGGTATGTTTGGGTCCCATGTAATAGGGGGCGAGGCTATTGCCATTCACCGGGCACAAATCCAACATAACAAACTTCAAAGATAACATAATGTATCATCACGCCTGTGTTCCCCGAAGGGTTAGGCAGAGGGGTACAAATATACACCCACTTTGCACCGGTATGTTTAGGTCCCATGTAATAGGGGGCGAGCCTTTTGCCATTAACCGGGCACAAATCCAGACTCCGAGCTGCTACTGGGATTTTCATAGAAAAACCCAATAACACTGCTCGACCTGGGGATCGAGTCTAGGACCTCTAGCGTAGCAGTCGCGCAGTCGCTGAATCAATTTTGATGAATTTTGTTATAGAGGAAGATGCCGCGATACTATTTTTTGAGTAGTTAGTTGTTAAAGTGGCGATGCCGCGTTCAAAATCTATTCACGCACGTACAGTGGGTAATAGCTGTTACCTGACCCACAGAGACGCCGCCGGCCCACGTAGGGTGGGTCAGGTAACAGCTATAACCCACTGTGCGTGCGTGACTATTTGACTTCGAAGTGCATGTTTTGGATTCAAACTCGAGACCTACGACTTGACAGTCCATTGATTGCATCACTAGGCTATCAATTATATACTATATACTAGTATGTAGTATGAAGCTGTATAGGTATAGTGCTTTGAATAACCACATGCTCAACAAAATAAAATAAAGATTCATTAAACAATATATATAGAAGAGCACTCGAAGCATAGATAAATATTTTTGTGATTTTTATTGATATTACAATGTTCAATTTCGTTGATTCCGAAAGTTAGTTTTTATCTGAAATTATTATTTTATTGAAAATTTATTCCGAATATTGAAAAAAATTAATACGTACTAGATGTTTTTGTAAATGTAAGCATCGTTTCATATGGATTCTATACATGCATCAATTTTTAACATATTAATGAAAACATATTTTTATAAAATTGAAATAAAATTTTTTTAGAAAAAAATACGTTTTGCAGGGTGAGATTTTTTTTAATAGAGAGGGTGTTTTTTTTTTAATACAGAAATTCAGGGTTTGTTCATCGGCTCGTATACCTTAACTGCTCACCTTCGGTCACTTTTAATATCATCCAGTTGCTGCCAGCAGCCGTCCACAAATCGTCACTACACCTGGCCTGCGGCTATCCTCACTACGTTTGCCTAATCGCGGTCTCTTGCGCGTACCTAAATATTATTGTTTGTATAGTCTACAGTAGCATCCCTTTACCTTAGCGTACACATTGGAACAGTCGGTTAAGTCACTTTAAAGATAAGCGTTAATCGATTGCCTCATTAGTCTAGTGGTCCCAAGCACGACTGTTAAGCTAGAGGTCCGATTTCCGGATCGAGTAAAATATGATTAGGTATTTCAATAACATTCTCAGTAGCAGCTCGGAGTTTCGGTTTCTGTCCAGTTAATGGCAATAGGCTCGCCCCCTCGCACCTTAACATAACGGCGAACTTTGGGTGTACATAAGTACACCTCTGCCTCAGCCTTCGGGGGAAACATGTGTGATGGTTCAATATTTTTCTGTGTTTGGTTAAAATAAAGATTTTTGCTGTCACATATTGTTTGCTTTCATGCAACAAATCAGAGACAATTGGGCGTTTTTAACCGTAAATTTAAAAACCATTTATTTATATACGCTTTATTGCACACCTTTAACACAATTACAGGAGAGAATAAATATTACAAATTAATGTACAATGAGCGATATTATCGCGCAAGGCGATCTCTTCAACCTTTGGAGCGATTGGGAGAGTTTATGATTATATTTTATAACTTTTATACAAAAAAATAATTAAATGAAAGTGTTGTTTGATCTGATCAATTTCTTTGATCAATTACGCGTCTTGGCGTGATTATTAAAAAGTTCTTTATTAAGTCTCCAAAAGACTTTTCGAGTCAAAGGTAGTTTGAGACCTCCCTTAATATGTTATATAAGATTTCCATCTTAAATTTGGCTCAGAATTAGTGCCCAAATGGTCACGTGTCGTCAATGGAATGCGTGCCATTGATTCCCACTGCTAGTGTTGCGGATAAATGAAAACTTGCTCTTCTTTTGCAAAAAATCGCGACGGAATGAAATACCCGTTTGATTTTAGTCGGTATGTTACCCATTTCGAGTACAGTTCGACACGCCCGTGCGTGAAAAAGAGTCTATCACTGTATATTCAAGCTCAAGGCGTAGCAGCGCAGCACGGCGTAGCAGCGCAGCACGGCGCACGGTGGGCTGAAAATCGGCTTTCATAGACATAGCGATTTCAATTTGCAAGTGCCGGATTTTTTGCCGGATATCGCTTCTATTAGTTATTACTATATTGAAAAATGACACCAGAGTTAATTCTGCACAAAAACGAAGGAATTATAATTTTTTTAAGAAAAATTTGTATGGAGCTGGTATTAAAAAGTTAATTATCTCGTAAACAGCAAGGAAAACCGTAATATCCTTACAGGTGGTTATAGTACTAATTATTTATGATTTTTTGACATATGTCATATAACGGTTACCGCTGCTAATTTTTTTTTAAAAATCGTCAAAATATTTTTATTTATTTTTACATATGAAACGGTTCCTTTTAGTGTTTAAGTTGAGGAACACAGACTTTTAACAACACGTAACATAAAATAGCATCATCCTTATATTCCCGAAGGATTAGTCAGAGGTTTAGCGTACATCCACACTTAGACAACTATGTTTGAGCTAGATACCTATGTATCAATACAAAATGAGTTTTAATATTTGTTATTTGGTATTTTGGTTGTACCAAAATACCAAATAACAAATTTTTATTTGGTATTTTGGTACCAAGTAAGTGGTATTGTTTGTAACTGTCTGAAGTCTGAAAATATGTGATTAAGTAATTACAATAATTTAGTCTTCTAATAAGTCTGAATAGGTGATTAAATGATCGTTAATGATTTCTGATAAGTAAGCTAATTTGTTGATTAGTTGTGTTAAGAGTTCTAAGTTTTTTTTTGACGATTATAAATTTTTATTAGCTCATCTTTCAAAACTCTAATGAGGGTAGTTAACTAATTATCGACGTTTTGCAATAAAAGGGCTAAAATTTTAATTTATAATTTAGATTGATCACAACTGTGCAACTGCTAACACAATTTTTTTGCTCTGTGACTATAAAATCTTAAAATGGAAAGTTTAATCACCAATTTAGACTTGTTTGTTTTCTAAAAAGTGAGAGTACTTCATTTAATCATGAAGTATTGCCTTTCTGCTTTACAGAGGTGGATGAAATCTAACCGATTCCTCGATAACTTCAGAAGACTGGGAAATTGGCTGCAAACAAATATTAATTGGCCAAGTTGTGTGTGAATTGGCATATGCAGCTACAGCGCGTTTAAAAAAGGGCATGAGGATATGGCATCTGTGATCGAATACATGTTGAAAAATCCTGAAGCAGTTATTAAAATTAAAGAAACGCTTAAGAGGGTACTCTAGTGAGCCTTTCTCCATACAAACGCATTCTGCTGTTTTCTCCGTAGATAATGACTCTAGAGCAATGATATTTTTCCAAAAAATCTAGATCTAATTCATACAGGCCCCTATTTTTTCATTTTTTCCAAAAAATAATTTCAAAAGAAAATATGACAATTCAAAAACTCGAAAAAAAGCCCGCTTTTTCCGTCATGTTCAGGCAACTATCAGACAAATTTGGAAAGTTTTTAACAAAAAATAAAATAATAGAAGCATAGACATGCTTTTCCTCTAAATTTTGATACATAAATTGTTTAGATAAATCCACTCTTGAAGAAGAAAACAGCAGAATACGAAACGTCTTTTGGTCAATGTTTTTGTAGGTAAAATCATCCTAAGCTGCAGTTGTCCTTTTCGCACTGTACAGGAAGAGAATGGAGGTGCAGCGCGACGGCAATAGTTTCTTCAAATACCTATTTTTCAAATTCCTCAGGACTAGAGTCCCCTCTTAAGACATCAGTAAAAACAGTCATATTTACAGCAGAGAAAGCGCTGGATTGCTCCTTTCACTAAAACTGTCAAAGTGGCAATATATTACATTGCGAGAGGCTGCCATTCGGGAAGGTGCTATGGATATTTATCCATCCTACTATAAAGTGCAACAAACTAAGCTTGATTGCTACCCCCCGAAGCATTCAGTGTCAGTTACGGATTCCTCGGCTAGGATTACACTTCAAGCTTTACTTGACATCACGGTGACGAGGATCCTTCAAAGTCTTTCTGACTATGCCGATGTGCAAAATACGCAGCTAAAGCGTATATCCAAGTGGGGATTTGATGGTGCTTCCAACCAAAGCCGATACAAGCAGAAAATGGAGGGTGAGCAAGATGATGCAAGCGTTTTCATGACCTCCTTGGTGCCACTAAAACTGACAGATGGCGATAATACTGTATGGATGAACCCAAAACCATGCTCAACTTTGTATTGACGCCCAGTTCAGTTAACTTTCGTAAAGGAGAGCGAAGCAGTTGTCGTCGGTCTACAAAAAACAAATGGATGATGAAATTCGGGCCTTTATCCCCACAGAGTGCAGTACATAATAATAACATGGTGACCCATCAACTAATTATGACAGCGATCGACGCCAAAGTCGTGCAGACTTTGGCGTCGATCGCTGTACCTTTCTGAGGCCAGATCAAATCCATCGTGCTACCTGTGCTTAGCAAAACCTACGGAAATGAACCGCTTAGATGTTGTAACATCAAAGACTGTGTGTGCTAACATATACAAATTTGGCTTATCATCCCTACACGCACGTATAAATTGTATGGAATGTCTGTTACATATTGCGTATAGGCTCGACTTCAAATGGTGAGCAGCGAGAAGTAATGAAATAAAAAATGTATTCAAAATAAATTCAAGTTCAGCTCAATCTGTTGATTGATGTTGTGAAACAAGGCTCGGGAACTACCAATGACGGGAATACCGCTAGAAAGTTTTTCGAGTATCCCAATAAAACTGCAGCTATTACCGGGTTGGACGAAGATCTTATTAAAATATTTGCAAGCGATAACATTTGGCGAGAAGATCGAGATTAATAGGCGAGAATAAAATTTAAAGATTTTGCCCGCAAAACAGCAGAAAAGTATGTGGAATTGTATGACTGGTACTACATGTCGTCAACCGTACATAAATTATTAATACACGAGGCTGACATCATCGAGAAAACTTATATTGTGCCATTTCGGACTCTCTTGGAAGAAGCCTCAGAGTCTCGAAACAGAGATTTTAGGAGGTTCCGGGAACATCATTCGCGGAAAAGAAACAGGCAAGATTCTAATCAAGATATCTTAAATATGCTTGTTGTTTCTTCGGATCCTTTCCTAAGTGCACAAAGGCCTAAGTGAGATGCCAAGAGAAAGCAGAGCTTTTTTGCTGAAACTCTCGCAAAAATTCAGTTTCAGGAAAGTGAGTTCGAGTTTTTAGATATATCCAATCTAGATCCTGACTCAGAATTGGAGTCCGAGAACGACAGTGATAAGGAAAATGTATAATATGTTTTTTTTTCTATTTTTGCTATTTTTTAAAATATTTTTCTTGTTTTATATATTTTTAATATTTGGGTCAATAACATTCTTCATAATTAACAATGTTCTTAATTAAGTCACTAAAAGGAACCGTTTCATATGTAAAAATAAATAAAAATATTTTGACGATTTTTTAAAAAAAATTAGCAGCGATAACCGTTATATGACATATGTCAAAAAATCATAAATAATTAGTACTATAACCACCTGTAAGGATATTACGGTTTTCCTTGCTGTTTACGAGATAATTAACTTTTTAATACCAGCTCCATACAATTTTTTCTTAAAAAAATTATAATTCCTTCGTTTTTGTGCAGAATTAACTCTGGTGTCATTTTTTAATATAGTAATAACTAATAGAAGCGATATCCGGCAAAAAATCCGGCACTTGCAAATTGAAATCGCTATGTCTATGAAAGCCGATTTTCAGCCCACCGTGCGGCGTAGCAGTGTAGCATGCCATAGCAGTATAGCATGCTGTAGCAGTGTAGCATGCCTTAACAGTGTAGCATGCCGTAGCTCTGTAGCACGGCGTAGCAGTGTAGCATGGCGTAGCAGTATAGCATGCCGTAGCACTGTAGCACGGCGTAGCGGTGTAGCATGGCGTAGCAGTGCAGCACGGCGTAGCAGAAACTGGTAGCACTAACTATACCGGGAACTTAGTCTCACGTGTCTCGTTTACACCATCACGCCTGTACTCCCCGAACGATAGGCAGAGGTATACTAATGTACACCCACAGTTCGCCGGTGTATATACAATAATAGTTATTAATGCTTTTCTGAGTACTGCAAACTTACTCTGAAAATTCTATAGTAATGAATGGATCGACAAACGATTAAGCTACTTTTCAATAAATCCGCTTCCTGCTTCCTGTAGGGCTTTTGAAGTAAACTAACAAGTTACTGGAGTTGAAATTTTCTCGGAATTGCAAGCGAAGTTCTTAACGATTCCACTTTCGAAATTTCAAACTTTAAGTTTAGAATGGTGCTCAAACTACGATGAATTCAAACTTAGTATAATACCTAATTTATATTTTTTTATCCGTCTTCAAAGAAGGTGAACGTTTTCGATTCGACAATTTTTTTTTTATGATCGAAGGTATGTTACGAGGTAATGTACCAGTGAATAATGTAACATCTTATTATAGAACAGTGTCCATGGAGTTTCTGGCCGGATTCTTATCCATAGGATCAACTTTTTGGAACAGTGCAACTAGAGTCAATAATTAAAAAATAAACTAACTCTGTCTGTTTATTAGGTTCTTATGCCTGAACCGTTGAACCAGTTTTGTTAAATTTCTGGTGTGAAGATAGATTGGATTATGGAGAAGAACATATGCTACTTGGTGTCTGAAAATTATACGTATCATAAGGTCGTATTTGTCCACTGCTGGACAATACTGGATGTTTTAGGCCTCTTCTGGTGAAAGCCATAGAGCCCGATATTTAGCTTTCCTCATCCAGGCACTGTCTGCCTTCTGGAAATCGTAACTCCAGCATTTGACAGTTCTCTTACAGTCGTGTCCGACCTATTGCCACGTCAGCTCGTAACCTGCAACCAATCTTTTACCTATGGCGGTAGCTTTTTTTTTAAAAAAAAATCTTACTAGCAATGAGGGTCACACATTACTAGTATTCTTGTTAACCCCTCGTGCTAAGCTAAAATGCTTGTGTTGCGAGTGGGTTCACGTCGGTAGTGCAATGGGTGGGGTTCAAACCGGCAACCGTGTGATCACAAGTCCGACTCCCTAGCCATTAGGCTACCGCCGCTTGAAGCTTTTCTACTATGAAAAATATATTCATTGCGGAATTTCCATACTTACATCGATTTCGTCTTTCTTTTTGAAGAGGAGGAGGTAAAAACATGATTACTCAGTGTCGTGTCAGTAACACGTACAGTAATTCAACCCTTGCGCCATGATTTATGGTAAACGTTGATAACCCACGCGCTATCGTATGCTTTTGTCAACCATCATGCCACCATACCCGACGGGTATAAACACGCGCTACGTCGTGGAGTTAAGGAAAACAATTCCCCATATCATATCATCCTCGGAAGTTTAAAAGTTGAGCTGTAATCAGGTGTGTTGAGGTATGTTGGCGGGAAACTCTGTGCTCGACCTGGGAATCGAACCCAAGACCTCTAGTGTAGCAAGTCGCGCTTGGGACGACTTGACTAACGAGGCAGTCTATTACCCTGATTACGAGTACTACTAATTAATAAATACGAAATAATAGCCAGGCGGAATCTGAACCATATCTTATTAATTACTTAAAATACTTACTCGGAAATAGTGTTGTTCGACTACTCGCATAGAGTTTACCGAAATTTAATAAACATATCAATACACGCCATAACTTAAGAACAACTTAACCGATTTCATTCATCTTTTTTTAGTTTTCTAATACTTTCTAGAAGATTCTTACGGTACGAAAAATTAAGAAGATGCGCAGAAATTTTGAAAATACTAGAACACTTAATGACTACTATGCGTTTTATTATTACTATTTATTCAAGTTTGAATTAGTCAGGACAACATCTCTCGGGTCAGCTATTTCTAAAAAAAAAACAATCAGGATATGACGTAAATTTTATCTAAATATTTTCTTTGAATGACAAATTCACCGATTCATTAATCAAAACGAAAATGTAAAAGATTATAATCATAGTATATTAATATTAAAAAAAACATTGTATACCAAAGTTATATAGGTACTTACCTATAGTCCATTTGGTTAGGTACTTAACTAAAGGTAAACAAATCATAAAAAAGGTTCTTTTATAGGGCCATTTTTCATCTTGAAACAAAACGTAACCAAAATAAATTATTTAATCATTCAAAATATTTTTCCTTTACTATACTAGCATATTTTACTACTTTGTTTAATACTAAATGGTAATTATAAATTCTTAAGCTTGCGACCAATAAATAAATCAAATCTGATAATTATGTCATAAAGTATTGCAATGTGCCTACTAGAAAGAATCTAAAAAGACAGGAAATCAAAACCTTTTTCTACATAATAGACTTTTGATAACTCGATCAAATTAAGAAGTAGTAGCGCGAGGAAGCGCGGCAAAATAATTAACCGATATTATACTTAGTCGGGTAACCAGACGCCATTCGTAACAGTTTGTACTTTCGTTCGTTTTTGTGTTTCTTTTGCCGTAAATTGTATTATTTAGTTATAGTTTTGTTTCTTCGTTGTTTTTATTGATTGTTAGATGTGTTGTTATTAATTTCACTCCCAATTCATAAGATACCATTGTGTTAAAGGTTGAAGAGCCCTGAACGCCGCCATTTTCATTGTTTACCTTTAGTTAAGTACCTAACCAAATGGAGTATAGTACATACATTATGTAATATAAGTAACAAAAAAAGGCAATAGGTACCCGAAAGTAACTTATTCAGAATCGACTACTGAATCGATTATAGTGATTATCAATGTTTCAAGATTTCGATAGATCTAGTATTCGATTCTGTATAAGTTACTTTAAGGTCTTGCGCTTATTAAGTATCTATATACACATTTTCTACGGATATTTTATTTTATTATTTCATAAAAAATAATGTTTTATTAAAATTAAATAGTTCTTATTCTCTTAGAATAGATTCTTAAAAATAACTAACGTTTTCTGTTTCAATTTTGTTGGTAAACAAACAAACGTCAGAGTCTATCTTAGTTTTATAATACTCCAGACGCAATTTATCATTTCCCTGTATATTTATAGCTAACTTCATCCGTTAAATTAGCACTAAGTTTAGCTGAAAATCAGCTTTGCAGTCCAGTACTGCAACATTATGCTGAACTGATCTTCTTAGGCTCATATTCATACATGCTTTATAACCTTTATTTCATTCATAACTTGTTATTTGAATACATGTTACCACGGATGTTTATTACGAACACAAATTATCACGTGCACAAATCACTCAGACCGAGAACAACTCACTGTAGGCCATACAGTATTTACAAGGTAACATATACAGGATTATAGGCAAAATATTAACAACCTTGCAAATTTGTGTTGCTTAAACGATGAAATGATTAAAATGTTGTTCTATGACTTTTTACAAAACACAAACTTTCCTTTTGCACTAGGCAAAAGTTATTTGAAACGCAGTTCGTTTGCCTTATATGCCTTCTTTTGCTACGCGTAGACTTTATAATATTGAGCGTATAAAAGTCGCTTTATAAATAAGAGTGAAAAAAAAATGAAACTTCATCTCAAAATTAGTTCAATCTCATGAAATATTAAAGAACAAAAGTCGTTGTTTGTGATATTAGATATAGTCCTTGTTGTTGCGAGGTTGTCAGTATCCCTGTAGGTTATTAGTAATTTACACAGCGGCCATTCTCTCGCTGTAGTACTGGTGTAGCACCCGGCATCGCTCGTGTTGTGCGCAGCGGAGCCGCGGCGGCGGGTGTCAGGCCGGCCCGCGCGGCGCACGCGGCACTTCCAGCCGCGATGGCACCGCCGTCAGCGACGTCTCTGCGAAGCGCACTCCTAGGCGTGTGCGCATCTTGTTGCCCTGCTGGAGGAGAATGATTTTTTTTATACAACTAAGGTGGCAAATAAGCATAGGGCCCGCCTGATGGTAAGCGGTAATCGTAGCCTATGGATGATTGCAATACCAGGGTATCACTCGCGCGTTGATAAGCCTGTGGAAAAGTGAGGGAAAGGAGAAAAGGAGAGAAAGGAGAAAAGGAGAAGGAAGGGGACTGAGGGAGGAACGGTACACCGGTACACCATACGAAACGCAACACTATGCATACTGCTACTTATCGTCTATATTCTGTGGGAGGGTAGTAGGTACATACATATCCAGTCGTGCTGACCCATTCATGCTGGAACATAGAAGTGCCACCGAGACACTACTACTACTACTAAAATGGGAGCCAAATGAGGTCCTCATTTGGCTGATCTGATCTGCTCCTAATGCTGAACGAAGACCTCCCCCATAGACTTCCACAACGACCGGTTATATGACGCCTGCATCCAAGAACTTCTAGCGACCACCAGGTCATCTGTCCATCTCGATGCAGGTCGCCTACACAGCGATTTTCGGTTTCTCAATATAATTGTATTTTCATTGTAGTTAATTTTTCTGTTTCTTCTCCGGTATATTGAGGTTCCATGCGGAGCAATCTATTGCCATTAACTGACACAATTCCAAACTCCGAGCTGCTAAGAAGAATTTCATAGAAAAAATCCAGTAAGGCTGCTCGACCTGGATGTTGACCTCAGGATTTTTAGGCGAAGCAGTCGCTTTTAGGACCACCAGATGAATCGATCTCAGGACTTTTGGCGTAACAGTCGCTCTTAGTACCACCAGATTAATGGGGTAGTTCTTGTTCAGTGTTTAAAATAATAATATTAAAATCTTAGCCTATACCCAAGAGTGATATGTTATTTCATTGTAAATAGTTACATTGAGTCTTAGATAACGTCATTTGCTATTTGACTAGCTTTTAAAAGTTACGGCGAAACAAACACTGAAATTCAGTCATTGTGTAGTTTCATACTTTGTATTCTGTTGGCTTTACTTCGACAACTCTTCAAATAATATATTCTTAAAATAATATTTACCTTCACAGATTTCATCAATGGCGTCTCCAGGTTTATATTCTTATTTTTCATTGAACTCGATCCAGAGTTACCTGCGGAAGAAATAAAACATAAACATATCATACCATTATGCCTGTCTTCCCCCCGGGGGTTAGGCAGAGGTATCTTAATGGTGTAATCAACAGTCCAGCCGTCATTTAGATCCCATGAGGTGGCGAGCCTATTGCCATTTATCATCATCATCAGCACGTTCTCGTCCACTGCTGGGCGTAGGCCTATTGCCATTTACCGGGTATAGATCCATACTTAAAGCTGTTACTGGAAACTTACCTATCGTATCAGAAGCGCCTGAGGAGTTACAGCAGGTCTTCTTCAGCAGCTTCCGCAGTAGCCCCTTGATGTCCAGGGTATAGGAGCCATAAACCAGTGGGTTCATGCAGGAGTTGGAGACGGCCATCACAAACAGCAGGTCTTGCACTCTTGGAGACACGCGGGCTGCTGACGCACGGTCTACCATGTACCTGGAAGTAGTTCTTGAGAATTATAACTTGTTTTCTAGCAAAGAAAGAAAAAGTAGAAAATTTTCTAGCTTCTGCCTGCGACTGTGTCTGCGTGGTTTTCAGAATTTTATCCAAGATATAAAGTATTATATGCGTTAGGTCAGGTTATAAACTATTGTGTGACTAACGAGTTTTATCCAAATCCGTTACATAGTTTTGCGTGATTGAAAGAAAGAAAAGAAGAAATATGTTTATTTGACCAAGCAAAGAAAAACATACAATTACAAGCGGTGACAAGCACACGTAAGCAGTGGGTTCATATAGTTTTCCAGCCCGACCAAATGCTGGCGTCCAGGTTCTCATTCATTGTCAAGTATATCCAGGCACTTGACGCTGTTTAACATCTGGATTCATTGTTTCGATTAGATTGAGTAATAAACATTCACCCTGTACCTTACCTTGCCTTGCGTGCTGGTTTCTTGATTTTGCTAAATGCGGTTCTTCCGAGCCCGAAGAGAGGGAGTTTCAAAGAGTTTGCAACGCATTTCGACGTGTATGCAGCGCATTCTTAACGCGTGACGTCACACGGCGCAGTGCTACTTACCACATGGTGATGGTAGCGTACGGCAGCCAGCAGAGCGCGAACACGGCGACTATAGTGACGGTCATGCGCAGCGTGCGGCGACGTGCGCGCTCTAGCACGCGGCGTGACGTCACACGACGCAGTGCTACTTACCACATGGTGATGGTAGCGTACGGAAGCCAGCAGAGCGCGAACACGGCGACTATAGTGACGGTCATGCGCAGCGTGCGGCGACGTGCGCGCTCTAGCACGCGGCGTGACGTCACACGGCGCAGTGCTACTTACCACATTGTGATGGTAGCGTATGGCAGCCAGCAGAGCGCGAACACGGCGACTATAGTGACGGTCATGCGCAGCGTGTGGCGACGTGCGCGCTCTAGCACGCGGCGTGACGTCACACGACGCAGTGCTACTTACCACATGGTGATGGTAGCGTACGGCAGCCAGCAGAGCGCGAACACGGCGACTATAGTGACCGTCATGCGCAGCGTGCGGCGACGTGCGCGCTCTAGCACGCGGCGGTCCGAGCGGCGCAGACGAATGTGTCCTACACTGCTGCGATGCACGCATTTTTCTAAAGAAGACGATTTAGAATACAATATGTTTTAAATATTAAGGTCCTCGGTTCGATTCCCAGATCGAGCAAAGTGTTATTAGGTTTTCCTATGAAATTCTGAGTAGGAGCTCGGAGTTTCGGTTTGTGCCTTGTTAATGGCAATAGGCTCGCCCCCTTAAATGGGACCTAAACATTCCGGCGAAATGTGGGTGTGCATTAGTGCACCTCTGCCTAAGCCTTTGGGGAATACATGCGTGATGGTATGTTGTTGCATACGGGTTTAATGACGTATCTAGATATACAATACGCAAGACAGCTTTCTTACACGAATGATTGAAGATATGATTTTAAAAGTCATACGAAGAGACATTGACACACGCGGTTCACCTCTGCCTAACATTTCTACGCTACAGGCATGATGCTATGTATGTATGAAGACAATGGATTTACAGAGTAAAGAGCATGTCGCCCGAATTATATTGCCTGCATTTCATGCTCCAGTTACTTGCACCGTGTAAACGCGCCATTAACCACGCCTCTTTTGTTTGTTTGCTACTCGGATAGGAACCGGTTTCAATGTTTGGTAGTTCATACACGTAGTAGCCATAAATAGGGATAACACAGGATACTTTGCATCCTAAAAAAACAGGAAAAGTTTTTTTGTTTCTACACGATAAATATAAAGATGTAGACTTTGTTTTTTTTTATGGGATAACTCGGCAAACGAGCAGGCGAGCCACCTGATGTTAAGTAGTCATCGCCGCCTATGGACATCATCTGCAAAACCAAAGGAGTTGCAGGTGCGTTGCCGAGCCTATTTAGGGAAAGGGAGGGGAGGGAGAAAAGGAGAAGGAAGGGGATTAGGGGAGGAATTGGGCCTATTGTTTTATTTGTAATTTTGTTTGATTGCAGAAGGTATACGGATATATGGACTACTGATTTTTAATATTCTTTCAGTGATAAAATGCTATTACTTTATCCCTATTAGTAGTCATATCTACCGTCTAAGCTAAACTCTACAAATATGCGGCATATCAAGCTATACGAATCCAGTATACACTGGTCTCGCATTGTTAAGGCTTTCTGTATAGTAAGAGGTCAGCTTATATTGGATTTGTGTAGTTAATTTGTAGCCTATGTAGTATTAAAGTATTTCATTAAAAAGTTGCGAGTGAAAGCTAGTATCTTTATGTTAGCGATTCATTCCATTATCTTTGATCTACAATAGATTGAAGGAGTTCTCTTTTAGTAATGCAGGCATATTAAAAACCCAGTCTAATACTGAAGTTTGTAAATATATTATGTATGTAGTGTGGGCGTTTATAGATGCTGAAGGTACTTAAATGTATGTTTACGCGTTTCTATAATATAATTTAACTCCAAGGTTAAACAACGGATTTAATTAATCACAATGTACCGACGTATAATTACATAAGACGCGTACATAAGCAAGTGCCTAGCCTGTGACCTTGAAATTATTCAATTATTACGCAAGTTCTTTGTATTTCTAGGAAGATACCTATATAATAAAATAAATGAGAAGACTACAGTTTACCCACTGACAAGACCAAAATGTAAAAGAGTTATAACCACTTGGCTAAAGTCCCTCGACTATGAGGAGACTGAAACTTTCCTTAAGGTCCCATCCTAAACTCGCTCCTTATTTTGTCGTTACTGTCCTCTGTTAAATACAAGCACATATCCTTACGCATCTAAGACACTTTCACACACATACATACACACACGCCCACCGGTACAAACACACGTACACACAGGCCCACCCAAACACCCTCACTTGCGCGCACTCTCGTACACTCAACTCACACACGCATCCACACACATACACACACACTCCCAAACCACCACACATAATTATGATTTACAAAGACACTCTCTACATCTAGTTACACCTATTTAATAATACTCTTGTACTTCAACCATGTACTTACCTGTAGTCCACCTGTTCAGAGTCTGGAGAGGCTAGTCATCTGTCATACAGGTCTCCTAGTACAGAAACCAGTCTCTTACATAGATTATTATAAATATCCCTGTAATGTACATTAGATTTTGGGCCTGTCTCTTGCAGCCTCAGGATGGGCTAATGTGGCTTGGTCGGTGGTTCCGTCTCTGTCCTACTCTAAACCGTGGGACGGGGACGGGGCTTCTGAGGGGGCTATCTGGCGATTTTCTGGGGGCTGTGCGACAGGCCACAAATGTTAAATAATAAAAGCCTGTAACTTTTTCTATGTGAGAGAAGAATAATAAAGTTATTTGTATTTGTATTTGTATTTGTATTATTTTGAAATCTGAAAAATGTACAACACATTACTTTTAACAAAATAGTTAAACCGCCTTCAAAAAATAATAAAATAATTTTGTCTAAAACAGTTTGGGAAGTCGGTGGCAAAAACAAAAGACCCACTCAAATAGAAGTCACCGACTTCCCAAACTGTTTTAGACAAAATTATTTTATTATTTTTTGAAGGCGGTTTAACTTTTTTGTTAAAAGTAATTTTATTTTGTAATTTTAGTGGAAAGTTTTTAGCCAACTAAACGCACTGCTCCAATAAGACAGCGATTTTTCAGAGTAAACGATAATATCATCGATGTAAACAATTTTTATATTTTTGTTGATATTTTCAAAACTGCCTAACTAATTTCGATAAAATTTGAACGGGACCACCTCTAAAGTATGACCTACCAAACAAAAAAACAATAATTAAAATCGGTCCACAATTGGCGGAGATATCGCGTAACAAACATACAAAAAAAAAAGAAAAAAAAAACACATACGAATTGAGAACCTCCTCCTTTTTGAAGTCGGTTGAAAATTGACAAGTTACACTGTTATTTGCTACGATAATATTTTTTCAGCAAACGTTTTAGTTGATAGAAGCAATAAAATATTATTATTAAATAAAAAAATACTGCGTGCAATGTATTTCACATTAAAAAATAATGGTCAAATATTTATTATTCTGATTTTAATTGGAACAGGGATTTCTAGACTTTCAATCCAAAAGTAATTGAGCCGTTATGTTTGTTTATTTAACACAGGATTTATACCCCTGTGCTTTTTTAAATTATTTTGCATCCCAAAAGAGTTGGGACATAACTATCAAATATAAATTTTGCATGAAAAAAGATAAGTAATTGATTGCCTCGTTGATTTAGTAGTCACATTCGCGACTGCCACGCCTAATGGTTCTCAGGCTCTGCTCTGGTCTGGTCTCTGGTTTCCAGGTCGAGGAAAGTGTTATTGGGAGTTTTTGTGAATGACGCCTGTATTAGCAGAGATATACTAATGTAAACCCACAGTTCACCGGCATGTTTAGGTCCCATGTAATAGGGGCGAGCCTATTGCAATTAATCAGGCACAAATCGAAACTCGGAGCTACCGAGAATTGAAAACACTTTGCTCGACCTGAAAGTCGAAACCAGGACCTCTAGAATAACAGTCACGCTTAAAGTCAACTAGACCAAAGAAATTTTATTTTTATGGGATAACACGGCCAACGAGCAGACGAGTAACCTGATGGTAAGTAATCATCGTCGCCCATGGACATCTGCAAAACCAAAGAAGTTGCAGATGCGTTGCTGAGCCTATTTATGGAAAAAGGGAGGGGAAGGAGAAAAGTAGAAGGAAGGGGACTGGAACTGGGCCTCCAGCGCTCCACACTCTACGAAACGCAACAGTATGCATACTGCTACTTGACGTCGATATTCTGTGGAAGGATAGTACTTCCCCGGTCATGCCGGCCCATTCATACTGGCATGTAGACATGCCAGCGCGACACTACTATTACAACTCCTTTATGCTCTGTTGTTGGCTAAAATGCCTATTTCATTCTAGCTTTTTCTCAACTATTTTGGGGTGGTCTTCCAGTCCAACCAAATGCGACTGAATATCAGTTTTTTACACGAAGTGACTGCCATGAGTCGTCCGCAACCCATAATTTTCAATATAATTATTATTTTTTCAATCATAATTATTATTTCGTTTATTTTATCTTTTTCATATTATACCTACTACATTTTTAAATATTTTTATAAAAACTGAAAATAAGAGAAAAACATTTAAAAATATAAGAAATAGTAACGCACCGGCATCGGGAGCAGGGTCCAAGCTACCGGTGGTCAGGGCCCCAGAGAAAGAAACCTCCTAACAATGCAGGCCGTGTCTAAAAGGACGGCTCTTTGTATCTAGCCCTTGACCCAGCCACTCAACGAGAGCCTCCTGAGATGTTGATCGAGGCTCTTAGCTATTAGGCCATTAGCTCACACAACGATTGGTACAATGATTGCTGAATCAATTACAATTATAATAATTATTATTATAGGACTTATAGCGAAGAGCCTCGACCAACACCTCAGGAGGCTCGAGTTGGGTGGCTGGGTTAAGGGCCTGATTCAGAAGGCAGTACTCCTTGATACGGCGCGTATTGTGAGGAGGTTCCTGTCTCTGGGGCCCTAACCACCGGTAGCTTGGACCCTGTTCCCCATGCCGGTGGATCCCTATTTTTTTATATTTTTAAATGTTTTTTTAATATAATGTATTTTATATTAGTTAGTAAATAAAGGAGATTATTATATTAATAATTCATCCTGGCATGACACTGCTACTACTAATTACGTAATTATTGAACATACCATCAAGCTCCTTGCTGCTCCTGTGTATCTCGCAGAAGATGCACACATAACAGACGGTGATGACCACCAGCGGGAGGAAGTACATCGCGCACAGACAGAACACGTTGTACACCACCTCCTGGTGTTCCGAGCTGAACGCGCCGAAGGACACACACTGCTCAAACTCAGCCAGTTGAGGGTGACGCTTCACTCGAAACACTATGCTCTGTGGACAAGGGTTATATTATAATTTCTTTTTTTATGGGATAACTTGACAAACGATTAGGCGAGCTAGCTGATGGTAAGTAGTCATCGCCGCCCATGGATATCTGTAAAATCAAAGGGGTTGCAGATACATTGCCGAGCCTATTTAAAGAAAATCCATTGTCGTGCGTAACTCCAACAATAAATATTAAAACAGTATAGACTGCACAATGGTATATTGGTTTAATAAAATAGTGATGGGTAATGGTTAACGGAACGTGGATTGGTTGATGTCGTATGATCAACTAACTTTATATTTTTTTTTATATTGAAATAAAACTACTTGTTACGGATTTTATCGCGTTATACTGATATTATTGAATTCCCGACGTTTCGGATCCTTTACAGCATCCATGGTCACGGGTGGACTGAGGTGTTGGTCCTCCTTATGTCAAAATTATCAACAGCTACCCTAAATTTGGTTGACGCACGGTCACGCAGAATAAGCTCACCTATTTTTGTCGGTTAGCGTGGAACTGCTGACTGCGCGCTCGGTAGCGCCATATTTCATACTATCTTTATAAATGCAAAAGTTATTCTGCTTGTTTGTTTGTTACGTTTTTATGCCTAAACCCTAAGTTCGAATCCAAGGCACATAATTACCTCTGAATCTTTGCAATCAAACATATAGATACACTAAATTAGAAGGTGGAAGCAAAACATTGTGAGGGAATTTGCATGCCTGAGAGATTTTCTCGACGGCGCGGCGTTTGGAGTCTGCTAATCTGCAATAGGACAGAGTAGTGAACTATAGCGTTACCCTTCTTATTCTGAGAAGAATCTGGTATCCAGAAGTGAGTGAGTGAGTTAGTGAGTGGATGACTGACGTGCTTGTTTGCTCAGAAACACAATTATGTACCATTTTAATTAAATCATTCATTCAACGCGTATTGGCACGTATTCATTGGCGCATTACCAATTCCATTACGTTGGTTATTGAATGCTTTGGTAATGAATTCCTGCCTTAGGGAAACATCTCCCGTTGATTAAGGTCGCTTATTACTGCGTTAGAAATACCTAGTGTGAAGCAGGGTTAGCGTGGGATATAAATGCTTCAAGACCAGATTTTACAGTTTGCAAATAGGGTGACTGCAGGTATTTGATTTGTCAAAAATATCAGTCCTATTGAACATTTGTATTAAAAATAATTCGTATACATACTATCACGCCGGTATTCCCCAAAGGGTAAGGCAGAGGTGTACTTAATGTACGCTCACGGTTCGCCGGTACATTATCATTCACTTGCACACGAATCCAGACTTCAAACTGCTACTGAGAATTTCATAGAAATCAAATCTCTGAAAAATTAAATAGATACATAATTAATTTAGTGTTAAAAAAGTTTTAACACTAAATTAATAATTGTTAAAAAGGTTCTAGTCGGACAACTTGTATTTTTACTGACAGCTCCATAGACACTTAATTGCATTTACATTTATCTTTTTAATTTTTACAGCTAGATTTACATTGAAATTTGCATTTATCCTAAATGTTCGATTAACACATCTTACACCGGCGAACTGTGGGTTACATTAAGTACATCTCTGCCTAATCCTTTGGGGAAAACAGGCGTTATGGTATGTATACGTATAGATTGACCTGAAGCCGTGTGTTCCTTTCTAATAGTTTCGTAATATCCTGTAGGGGTCTACCACGAGTTCAATCGAACTTGTACGGAATACTAACGAGTCAATGCAATAATGGCGGCTACTATCAATATCGCCCACACGGACCCACTGACGTCTCACGCAAGCGACAAACACGTACCTACGGACAAACATTTATTACTGACGGAATGATAAATTCCTTGCAATATTATAAATGACAGAAATGTGAACACGAATACAGCTGATCCATGAGTCTAATATGAGTTTACGCGCTCGATAGTCGTAAGCGTCTGTCGAGTATAGACGAATGTAGCCTTAAATAATTGTACCATAATTTTAGTGCCTCATAAAAGGTTAACATTTTAATTAAAATACCGAAAAAAAACGCTTTTCCTTAAAAAGTAAGTTAAGTAAGATATTAAAGCAAAGTTAATTTTAATTTGATTCACGTAAAGCTCGTTTCATAGCCGTATATCATTTCAATTTATATTTTTATTCGCTCTCCGTTGGGGGGAATTGATAAAAAATCCACGTTTCCAATATTGCCTAGTTCACTCTATTGAACTCATTTATTTTTTCCTTTACGAATTAAAAGCGATTTGATTCTTGGTAAATGGTTTTTACCGCGTTAAAAGTTCTTTTATAATCTGAATATACAAAAATACGAAATATAAAAGCAAAAACTCGAAAATGGCTCAACTAATTCTAATAAACAAATCTGTTATATTCGTGACTGTCAAGACGAGGTTTTCAAGTAAGAAAATGTTTTGGAAATCCAATAGAAATGTTTTAAATTGGTATGATATTTTTGTATGAATATCTCAATAGATAGAGCAATAAAATTCTACCGGGAGATGCCGTGCACAAACAGCTAACCTTTGAATAAAAACCAAATTGCGAACAGGTTTTTGAAACAATAAAATTGGAGTTAACATTTTTTATTTTGTAGGTTTCTGGGTAATGATATTCGAAGTGATATTCGAAGGATAGAACGGTTGTCAGGCTATTTGGCTGTCCCTGATATCGAAGTATGGATAAAAATATCGTTGTGTTAAATTAATTATTGATTCAAAATGTATATATACCTACGTGATGTGATGGATGGGGTACTCTTACGACCTCGTCTCGAATTATATACCTTAAGAAAATATACTGAAATTAATCAATCTTGGAATATATTTATTTCTGACACCAAAGAAAATACATAACTTTATTTTAAAATAATAAAAGACCAAAAAATTTGTCACACATTTCGAGATATAATTATAGGTTTAACCTCCCTCTGGCCATATTCGTAGGTGATACATGAGAATCTCTCATTACTCTACTAGTCCCCTATTACATGGGACCTAAACATACCGGCGAAAACATTAGTACACCTCTGCCTAACCCTTCGGGGAATACAGGCGTGATGGTATGTTATGTTTTCTACTTGTCCTAGGCCTGATTCCCTGGGATCAAGCAACGTGTTTTTCTATGAAATGCTTAGTAGCAGCTCGAAGTTTGGACTTGTGCCCGTTTAATGGCAACAGGCTCGCTCTTTATTACATGTGAACTAAACATAAGCAGAAGTGTACTAATGGATACCCACAGTTCACACGGCAACTCGGCTCCATCTAGTTAAAAGTAAAAAAAAACGACTAGTAAAATTGTCTTATAAGATCTATATACAGAAATAAATATCATTTCATTTCATCACTGTGGGTATCCATTAGTTCACTTCTGCTTATAAGTTTGACGTGTGTGTCTGTGGCATCGTAGCTCCCGAACGGATAAACCGATTTTGATTTTGTTTTTGTTTGTTTAAAAGGTGAATTAGTCGGGTGTGTTCTTATTAGAGTTTTAGGGAGACTAACGAACAGAATTTCATTTTAATAAAAGAAGAATATTGTCTCTTACAATTCTCAACATCGAAGTAAATACTCAATCATCAATAATTATCAGGCAGAGTTTAAAATTTCCTTTAATCTGTGGTAGACTTTAATTGGTCCCTTTAAGGCTGCTGCCTGCCGAATGTGATTACGAGGCTTAAGACCATAGGGTAAGGGATCCTTTACCTTAGCCGATCCTTTAAAACCGCGCGCCCCGCAGCTCTGTGCCTGTTGCCGCGGCTCCTCCACGCACCGCCGCTCGAGCCCCTCGCCCCGCCCCGCTGCCAGTACTTGCAGCCACAGCAAAACCATTCCAAAAGGATTTTGCTACTGTCACTGCGAGCGTCCCTAGCGCTGCCAGTTTGAAGCCTGGGCCATATAAGGCAACGAAGAAGGCTGATGATGATGATGGGTTCGTGACGGTGCAAAGGAGGAAGCGCCGAATGCGAACCAACAAGAACCGCTGCGGCAACGCTCCTACGGAGCCCAACACGAGTCTGCGTGCCGCCAAGCCGAATACACCGGTGTATATCTCCCGCCTGCACTACACCACGAAGGCGGAGGACATCGTGGAGTACGTGCGCCAGAAGATCAAGTACACGCCGAGGGTGCAGTTACTGGAGTCGCGCCGGAACGTCAACTTTAAGGCGTTCGTGGTGCGAGTACCGAATTGCTTTCTGCCCCGCGTCATGGAAGAGGACTTTTGGCCGCAGGACGTGGTGTTCCGTCGCTTCCGCGGACAAGTGCCACAGGACAGCACAAAGACAATAAGTGCAAAGTGAAGTGTTACTAACATAGTCTTAAGCCCTATATACTAACACTTTTTGTATATATTTTATATATGTTAGTCTGTAAGGTATATATCTATGGGCCATTAGATGCCTGATAATAAATGATTATGATGATGATGAAAACGATTCTAACCGCGTGACGTAGCCTCTTTCCACACCAAAGGTACTTATTCGATTAATATTAAAGACGACCTTTATCAGATTGAAAGTTTTCTCAAAGGATTTGAACATTGGAGTAAGTGATTTAATCGAAACTTAATTTAAATATTTACTTTCTTTGACATTTGCATAATGGTATTTGATATTTCGAAGACGTAGGTAGGTAATATTTTATTTTACGTACTCTTTGTGGGTAATAGGTAATTGTTACAATTTGAGGGCTCGTGGCTAAGTCATATATACGATGATCAGATCCTGCCGCGGTCAGACTGGGGATGGGTGGAATTATTTTATTATTAGTATTTTCCAGAAATTAAACGTAAAAAGACTGCCTCGTTGGTCTAGTGGTCCCAATCGCTACTGCTACGCTAGAGGTCTTGGGTTCGATCCCCAGGTCGAGCAAAGTGTTATTGAGTTTTTCTATGAAATTCTCAGTAATCTGGAGGCAGTTGCTTCGTATAAAATACTGAAATCCAGCCGTATCCGGTGACACTGCACGCTGAACCCAACGTAGTAACAAAACATAATAAACGTAACGTAACATAATCGTAACTTTTCCTTAAAGTGTAAAGGTTAAGATTTATGTGTTCATATATTGCGAAACTCATTAATCTTCAGTCACAGAGGATTCATTTTGTTTTAACATTTGTAGCTACTAAACTTTTCTGTGTGGATAGCAGTCGCGTTTGTGACCCGAAATGAGGTTATTTACCTGTAGTAAATACAGGATTGCTAACTATTAATTTGGAGCTATTTGTGTTTTATATCGACAAAAATGTTTCATCTACTGTTATGCATAACGCCTAGTTTGCATGTGAAATCGGCTCGCTGCCAATCACTTAAAATAATATCTACAAATATAGATACTATCACGCTTGTTTTCCCCAGAGGGTAAGGCAGAGGTGTACCTAGTTACTAATACATCCACAGTTCATTTATGTTTAGGTCCCATGTAATAGGGGGCGAGCATATTGCCATTAACCGGGCACAAACTCAAATTTCGAGCTACTAAAGTGTTATCGAGATTTTCTATGATATTCTCGGTAGCAGCTCGGAGTCTGGATTTGTACCCGGTTAATGGCAGGCTCAGGTTAGGCTCGCCCCCACATGGGACCTAAACATATTGGCGAAGCATGGGTGTACATTAGTATACCTCTGCCTAACCATTCGAGGAATACAGGCGTGGTGGTCGCTTAAGTTTGAAATCCAAAATGTGATTCTAATAAAAAGTGCTGCGACGATAAATAGTACGTCTTATCTTCGCAAAGAACAGGTGGCGTTCAGAATGATTTGGTAGCTTCATAAAAGTAGAAGACACTTATAGATCACATTTCTCCATTCATTCTTATACCTAAAAGGCTCCATAAAATGTAATAGTAACTATCAGCACACATGTGACAATTTGAAGGACGTCTGTCCAATAACTATTAGGTACTTACTTACATTTTTATTATCCTCCATACCTATTGTCACTTTGAGCTATATTATTTTAGCTATAGCGAGCAGTATGAAATAAGATGAACGTAAGATTTTTTTTTAAACTTAGTAACAATGTGACTCGCACATTACTAGTAGTCTTGTTAACCCCTCGTTCTAAGCTAAATGCTTGTATTACGAGTGGGTTCACGTCGGTAGTGCAATGGGTGAGTTCCGAATCGGCAACCACATGATCGCAAATCTGACGCGCTAGCCACTAGGATACCGCCGCGGCGCCGCTTCAAACTTTGAGCTTCTTTCAACAAGCGGTGAGCAAATTATAAAATAACTAAAGGCTAAATATCGTAATCGTAAAAGATTTTGGTATAAAATTGAGTATTCGTGCCAAAATTGGCAATTTAGGTTCACCAAAATCTTCTTCGATAACGATTTTTAAGCAAAAGTTTTAATACTCAATTTGAGAATAAGTTACTGTTAATATCGCGATTTCTATTGCCTAGGATGTTTTATAGGCGAACAATTTGCGAAAAACCAGAAAAAATATATAGAATTTTGCGCCCAAGGCTGAATGCTTAGCCTTTAGTTAATTCTAGCCTTGTACCAATCCATGATAGAGATTACCCTCTACGGTTGTGGGGGGCAATCTCTGGATCACACACTATTTTTATACAGCTACCGTGATTTTACCTACACATTAGATTTAACGTTCATAGTTAAAAAAAATTGCTACGTCAAAAGATCCATCGTTAAAGTGATACATCGTCAAAAGAGTATGATGGAGTTGTTACCTGAGGCAGACTACAGGCTAACGCTATTGCCCACGCGCAGAACAGCATCTGCTTACTGCGCCGGCGCGCCACAGGTAGCCGCAGCGGGTATATTACAGCGAAGAACCTGAAAATATTTGTTTTATTAGTATAGCCAATTTTTCCTTACCAAATTTAGGTTCTAAAAATATATTTTTTTCTACACTTATACATAATTTTTTTTCTAGCCCATTTCATCCCACAGCTGGGCAAAGGTCTCCCTTACATCTTTATACATAATATACATAATAGGCCTGCTAACTTATACATAACTAGCTTTCGGCCCACGGCTTCGCCCGCGTGGTTTCTTGTCTTTTCTGTACTATAATATATGAAGAACCGCTCGACCGATTTTGTGCAAACTTCACATAAACCATCTACTAAATAGTCTGAACAAAGCCTAAATATTTGGTTTGGATAAGTGAGCCCGTTCTTGAGTTATAAAATTACAACGAAAAGTGGCATTGATTTTTATATATATTGATAGGCCTGTTTTATTCGGCTTGTCTTGGCTGGTGCACTCCCGAGGGCACAGATAAAACCAAAGTATCACTCACAGTCCCAGATCTATTAGGAAATTAAAAAAAAAACGTATTCCTACACTAGCAGAACTTGAAGATTGGCATCACAAAGTACTTTTTATAAAGGTTGGCATGTATTGGCTTATAAATTTGGAAAACATGAAATCACACAGCAAAATATAATTTGGTTTTTCTATTAAATTCTCAGCACCATTTAAGAGTTGATGACAATTTAATGGCACAGCTAACGGTAATAGGGTTGTCCCCTATTAAATGGGCCCAAAATATATCGATCTGTGTTTATAGCAGTAAACATAATTAACCCTTTGGGAAATACAAGCGTGATGATTGTATTTATGAGCGAAATACAATGCTGTAAATCAGAGCAATTTGCATTTAAATTCGATGTGTGAAAGTCAGTGCATGTGTGTATGGATTCCGATACAAATGGGAACATTTCATCGCCCTGACCTACTTTATATGAAAGTCCAGAAACACTTGTAGTAATGACATTGCTTTTTGAATATTTGCACAGCAGCTATTACCCACGATGCTACAAGCGTTGATCAAAACCATATTTCAAGTAGTACCTACTACTGTTGGTTCGAAATAACTACGACTGTCTGAAGTTAGCGGTTCCAAACTGCCGCACAGATAAAATCGCTAATTAAGTACAAAAATTAAGTGTTTACCTATACACAACAATCGAAATTAGTAAAGGAAAATAATCATAATATAACATACCATGACGCGTGTATTCCCCGAAGGGTTAGGCAAAGGTGTACTAATGTACACCCACATTTCGCCGGTATGTTTAGGTGCCATGTAATGGGTGGCGAGTCTATTGCCATTAACCGGGCACAAATCCAAACTCCGAGCTGCTACTGGAAATTTCATAGGAAAACCCAATAAAACTTTGCTCGATCTGGGGATCGAGCCCAGGACCTCTAGCGTAGCAGTCGCACTTAGGACCACTAGACTAATGAGGCAGTTACCAGAAAGTAATCACAAACGCGAAACATATCTTAAATCATCTATTATTATTTTTTTCTTTTTCGTCTTTCTTTTTTTGCAATTCAGTCGTCATCATAACAGTTTTATTTATAAATCTATAGTGTATGTATTTATTTATATATATATATTATTCATATAATATTATTATTTACATATAAGTATAACATATTTGTGTAGAAATATCTATTAGTGTTGTTTCATTTATATTATAAGCTTTTCTTCATTTACCGTTTCACCTATTTCTCTATTTAACCCAAAGGTTGACTGGCAGATAATGCCATATGGCATTAAGTCCGCCTTGTGTACCATTTTATTTGTACATAAAAGATTAAATAAATAAATAAATATCTGACCCGAACTGTCTGTACACCGACTCTTTCTATTAAAATTTACCTTTGCTAAACCACTTACGGACAAATTCAGACAAGCACAGTTATTTCCAACAATCTGTATATATCTCTTAAGGGTTAGACCGAGGTGTACACCCTTGGTTCGCCGGTATATATATATAAAAGGGTGGGAGTTGATTGCCATTAACCAGGCACAAGCCCAAACTCGGAACTGCTAATGAGAATTTCATAGAAGAGACCTTTTGAAGCGTCGGTAGCCTAATGGCTAGGGCGTCGTACTTGCGAACATATGGTTGCCGGTTCGAACCCCACCCATTGTACTACCGACGTGAACCCACTCGTAACACAAGTATTTAGTTTAGCACGAGGGGTTAATAAGAATACTAGTAATGTGTGACCCACATTGCTAGTAAGATAAAATATATATATATATATATTTTATCTTACTAGATATTATATATATACTAGCAATGTAGGTCACACATTACTAGTATTCTTGTTAACCCCTCGTGTTATATATATATATATATATCACTTTGCTTGATCTGGGAATCGATCACGACCACAAAACTGTAAGTTCTTTCTTTAAAAGGCGATATCAAACATTGCCCGCTTCATATCAGCCATCGTGCACTGCTTCCCCAAAGAGCACCAACCATCGAATCAAATCAAATAATTTATTTGTTCGAATATGGTACATCAAAGATCTTAAGGCTTTTTTAAGGTTCATCATCCCGGTCTTGTGCAGCTCAAATCCATCCGCTGCCAGCCACCTTCTTCAAATCGTCGGTCCATTGCGAATCGCGTCGCAGGGCACACTACACTTGCGGTCAAAAGCGGTCGTTGCCCTTTGTAGATTGCCCTACGTTGTGACGATCAATTAGATATTAGTTCTTCGTCTTAAACTATAAAAGACACAGACACAATGATTTCTGATGTAGTACTAAAAATATTACTTTGAAAAGATCTTTAAGGGGAATATTGCCCGTACTTGGGCGCTAAATTCTAATATTATTAGAATTTTCGCAAATTAATCGTCTATAACACATTCTAGTAGCAGATAGTGGAGTGAAATAGAGAATTCTGCTTTGATTATATAGACAATTATATAATCAAAAGTGTGATATATGTAATTCAATCTAATTGTTAACGTCTGAGTTAGAAAATAGCTAATGGAATTTGACTAATATTGCCGCCTGAAGTGGCTAATAATAGCTTCTGTTAGAACGGGGCACAAAGGCGTTTTTAACATATGTAGCTTCGTATGTACACACGGCTACAGGTCAACCTATACATAACCAGTTTAAACTGATCTCGCATTGTATAGGCTTCCTCTACAATAGGAGGCCAGCATAAACTGTTTTTTTATAGCTTGATGTGTAGCCGTGCGTACAATGAATACTTAAGCATACAAAATAAATAGGTACTCCTAATGAAATTCGCCATCCTCTCTTGATGATTCGGTGAAAATCTTACAAAGTGTTGAATCCATTGTATCCAATAAATGTTGCCATGATACGACCTTTCCACAGATCTGTTTTGTGAGTCTTGGACGTAAGGTTTAAATTGCGATGATTAATGGGTTTCTGGGAATTGTCCATACCTATATGGACTGCCAGTTCGCAATTGTGACTTTTAATCTTTTAACCGCCTAAGTCCGTATATCTCAGACACATAAATTCGTGTCAATTGTCGCACCTATGTACTTAAGTCTATTATATCGATTTGTTAAGTGTAACAAATGGTCATCTATAGTCTCTGCCTACCCCCATGGGAAACAGGCGTGACAATATGTATATATGTAATGTTTTGACTAATATATCGGTCTTGGGCGGTAAAAAGCTCAATGAACACAAACATAACATACCATCACGCCTTTTCCCCGGTTGTTAGGCAGAGGTGTACTAATGTACACACACTTCGCCGGTATGTTTAGCTCCTACGTAATAGAGGGCGAGCCTATTGCCATTAACCGTGCACAAATCCAGTCTCCGAGCTACTACTGAGAACTTCATAGAAAAACCCAATTAGCACTTTGCTCGACTCTAGCGTAGCAATCGAGTAAGCAGATTGGTACATAATCTTATTCTGAATTAGAACGTTCTGCAAAAACTAGTATATATGTGAAACATATGTAGGTTCTTATGAGTGAAACTGGTTGTATTAGTTGCTCCAAACGATGTGTATAAGCGGCTTACGTTCTACGCTCCGTGTGTCCGAACAATGACCATTACATGGTTACTGCTAAAACATTTCGTTTGTATTTAGTTATGGGTTTGTTATCACAATAGACGAGATAATCTTGTTATATGACCAACACACGCACTCCTTAATTTTTCGTTATTATGTGCGTATTAATAAATACTGCCTCCTTAGTCTAGTGGTCCTAAGTGCGACTGCTACGCTAGAAGTCCTAGTTGCGATCTCCAGGACGAATAAATCCATATATTATGTATAGCTAAACCTTGATGATCTTTGAAGAGGTATACACATACTCGTAATATATAAAAAAATGAATACCTATTTCCCTTGCTCACGCCATAATTTTAGAACGACATCATTTTATTAATCTTTTTAATCAAAGTTTATTAATGCTTTTTAAAAGAAGATAATTTGAAAATATTACAAAACATAACGACTTTAGGTAGTTGTAACTTGAGTTAGGATTCAAGGCACAACTTTTCGAAATCATTTGCGTATTAACATTAACATAACATCACATAACATACCATCACGCCTGTATTCCCCGAAGGGTTAGGCAGAGGTGTACTTAATGTAAACCCACAGTTCGCCGGTATGTTTGGGTCCCATGTAATAGGGGGCGAGCCTATTGCCATTCACCGGGCACAAATCCAGACTCCGAGCTGCTACTGAGAATTTCATAGAAAAACTCAATAACACTTTGCTCGACCTGGGGATCGAACCCAAGACCTCTAGCGAAGCAGTCGCGATTGGGACCACTAGACCAACGAGGCAGTCACTAGACCAACGAGGCAGTCATTTTTTCATAATTATTTTTCACGAGCTTACTCATTACACTGACTACTAGACTAGACTTACTAGACTGCCTCATAAGTTTAGTGGTCTTAAGCGTGACTGTGACACTAGAGGTTCTGGTTTGGTTCCCCAGGTCAAGCAAAATGTTATTGGGTTTTTCTATGAAATTCTCAGTAGCAGCTCGGAGTCTGGATTTGTGCCCGATTAATGGCAATAGGCTCGCCCCCTATTTCATGGGACATAAACATAGCGGCGAAATGTGGGTGAACATTACCTCTGCCTAACCCCTCGGGGAATAAAGGCGTCATGGTATGTTACTAATAAATAATTATCACTAGCTCAAGCGGTGATGGAAAATATCGTGAAAAAACCTGCATGCTTGAGAGATTCTCTCGACGGGCGGCGGCGACGTGTGAAATCTGGCAACTTATCGTCTAGCGTTGTGTACAATATCTTAATAAGTTACTAAATATAATAAGGGGATAGCTTATTTATTTATACTTTATTGTACACCAGAAAAAAAACATAAACAAAACACATTTGAAAATTAAAATATACAATTGGTGGCCTTATCGGCATCTGCAATCTCTTCCAGGCAAGCTTACTGCCTTATAAAGTACACAGTTTTAAACTCTTACCCCTGAAAATTGCATAAAAAACCACAATAAGTATCTATCACTTTACTTGACCTGTGGACCTGCCATTTAGTAGCCGTGATTATGAAATTGATAAGGCTATTAAAATTGACATAAATATATTTATCTGTAATCTACAAACTTTTGCTAAAGTAAAACGGATAATAAAAGTTTAATGCTCGAACCGTACATCCCTATGTGAAACGTGCTCATCGCCTGAGGCAACTTCATCAAAACCGGTATCCAGGAAATTGGATTTATTTCCACGTGAATCAAACCAGCTTATCGATTCCAGTTATTTTCTATTTTAATCCTGCGCAGTAAAGCTTTAACTGAAGCATTAAATACAACGGTAAAAACAACAAACAAGGTGACGTCAGCAAACAACAGTAATGGTATGTTATCGTTTGACAATAAAAAAAAACAATTCTTATATAGTGTTAGATTCAATTCGTATATGCCGAAGTACCTAAATATTTCAGGCTAAATATTTTTTTTTATTAATCAAGGGCCTTGCATGACTTTCTTTGTTTCGTGCCTACTTAGGCATTTTCTCATTAATTTATTTTATTTTTATTTTAAAAGGGCAGAAGGACTTCCCTAACCAGCCTGGCATTAGCCACCGGCGGTTCCAATAAAACCTATTTACGCACTCACCTATCAACTGATATGCAGACGAGGATGTTGGAAGACAGGTAGAGACCGAAGGCTCGCAGCACTAGCAGGAACTTGCAGAGCAGGTTCCCAACCAGCCAAGCATTGGTATACTTCCACCCCATCTGTGGATAAAAGTTTCACATTACATCACTCGGAATATAGATTAGGAGCTCATTGCAATAGTCTCCATTAAAACCTACCAGCGAATTTGCATTTTTTTTTAAAGCTTACTAGCAATGTGGGACCCATATTACTAGTAGGTATTCTTGTTAACCCCTCGTACTAAGCTAAATGCTTGTGTTACGAGTGGGCTAACGTCGGTAGTGCAATGGATGGATTTCGAACCGGCAACCACATGATCGCAAGTCCGACGCCCTAGTCATTAGGCTACCGCCCGCCGCCCGCTTCATTAATTACATCAATACACCTCTGCTGAACTCTTTTGGCTACAGTTTAATATATTTAACAACCGTTTCTACATAATATAAATAATTAATTATATTTATTTCTTTAAATGGATTTTACACGTCAATGTTTTACACGTTATTAAAATATTTATCAAGTAGATAGTGAAAGATACAATCTCTCTCTCAAACTTAATTTAATATTGTCTCAAAATGAACAAAATAATTAGACCTTTAAAGACACAAGAAGCGATAGTTAGTTTTGATCATCAAAGGTTTGTTGGTCTGAACAAACGGGTTAATTTTGAACAATATCTCATAAGTATAATTCATTCGAATACAAAGTTTAAAAAAGTATTTTTCCGAGTGTTGTGTCTCTCGGCGATGAGCGGCCTCTTGGCTTTATGGATAAACTGGCATAGCATAAGCATAAGGGTGACAAATAAACATGGAGCTATGCTGCGCTGTGCTATGTTTGGTCAACTCGCTCGTCTAATATTTTAATGAGGATACAAACAAACCATGGTGTGCTGCGCTGTGTGGGGCTACGCTCTGTTTAAAAACGCAGCAGTCTCAAGCGAGGAGCGCTACCCGCCGTGCTGAGCCGCGCTGTACCGAACTGTACTATGTTTTTTATGGAGCTCTGCCATGCTGCGCTGTGTCGACCTATGCTAGGTTTGGAGCACGCTGCGTGCCCCTCCATCGCCTTCAGACATCTCTCTCACTCTCGTACTCCCATCTCGCTCGCAGTTGCGTATGCGCGAGCTGCTGATTACTTTATACTGAGCTAGATTGTTAAAAAAACGTAGCTTAAGAAACACAGCACAGCACAGCGCAGTACAGCGCAGCATCGTTTAATTGGTAAAAAAACGAAGCTTAAGAAACACAGCACAGCGTAGCGCAGCATAGCTCGATGTTGATTTGTCACCCTAATAGGCCTATAATGTTCCCACTGCTGGCACACAGGCCTCCTCTCGGTGAGAAGCAGTGGGCCGTAATCCACCACGCGCGGTTGTGCGGGTTGGTAGATCTTTGGTTCTAGGAAATGACGGTTTCCCTACGATGTTTTTTTTACAGTTTTGGAATCAGCGGCGATGGAATAATTTACACAAAGTAAAGCGCCTGTCTGGGTTCAAACCTACGACCCACAACTCGTAAGTCGTTTTGATTTCGTTAACTCTGTAAAAGAAGTCGATAAGTGAATTTTGTTCAATTCATAGAATAGTCCATTATTACATAAACATATCAATTATTTTAGACTTAGACTGCCTCATTAGTCTAGTGGTCCTAAGCGCGACTGCTACGCTAGAGGTCCTGGGTTCGATCCCCAGGTCGAGTAAAGTGTTATTGGGGTTTTCTATGAAATTCTCAGTAGCAGCTCGGAGTCTGGATTCGTGCCCGGTGAATGGCAATAGGTTCGCCCCCTATTACATGGGACCTAAACATACCGGCGAAGTGGGGGTGTACATTAGTACACCTCTGCCTAAAACTTCGGGGAATACAGGCGCGATGGTATGTTATGTTATGTTATATCCATTATGTTTATTATATTACACGTAACATTATTCTCTTGGTTTGGCATCTAACATCCCTTCCCCCAATGTGTGCCCAAGATTAAAGGGAGAATGGTTGCCATTTTGTTTTCGTTTTATTCCAGTAGCAAGATAATTGAATACGTGTTCGCGGGATATTATTTTTGTTTGCTTTGCTTTATTTTTAGACCATAGAAAATTGAACGTATTATGTATGTACACTTGGATTCGATTTTCAGGTGCTAAATAATTGTGATTTCAAAGAAAACCATGGTTTTCCGTTTCGTTATGTTTAGACAATGGTAGCAGTCGCGCTTAGGACCACAAGACTGTAATTTGGTCCCTTTGTTTGTGTGTTTGTTATGTAGGTACACCTAAACAAATGAACTAATTTTTGATGAGTTTTAGTATATAGATAGATTGGACCTTGGAGAAGGATATAGGCCACCTTTTGTCTCAAAAGTCCTTTGGGCTGCGTTTCAAACAGCTAGTTGGAATTGGGCAGGATTTCAGTTCAGAATTGAATAGTACATAGATGCAAAGCCACTACGTCGGCAATTCAATGATTGGGCAATATCCCGGTATTGCCCAATCATACCCTGCAGGCATTCTGTCTTGAAACTAGTTTATATCTCAAGCCTATTTCGGATTACTCTGAAATTCAGAATATGTTTATAGCAAATACCAATCGCTTTCTAGTAAACATACTTTTTCATCTGTGACCCCAACTTTTTTTAATGTTGTTATTGATGCATTCAATGTTTTTTTTTTCATACATAAACATACCATCACACTTGTATTACCCTGAAGGGTTAGGCAGAGGCGAACTGTGGGTGCACTAATGCACGTCCACAGTCTAGGCTAGAGCTCCTGGGTTCGATGCCCAGATTTAGCAAGTGTTAATGGGTTTTAGCAGCTCGGAGTTGTGTCTAGTTAAGCTCAATTCCTATTACATGGGACCTAAATATTTATACCAAACTGTTGCTGTAAATTAGCACACCTCTACCTACACTTTCGGGGAATACAGGTGTGATGGTCTCTATGTATTATAATAATGATTACAGCGTGTTTCTTTTGTTTATAATTTTATTTATTAAAGCAACGTTTAACCCTTGTCTTCGCTAACTGATTGAACAAACATCAGAGCCCAAGATGAAGTACGCAATTTCCTTCAAATAAATAACCTGTAGTATTTTTAAACGCCGCCCACGTGACGGTCGCAGTAGGTACTATATGTACACCCACGTTTCGCCGGTATGTTTTAGGTCTCATGTAATAGGGTGCGAGGCTATTGCCATTTACCGGGCACTAATCTGGCCTCCCGGCTGCTACTTAGAATTTTGACAGTTTCCTCGACCAGGGAATCGAACCCAAGGCCTCTAGCGTAGCAGTGGCGCTTAGAAACACTAGACTATTGAGGCAGTTTATATTGTAAAATATAAGTTCAAAAAGTAATACCTAGTAAGTATTATAACTTTAATGTGATTTTGACTTTTGACTTTGTTGCTACGAAGTACGAGTGTTAGAATTAATATTAATTACACTTAGTTACCAATAACCGAAAGTTACAAAAGTAATAAGATTCTCATTAAAATTACATTACATTACATGTGTTTTACGTTAATTTGAACAAACATCTCCAGTATTCCATTGTTATGTTTAATTTCTTATAAAGCTTTGTTTGGTTCAACATTTGGGTAAAATTATTGAAATAGAAGTAATTCAAGTTCTTAATAATAAACAAGACTTATATTTAAATAAACTTTTAACTGCCTTAATAGTCTTGTACGGTTAAGGTACATTTAAAATGATAATCTGATAGAGTTATAATTACCTATATATTGATAGTTCACAATGATTTACATCCGAATAACTAAATAATTGATAATTAATTTTATTTTGTTTTATTAATAAATGGACTGGACTGATTTATTAATATTGGATTGCGAAGTCAAAGGTCTCGAGTTCGAATCCAAGGCACGCGCCTCTGACTTTTCGAAGTCATGTGCATATTAATAATTAATTATCACGCGCTTAAACGGTGAAGGAAAACATCGTGAGAAAACCTGCATTCCTGAGAGATTTTCTTGACGGCGTGTGAAGTCTGCCAACCCGCAGTAGGCTACGTGGTGGACTATAGCCTCATCGCTCTCCTACTGAGAGGAGACCCGTGCCCAGCAGTGGGACCATGTAGTGGGTTGATGATTAATAAATGATCGACACGCGGTGAAAAGGTCGTTTGGTATTGACGCCCGAAAGGTTGAATGCAACTACTCCTCGTTTCTTCGAATATATGAATTATATATGCGTTTCACGGTGTGTCGATGTCAGCATAAAACTAAAACTATCGACATGTACGGTTTGCTCGTACATGCTCCCCTCGGAAGAAGAGATAAAGGTACAATGAGTAATAAAGAAAAAAAAAATGATCTAACTGAACGTATGATTGCTATACCTAAATATTTAGTGTCTCTATAGCAAATTTCGATTATGTATAAATTAGAAAGACCATCAATGATTAAATACACGCAAGCACACTCACGCGCACACACTCAACACGTACACACACACACACACACACACACACACACACACACACACACACACACACGCTCGCACACGCACACACACGCACACACTCACACACACACACACACACACACACACACACACACACACACACACACACACACACACACACACACACACACACACACGCACACGCACACACACGAGTCAACATTTTCACACACATAAACTCCAACTCCAATTATGTTTAATTAAAATAGTTTATTTTATGTTTTATAATAAGCTAGTGACATAAGATTTGTGTTAACGAATAGGCGAAGTCACTGGTCTCTGATATACAGTTAACACTAGTTCGGGGACCAGGGAATTCATATGTATTGTACCTTTTTATGTCAAATAAATTTCATTTCATTTCATTTCAAATAGTGATGGTAAGCGTGACGGCTATCGGCTTTGAATCTTAGATTCCCAGGCAAACGAGCAGGCGAGCTACCTGATGGTAAGTAGTCGTCACCGCCCATGGACATCTGCAATACCAACGGGTTGTAGATGCGTTGCCGAGCTTAAAAGGAAGGGGAAAAAGCATCTAGTCAGACTGGAGCCGATCTCAACATAATTGAGAAAAGGCTGAACAAACTATATTCTGGTTTCGCATATACTAAAAATAATGTTGTATACTCCGTGTACTTATGTACTTTAGAACATAGTTACAGTTCGCCGGTATGTTTAGGTCCCTTATGGCAAACCTAACGCTAGTATATAAAGTAAAGTATATATAAAAATAAAAATTCTCTATATACATATATGTATATACATATATACATATATGTATATAGAGAATTTTTATTTTAGCTTGGAGTGGTACTTAATAAATTTTTCATTGCTACAGGTTAGCTAGCTCAGCATTAAGAAGTAAGTAAGTATAGACACATAAAAGTGTTTGCTTATTTAAGGGCTGAGTCAGTTTAGTTAAATAACATGAATAAAGTTGACGTTTTGACACATTCTCTAATACAGAAACTGTCATAATATCTTTGTTATGTTGGTTAACAGAATTCTAATTATTGAAAAAGCTCCCAATTTTCTAACGAGATCGAAATGGAATAATCAACAGCGATATAATATCCTATTTTATGGATCGATAAAGCGATAAGCTAGCTAGTTAGCTTATGAATGTCATTTTATAAATTTTGTCGATGTTATATCAAATCTAATTTTTCAGTATGGAATTTAGGTTTTACCTTGCCGTTACATTTATCAATCATTAAATTGAAATCAATAATTACTTATTGCCATTTAGAATTTTATTTTATTGCGGTTATTTTAGTTAATAGCCACTTAGTGGTAATTTATAATAGTGAGCACTCAGATCAAATAAAAAGTTAAGATGGAACTTTGCGAACAAAGAAGTGAGGCCGGTTAAAACTACGCCTTGCCGTGCATAAACTCAATTACACGCACGTGATACGTTAATGACGTTTTGATAGACGTGTAGCGATAGCTCGACTGACAAGATAGGGTGTAGTTTCGGTATACGTGTGTGCGTGTAATTGTGTTTGTAAATGACAAGGCGTAGTTTCAGCCGTCCTCACTTCTTTGTTCGTAAAGTTCCATCTTAACTTTTTATTTGATCTGAGAGCGAGCATTAATTAATTTTAAATACATGTCGAAGGAAGAGGAACAGTTAACCAAAATCCAAGGAGTAATATTAATGGTACAGGGTACTACGTAATTAAATGTAAGCGACAGCCCTAATTTTGTCGGCTGTCGTAATTTAGGGATGTCACAAGAAAATATACGAGATGGAGTAATTAATTTATCTTTTCATTATCTTAAGTTGTTTTTCTTTTAATTAAATACATTCTTAAAGCGAGTCAACTGGGGGCGCTGCATTTAATTTCAGATACATTCTATTTAAAAACCATGCCCCGTCATAAATTCTAAAAATATTATAATAAAAAAAATCAAAATCGTAAACTACATGAATTTGATAAAAATGTCTATTAGTTATAGATATTTTGTGTGGCGAACATTTTGTTAGTCGAACATTTTGTTTGTCGAAAATAACATGAATAACATAAAAGTGTCCATTCGTTTTAGACATTTTTATCTAATTCATGTTCATGTCAATTTTCGAGTTCAATTACAATCTTAAAAATTACTAACGTTTCTAAACGTGAAGGAGCAAGTACCTACTAGTACTTTCGCAATAAATTTAAAAGGACTAGAAGACAATGATCTCAGCGCATTCGAAAATGAAGGAGTAAATAAATAAAATATAGCTTTGGAAAATGTAAAACGAGAACATTGGGACTCTCAAGAGATTCAATAAATACTTGGATTGAATGAGACTGTCCCAGCATACTGACATTTTATATTGAAGTGACATTTGCACTTGAATTCTGACCTTTAGACTAGATTGGACTTGGATTTTAGACTGCTTCATTGGTCTAGTGGTCCTAAGCGCGACTGCTATGCGAGTCCTAGGTTCGATTCCCAGATCGAGCAGGGTTTTTTAGGTTTTTCTAATAAATTCTCAGTATCATTAAATTTGAGACTTAGACATTCAGTAGCAGTTATATTTGTGCGTTCACATATCCAAACTCCTGTCAATGTATATCTTCCACTAAATCAGCATATAAAATTGTTAAAGCAACAGTAACTTACTTCATTTCGAACCAGCGTCTGCTGGTTAAGTACACCAGACGCTATGACCGCTAAGCCACCGCGACTCCCACCCACCAAGTCGAAATTTGCCTTCACATTTTTAATTGATGTCTTTGAGGTGACTCTGGTGTACTTAGCCAGAAGATGCAGGTTCGAATCCTTCGTATTTTTCCTTCACTAAAAAACCTTAATAATCTTTGCATGGAATATGCCTAAAAATACAAAAAGATAGTTATTTCATTTCATTTATACCTCTGCCGAACCCTTGGAGCGATACAGTCACAGCTGTGATGGATACCTAACTCTAATGTAATCGTAAATAATTCAATGAATGATGTTATTCTACAAAAGCAATGTCACAAAAACATATTATCCCACGTCTTTTGAGAAAAAAAGCCTTACGAGATTCTGACAACACGTACGCGTAGATATGTTCGTACATAAGTATTTTTAGGTTTTTAGTTAGAATCGTTAGGAGTGTCGTTTGAGAATACAATGTTCAAATAACGTTTAAGTGTTAGAAATCCAAAAGTAATTGGAAAAGTTATTTGGGAAAAGACCTCGAAGTTACCCTGGTCTTTTATTGGACTAGAAATGATATTGCTGAAGCTTTAGTCATTACTAGCCAATTGCTGTCTGGATTGCGCAATTAAATCAATTCTGACTACGAATAACACGCGCTTGGCTAAATTAAATTATTAAATTGCTTTTCGCAAATTGGACATTTTCATGGAAATATTTAATAATAGTTGACCAAGTATACGTTACGTCACCTCGAAGCTACTAAGGTTCTTTCTTCAAAAAGCCTGTTCAGAAATTGCCCAACAATACATTGTAAAAAATCTGACAATACTGTTTGGACTTTAAAACGTTTTATATAATAATGTAGGTATGCATGATGTCGTTTAACTTCATTACTTTTTTTTACATCAGTACGACAAAGCATTCAACATAAAATTCTAGTTGTGTGTAATTATTTGGGTGTCTCAAACGCGAATAAAAAAGTAAATTGTAGTTCATAAACAAGAAAAACTAGTGCGCCTTTATTCATTACCTGCATACCTACGTACCTTTGACATTTTTCACTTTTTAAGCGTACAGTTTTTAAACTCGTGTATTTACTAATGGAAATGTAGGGTGAACTTTTATATAATTGTTTAAAACTTTGTCAAATATACAGCAAACGCGTTGCGAAGTGAAAGGGAGCAGAGGAAACATGAAGCGATATATTCAAGCGACTTCAGGACACTTGGCGACACATCAAGCCTTTGGCCATTAGAACATTTCGTCCCAATTACGGTGACTTTTGATAGCGTCTGGTATCTTGACCCAAATTAATAATGGCTTTTAAAATTTATTTAAATAATAAAGTTGGACTGCTACGCTAAAAGGCGATAGCATCGCTAAGGTTCGATTCTTAGCTCGAGCCAAGCGTTATTAGGTTTTTCTGTGAAATTCTCAATAGCAGCTCGAAGTTTGGATTTGTATCCGATAAGTGGTTAAGTATAGGTTCGCCCCTATTACATGGAATCCAAAGATACCGGCAAACTGAGGATGTACATAGTACACCTCTGCCAAAGCATTCGAGGAAAACAGGGTTTATATTAAATACCTACCTGAACTACGGTAAATTCTAAGATTTTCCAGTAAACCCTAAGATTTACCAACTCTGGTAAAAATTACAAAAATTATAATACCGACTAGGATTGTTTTAGTCAAGTTATTAAACATAACTATTTACGGTGTTTCTATGGTAAAACCTAAGATTTATGGAGTAGATAGTTCTTCGAAATGAACGATGTTTACAAAACATTTCGGACATTTACCATTCAGAGTTGTTAAATCTTAGGTTATACTGGAAAATCTTTCGACTTTACTGGAAAAGCTTTTGATTTAACTAGAAAATCTTTGGATTTACTGTAGCTATGGCTTTTACAGTAACAAATACATGTAATTAGATTTGCAATTAGGCCCTTATTTACAAGGCTTGCATCTCTACTAAGGTCAGGTAACATTATCTATTTTGTGTCAAAGTCCGGCCCCAAGGACCAAAGTTTAGAAGTGCTCTATTTAACTTCCCAACACGTGTTTGTTTGTCAAACATGTTGCATGTTGAATATGTTAAGTTGTTTATCGTGTTTTGGTTGCGAACACAGTAATAATATATGGTGAGTAGGTAAGTATATTTAGTTTGTATTTATAGGAAACAACTTTGAATTTCTGACCTATCATTCAGTGAGTTTAAATTCTTGCATAAGTAAGACTAAGTACCTTAAGTTTAAAGAAACGCTATACATAAATGAAACACTTTTTCAGACAGCAGTATACTGCATATTGTGCATATACCTTTGTATATAATACATCCTGCATACAGTTTCCTTGAAATTTTATATCTTGTAGAGAATTTTAATGGAAATATTTTTAACACGTTAGCTGCGGCACCAATTTTTGCATACTTTCCGTTCCTGCGGCACGAGGTATAATCGGCCCGTACCGTGACCAGACGTTAGGGCGACACGCGGTCTATTAGACCTCACCTCCTTTTACAGACTAAAATCCATTTTCTGGCGCGAAATCAAAGATAAATGAGAATTTTGGTCCTTATTGATATAGACAGTGAATTGATGAACCCTAATCCACCGTCGCCCCGGGATCTGATGGCTAGTTTAGGAATTATTAGCAAAACAAAATATGGGATCTTATACACCTCGTAACGCACTGAAATAGGGCAAATTTTCGCTGCGATTAGTGATGGGAAAAATAATATCGACGTTTTTAAACTGTCTTAACTACGCAACGACTTGACCGATTTTGATCAATTATATATCATTAGATCGTTTTAAGGGCAAAACCTGGCAAAACAACACAAAGCTATCAAAGGATACATTTTTTTTTAAATAATCTAAATTGTGCTTGAAGGCGCCATAAAGAAAAAAAAACCGGCCAAGTGCGAGTCGGACTCGCGCACGAAGCGTTCCATTCTATACCATTAAGAGGCACCTATTCTTCCGACATCGTTTAGACATGTTCGGCGCTGTAAAAGGACGTGCTCTCCAATCGACGTGATGCACAACACTGGTCGCGGGAAGCTCGCGTTGAGTGCGGTACGAGGTCAGGGGGGATATGGGACGTTTTAGCCTCGTTCCGCACTGCATTAAAATTATATTAATTCAGTGCGGCACGAGGCCTAAGACATCCGGTACCAAGGTAGGTACACCACCGAGTCCGGAACCATTAGTGATCTCAAATATATATTTATCTCTTTCCTACACTGGACCAAACCAAAGCTATGCCATTCGCACGACAGAGAAATTCACTTTTTTGCTTGCCGCACCACAGGGAAGTTGCATCAGGGGTGATTTAGGCCTCGCTTCGCACTTAACGTGTTAATTGATTTAAAAATCGATGGAGATGATATTTAAAACAATCGTTCAAAATGCGTAATAAGTAGTCTATGTTACACAATATAATAAAATAGATGCCTAAAACATAAAATACATATTTAAGGTAAACTAATATAGGTGATTTTTTAATTAATTGTCTGTCTGTATTGGTGTGTACCAATACAGACAGACAATTAATTTCGTGCAGCAATGTTTGCGTGATGCACACGCATCACGCAAACATTGCTGCACGAAATTGCATGTGGTTTTCACAGTTTTATTGCAAGAGGTTTAACTTTAAGGAGGCCGACGATAAGCCGAGATGTAGTGAGTACTTAAATCCTTTTGAGACGTGGGTGAAACAGCGGCTTATTACTCGTATAAATGAACACGACTCTGTTCCACGATAGATTAATTCCAGTATATTTTCTTAAGGTATATAATTCGAGACGAGGTCGTAAGAGTACCCCATCCATCACGCCACGTAGCTAAAACATTCTGTATCAACATTTAATTTATCACAAGGATATTTTTAACCGTACTCCGATATCAAGGACAGAAAGACATTCAAGGTTTGTGGCTAAGTAAAAACTACGCTGATCAACCGATTTGCAAGGTTAAGCTGTGCTTGGCGCACTCAGTTTGTGGATGGGTGACCATTCTTACTAAGAAACTTCAGTCAGTCCCGGTTGTCATACAAACAACTGTGACAATCGTTAGAGGTAGCTTTGCCAAAAAGCCTGAAAACCAGTCTATCATTTAAACATCGGTGTTACCCAGAAATTGGGTAGCGGAGGTCTGACGGCAATTTGTTCGTGTAAATATTGATGTATAACCTATCTGGTTAGAATAACTCGTTAGTCTATTGGTCCCAAACACGACTGCTACGCTGGAGGCCCTGGGTTCCATCCCCAGGTCGAGCAAAGTGTTATTGGGTTTTTCTATGAAATTCCCAGTAGCAGCTCGGAGTCTGGATTTGTGCCCGGTTAATGGCAATAGGCTCGCCCCCCTATTACATGGGACCTAAACATACCGGCGAAATGTGGGTGTACTAAAGTACACCTCTGCCTAGCCCTTCGGGGAATACAGGCGTGATGGTATGTTATGTTTATGTTATGCTGGTTAGACTGGAACCCAATCCCAACATAATTGGGATAGAGGCTAGGAAGATGATGATGAAACACATTTTCAAACGGAATCGAACTCGCGGTATTGGCGTAGAAGTCGATAACTCAGCTGTTGCCGACAAAAAATATATACTTAATCATTAATCAACCCAAGTTGCTAGTAATACCGTTTAATTACTTATAATAAGTAGAGGAAAAGTTTTTTGTAGTAGAGTAGTACGCTATACCAGCATGAATTGGTCGGCACGACCGGGGAAGAACTACCCTCCCACAGAATATCGACGTCAAGTAGTAGTATGCATACTCGTACTATTGTGTTTCGTATGGTGAGTGTGGAGCGCCAGAAGCCCAATTCCTCCCTCAGTCCCCTTCCTTCTCCTTTTCTCTTTCCCCTCCCTTTTCCTTAAATAGACTCGGCAACACATCTGCAACCCCTTTGGTTTTGCAGATGTCCATGGGCGAAGATGACTACTTAACATCAGATAGCTCGCCAGGTCTTTTGCCGAGTTATCCCATAAAAAAAATATATAAGTATTTACTCAATTTCAAAAGACCATAATATAATATTCTGAAATTCATAATTTGCCTTTCTAGCTTTAAAGCCCCAACAGCTTCGAGAGTTTAAGAGCGCAAAAAAATAATGAAAAAAAAATTAGATAAAAAATAAATTTGATTAAAAAAAAGTTAATATCACGGTCTTATCCTGCTTTAACAAAAAACAAAAGACTCGTGTTTTCAACAAAACGAAGCTCTCGTAAGCACCCCTTTTGATGTGAGATAATCTACAAACTCAACTGGCAAAAGTAACAGTAAAAACGGCCTCTAAAACATTATGTAACTAGTCTTTGCCCGCGGTTTAACTCAGGTGCCAAAAGAATTAATTTAAAAGACAGAAAGAAAAGCTTTCATTTCAGACGCTTCTATAAAAAAGATAGTTTACACTTAGTTTGCAATTAAATGATTTGATATGATTTAAAAAAAAAACCTATTAAAAATATGTGGATTCCCTGCATGAGGCCGAAAAAGGACCCTAACTCAGCTTTATGCTGCGAGATTATAAGCATAATGCCCCAGCGCTGGTTTTCAGTTAGGACCTTATACAAGTGATGCCACGAGCAGCCACGACTTCAAAATAAAATATATAAAAAAAAACTGAAATTATATTAAACTAAAATATAAAAATAAAATATACTAATAATTTACTGTCGGCTTAGGCAGCGTACGAGCATCAACATGAAACATGCATCATTAAGTTAGGCATCCGGCAATACAACTGTGAAAACCTCATCTCGGCTAGGGCGTCGGAGTTGCGATCACTCGTAACACAAGCATTTAGCTTAGCACGAGGGGTTAACAAGAATACTAGTAATGTGCGACGCAAATTGCTAGCAAGATTTAAAAAAAAATTAAATAATAATAAATTTCATGTTGTAGTTTTTGTTACACGCGTATACAAACACACAGACAGAGATATAAAAAATTACAAGGAATGTATAGGCTTCTGGTGCTGTAATAAAGACCCCATAGTAGTCTTTCTTCAATACTTATTTATAATGTGTATAAACATCAGCTTGTTACAATTTTATTATAAATGTATAAGTACCGAGATAATGTTGCCCGCCATTTCATCGCATCCCAAAAGATTTTTTGAAATATAAAATTATATTTTAACAAAACGTAAAACCGCCTTCAAAACCAAACGTGTAAAACGGTTTCAGAAGTCAGTGCCTTTGATTTGGTTGGATCATTTGTTTTCGCCATCCATTTCCTAACCTCCTGTTTTGCACATAACAAAATTTTGGTTGGGGTTATGAAAACGGTTTTACTTTATTTTAAAAGATTTGAAAGATAATTTATTTCAAATTTTTAGAAATAAATCAACTTACAAATCTTTAAAATTTAGAAATAAATTACGTTCTAAGTACTAATAAGATTTACTTAAAATTTTAGGTCTTGGAATGATCGCCAACTTAAGTACTTACTTAAGTTGGTAAGTACTTAAGCAGTCGCGCTTAGGACCACTAGACTAATGAGCCACTCCTAATTATACCAGAAATAAATATTATTTACTTTGACCACAAGAAATAAATTATCAAGGTGTTTAAGTCAACATTTTATGAACGTGGACGAAGCAAAAGTATGCAAGAATCAAGAACATCGGCAAGTGATAGGAACTATGGTTTCTGCTTACCTACTCCAATACAAAAAAGGGTGAGTATATAAAATACGCCGTCGGATAAACTGGCGTTAATCACGCAATTTGCAGACAATCTGGATTAAAAGGTAGGCTTTGAAGCTAGGCTAGCAGGTTAGTAAATATTATATTTTCTTTGAACACACCTAATCTCCCTATTTACCTTTTAACGGTTGGATTATGTAAAACACGGATAGAATATTGATCACTAAAAGGTCGCGTTAAAAAACTTCTGGCTTCTTAGTAAATTGTCGTTTTAATTTAACGCTTTGCTAAAATATTTATTTATTTTATTTCTAGGTCCATTTTTTTTAAATGGGATAACTATGATACGAGCAAGGGAGCTGATGGTAAGTAGTCATCGCCGCCCATGGACATCTGAAAAACCAAAGGAGTTGCAGATGCGTTGCCAAGCCTATCTAGGGAAAGGGAGGCGAAGGAGAAAAGGAGAAGGATGGGGATTGAGGGAGGAGTTGGGCCTCCAAGATGCTGGTTTACCGAGTTATCTCATAAAAAAAAGTCTTGTTGTTGGATTTGTGCCCGGTTAATGGTTAATAGGCTTGCCCCATATTACATGTGACCTAAACATACCGGCGAAATGTGCGTTTACATACATACCGAAATGGCCCGATCGGGTATTTACTGGATAAGCATAGCGTAATCATAATGTTACCACTTCCCATACTTAGAAATTAGGTACGTCTACACTTTTGGGCACAATGCTTATTTAGTGTGATTGGATGACTTTACGCTTCTGTTATCTCAAGCTACGTTCTCAGAACATTACTAAGTCAATCTGGACGTTAATTGGTCTCCAGAGCCCTGTCTTTGTTCTAACGTAACATAATACGCATCTATTTCCCGAGGGCAGCTTGTTCTCGAACTCGCAAATATTAAATTAAACAATTAGATATGAAATTATATCCTGCGGAAAATATTGTTGGTGAAACTTTTACTAATTACAAATGTTTGATCTATGAAATATTATTTAATGTATAAGGTACCTTTAGGCCGACCGTTTAACTCGCGTATCGCCTGCGCGGTAAGAAGGGAGCGGGGGCAGGTAACGCTACACACGGAGTCAATAATCCAAAGATTTCTCGAGATAGACATTGTTGGTAAAGTAATAAGTATAAAAATAATAAGTATCTTTTTTAAGAATTTATTTTTCTCCCCCCGCTCCCTTCATACCGCGCAGGCGATACGCGAGTTAAACGGTCGGCCTATAGGTAATTCTCAATTATTAGTAGGTATTACTTATTATTCAGTGATTCAATTAAATACAAATAAAGCTTATTACCAAATACTTAGACTACATTAAATTCTTGTTAAATTTATTAAACTAAGTATCAAAGTTCTACTATTTGATCATACCAAATTCCAATAAAGAAGCCTTAATTGCCCTTTCGTAATAATTGATAAAAATAAATGAAGTGTCTGCTCGTAATTTCAAAATAAGACAGTCAGACAAAGTACAGTAGAAAACAACAAAAAAATATGGTGCATATAAATAATGTGAAGTACTGCCTTATTAGTCTAATGGTCCTAAGCGCGACTGCTACGCTTGAGGATCTGGGTTCGATTCCCAGGTCCTCAACCGTAAACACTCTAGGTCATATACTTACATTCAATTCAGTAAAACTTACATAAAAGGAGGCCGCCAAATTGAAATTTCTTTTTTTTTTTGCAAATTGGAGGCCTTTGTATTACTGTGTTCATAAAGTATAGTTAGTTAGTTAGTGCGTAAATGTAAATCCCAATTTTATAATAAATTCAGCTATATTTCGTTTATTAAACGCCTTTTGTATAATGGTAGGTACATCATTACTTATTTTCGCACTCTATGTACCGTTAAGTAATCTCAAAATTTAAACATGCCTAACAACCTCGTTAGTCTGATACATCAAGGCATTATAAAGAAAATAATAATAAGACATTGTCGCTGGGGCTCGTGGCTAAGTTATGTCTATGCTGATTTACCATTCTGCAAGGTTAAACCGCGCTTGCCACGCTTAGTCTGTGGATGGGCGACCATTATGAACACATCGAGTATGGTAGTATCCCATTAAATTAAAAAAATATCAGGGATAGACCCTTAGGATACTTTGACCCGCCTATGGATCTGCCAGTGGTGGTGGACCATAGCCTAATCCTAATCCCAGCAGTGGGACCGTAAATGGGTTGATAAGAAATGGCAATCCTAGAGAACTTAATATGTAAATCAGTACGCTTTCAGGCTTGATATTAGCAAACAAATTAAGCATAAAACAATAAGGTATTTTACCTGCCGGAAACATCAACCGTCATCCGTCAACGGTAATAAATGACTTAATCCATTAACGACCAGCATATTCTGGTCTATGCACTCGTATTTGAATGTGCTGTCAAGGTATCAAGGTATACTGGCCACTTTAGCTAATACAATTATTTATTTATGTCTTTGAGAGTGTATAACTTCCTAAGTGGAAGTAAAGCATACTTAATTACTTAGCGGAATCGGAAATCTGCAGAATCATTACTAGAAGATGTACTAGTACACAATGATCTCATATTTATTATAAGTACGGTATATAGCATTATTCACCCATTACATTGTCCCACTGCTGGGCACGGACCTCTTCTCAGAATGAGAGGGATTAAGCTATAGTCCACCACACTAGCGTACTGCGGATTGGCGGACTTCACACGCCCGCGCCGTCAAGAAAATCTCTCAGACATGCAGGTTTCCTCACGAGTATCACGAGCATAAACGGTGAAGGAAAACATCCTTCACCGTTTATGCTCGTGATACTCGTAAATAATTATTAATACGCACATGACTTCGAAAAGTTAGAGGTGCCTAGAATTTGAACTCAAGTTAGAACTCTAGTGCTTATTAATAATTAATTAATTAATGCTTGTAATATTTTCCTATTTTGTTCTTCTACAGAGCATTAGAAAACTTGAAAAAAAGAAAAAAATAATCAGTAATGTCGTTCTCAAATTATGGCGTGATCAAGGGAAATAGGGATAATTTTTTTCATATATGTATACCTCTGCAAACATCAACAGGGTTTTGCTATACATAATACGAGTATATGGATGAGCTCCTTCAATTTATTATGAGTGTAGTCTTCAATAGTAAAGAGTGAATGAGTGTGTGTTTCTTATCTGTTCAGTGAATCAAATAATCGTGAGCGCGATAAAATCTTAAAAGCTTTTACTATCATACCGCCCTCGCTTCTAACGTAAGCAATACTTTGTTGTAAGTACATTGCTTTTATTTTTTTCGACATTAATGTAAAATGTATTTTTATTGTTATAAGATGATAATATATTGTTATAAGAGCATGTAAACAGTTTTCGAAGTAGCAGTGTCTCGCTGGCGTGCCAGCATTTAGGGTCAGCACGGCTGGGGAAGTACTTCCCTCCCACAGAATATCGACATCAAGCAGCAGAATGCATAATGTTGCGTTTCATTCGGTAAGTGTAGATAACCGAAGGCCGAATTCCTTTTTCAGTCCTAAGCTCTTCCTTCCTCGTTTCTTTTTTCCCTGCATTTTCCCTATCGGTGGATAGCGGCTTGGTTGTTTTATCTTCGCATTGTTTAGAACACATCCACCCACAGAACACAGTCTATTGCCACCTGCCATCAGGTGGGCCGCTTCTTCAGGTTTGGCAACGCGTCTGCAAGAGCTTTTGTATTGCAGAAGTCCATGGACAGCGATGCAAGAACTTTCTAGTTTTCTAAGAAGTTACGCAAAAGCTATTAAAGTTTAACCGCACTTCAATCTAACTTACCTCTAACGGTATAACTCCGCAAGTCACAAAGACATCGGCCACCGCTAGATGTTTCATCATTAAGTCTACTCTGGACTTTCTTCTCCTTGACCTGGCCAGGCTGAGGAGTACAGCCACGTTGCCCACGCCGCCCACAGCCAGCAGAATCCCATACGTCACAAGAACTGGACTCTGGTCACGGAGAACAGAATCAGTGATGTTCGTGACAGCTGTAGTCGCCCCATCAAAGTAGTCCCAGAATTTTCTGTCAATCTCTGATGTCGTAACTTGGAGGGATTCATCGTAGTCGTAATTACTTAGAAGCATTTTTAGGTTTAATTTTACATGTTCAGAGTTCAGTTTGATTCCGTTTTATTTCAATAATGAACATTAAATTTTGGATTTCGTTTATTTATTTTTTTACTTTGATTTGATACCATTAAAAACTGTAAAGTTTTACTTGAGCACTCACAGTAAGTTTCTTTTTTTAAAAACAACTTTTACTTTTAAGTAACTAGCAAGTTATGAAATTTATTAAAATGTAATTTCACAAAGCAGTTACCGTTAAAAAAAGAAAACAATTCAACCACTCTTTAAACATCCATTTAACACTTAAAGTAGTTATGTATTTATTCTATACAAAAACACATGCATTGAGAAACAACTTTTTACATAAAAACTTTTTAATGTAACTTGAAAAGTTCGAAACAATACGTATTAATTCGGGCACTTTCAACAATATGCGTGAACGCGACTGCTCTACGCGGCTACGCAGCTACGACTGCCGGCTACGGGGGACTACGGCGTAGCACTTATGAAGTTTGAAAACTGTCATTGTTTATTTTATTTATTCATACAGAATGAAAGTCAAACAGTACCTACAATTCACTCAAATATTAGTCAAAAGTTTATCAGAAATAATCTATTTTGCTATTACTTACCTATTATGTTTTTGAATGGACAGTCTACAAAAGAAGTATACATGCAGATCAAGATCTCTGTTTATAAAAAATGATTGTGAAATAATGTAAGAATAAGAATACTTTTTACTAACCATATAAAATGTACACATTTATTACAGCTGATTGTAATTATTTATAACACAATCGATTTCAAAACGCGGACTATGACGTTCGTTACAGCCACTCACGACTTTATTACAAACTTCAACTTCACTAAATAAATACTGCTATCTGATGCAAAAGGCAGGAGTAAGGAGCGGGGATCGGGTGGCAGGGGAATTGAAATGTGTTAGATAAAACAACGAATTCTTAAGTTTGTTCTAGGTAAATGTACTTATTACATAGTTTTTTGTAAAAAAGACATATTACTAAAATTGCTTATGATAGAAATTATGATGTTAGTAATTCTGCAAGGCTCTCTCTGCAATGTTTTTTCTAATATCCCTGAACACCTTACGTTTTTGTCGATAGTACATAGTAACATTAGTTTTAAATAAAATCTTTAACTAGCAAGTCAGTGACCTCGGTGTGATTTTCCTTAGTGTAGATGTGTGCAGACAAAAAGGAAATTGAAGTTAATGAGACGTTGCCTGATGCAGTGGAATTGGCTAAGCCATCTTGTGGGCTAATCTAAAACTAAGCTAGTTATTTTTTATTGTAAATGAGATTTCATTTTGTTATCGGGAACAAGATGAAATCTCCTTTTCAATCTATAGGTACTATTAATTAATTTATAATGTTATAAAGCTGAAGAGTTTGTTTGTTTGTTCGCTTGAACGCGCTAATCTCAGGAAATACTGGTCCGATTTGAAAAAATCTTTCTTTGTTAGATAGTACATTTATCGAGAAAGGTTATAGATTATATAACATCACGCTACAACCAATAGGAGAGGAGCAGAAATGAGAAATGTTGCAAAAATGGGAAAAAAATCCTTTTAAATGCAGAAAAGCCGAGAAACCACGTGGGTGAAGCCATGGGCGGAAAGCTAGTAATTATTAATTCAAGCTGATCAATATATCTACAAGGTTAAGCAACACTTGCCACGGTTAGTCCATGGATTGATGAGAATTTTTAGCATATCGAGACCCCTCCATGCCTCGGAGATCGGAGATCATTCGGAGATTCATTCAACATAACATAACAAACATACCACCACGCTTCTGTCCCCGGAAGGGTTAGGCAGAGATGTAATAGGGGGCGAGCCTATTGCAATTAACCAGGCTAAAATCCTGAATTCCTGACTTGCTTGCTACTGAGAATTTCATAGAAATACCCAATACCCAATACGCGCGTCACTATAAATAGCTCTGCAGACGACGCGCGGCCTTCTCCTTCGCTCTGCTGAAGCTACCGAAGCTAAGTACCGCCCTCTACCGGTCGGACCTCGCCTCGAAGCCTTCGCCGACCCCTCCCTAATCTTAACTCACCCTGTTCTTATATCATTGTACTTAGTCTTAAACATCGACCCTAGTGTCAATAAATGTGTATATTTTGTGTTCCGAGTGTAATTTATCTCCACTAAGTAGCTCCCGGTCGGCCGCGTCTCTAAAACGTGTCCACCACGTTACAACACTACTTGACCTGAGAATCGAAGACCTTTAGTTGTGCTTAGGACTAAGTACCGGACTAATGAAGCAGTCTAAGTATGTTCGTAAGCAAGATAAAGGATCTAGACTTAGAAAATAAGTCCCGGGAAACGAGGCCAGTTTACCCTAAGAGACTTTTCCATTTCCTTTTCTTTTGAGCGTCCTTCTACTCCACGGTCGATTTACAAAGCGAATAGTCTCATAATGGATTTGTTTGAAAGTTCACGTATTTTAATATACCAAGTAATTGAGTTCTAAAGGTAATAGCTGGCGCTTTATAAAAAAACTAGCTTTCCGCCCACGGCTTCGCCCAAATGTTTTCTCCATTTTTCTGTACTATAGTATGTATGTATTATACATATAAAACTTCCTCTTGAATCACTCTATCTATTAAATAAACCGCATCAAAATCCGTTGCGTAGTTTAAAAGATCTAAGCGTACATAGGGACAGACAGACATCGTGAAGCGACTTTGTTTTATACCATGTAGTGATAGTGACTAGTTGCTGCCCGCCGTTTCACCCGCGTCACAAGAGGATTTACTCACTATCACTCGATAGTGACTGGAGTGCCTGAGGTGTAATATTATTAAAAAAAAATATCGACTAAAATAAAACATGACTAAGAAACAAATACACTTTTACTGGTATAGATTGGAATTTGCGCCCCTTTGTTGAAGTTCAGTCGCCAGCACATCAGGTTATACAACACTGACAAATTACTCCACATGATTTTAAACCTTAAAATATTGATTATTAAGTTAAATTAACTGAGAAAATATGTCATTTTGTAGAAACTTGATGTCCTGGCCACCGTATATTGAATAGAATCCTACCTGAGACCAATTTTTTTGGTTCACTCAAATTTATTCCAAGCATAAAAAGTTGAAGTGGTTACGTAAAAAATTACAAGATAGATTGCATCCTGGGGAAGAAAATAACCAACAAGCTTTTGTCTCAGAAAAATAATACTTAGTCCGTTTTGGAACATACGAGTAAAAACAACACGAGTTAGGTATTATAAATGTTTTAACGTACCTAAATAAGTAAAATGAAGCACTAAAATTGCCGAAGCTCGAAACAAAGGATAGAATTGTGATTGCAAAAGTTGTATATCAAAAGTTGTTCAATACATAGCATCATGCCTGTATTCCCCGAAGGATTAGGCAGTGGTGTACCTACTTAAAGTACGCCCATAGTTCGCCGGTATGTTTAGGTCCCATGTATTAGGGGGCGAGCCTATTGCCATTCACCGGGCACAAATCCAGACTCCGAGCTGGTACTGAGAATTTCATAGAAAAACCCAATAACACTTTCCTCGACCCGGGGATCGAACCCAAGACCTCTATCGTAGCAGTCGCGAATGGGACCACTAGACTAACGAGGCAGTTATACGAGAGTTTATACGAGATGAGCTACGCTACGGATGAGTGTTTAGCATCAATTATAGGATGATAGATAGAATGTGGACACTATCACAGTTGTGCCCATACCATAGTACCTTTGAAGAGCTTGGGCAAACAACTTGAGGCTCTAGTTTAGCAGCAAGTTTAAGGATGGGAGTAGTATTATTCTAGTAGGGGGAATCTATACTTATATTATAAAGCTGAAGAGTTTGTTTGTGTGCTTGAACGCGCTAATCTCAGGAACTACGGGTCCAATTTGAAAAATTCTTTAAGTGTTAGATAGCCCATTTATCGAGGAAGGCTATAGGCTATCATCACGCTAAGACCAAAAGGAGCGGAGCATAAATGAAAAATGTTACAAAAACGGGAAAATTTAAATCCAGAAAAGCCACGCGGGCGAAGCCGTGGGCGGAAATTCGATGTTCGAATCCAAGGAACTGGGCCTCCGGCGGCAACAGAACTCACAATTTGCCACAAAAGAAAATTTCTGTAAATAGGTAGATCTTTTAAAGACACTTACAATGTTAAGTATAAGATGTTATTTCGTACTTAACATTAATATATTGTCTTTTGCATATACTCTTTTTAAAGCTTACCTACTTTAAATGCTTGTGTTACGAGTGGTTTCATGTCGGTAGTGCAATGGGTGGGTTTCGAACCGGAAACCACCTGGTTATTACTGAGAATTTCCTTATCTGTATTAAAACCGAATATTACTCAACTGGGAATCGAACTCCACAGCAATGACGCAGTACATGATATCAAAGGTAAACAAACTAGAATTAGTATTAATAACAAAATATTATCTTGTCCATAGCTCATAACCCTTAACGACATAATAACCAGTAAAAAAGATAATTAAACTGTAAAAGGACTCTCTTAACCCTAATTCTATATCAAATATGCTTCACCGTAAAATCCAAAAGTACATACCTAATTTTAAGCAAACCTAATAATAAAGACTGCCTCATTAGTCTAGTGCTCCTAAGCGCAACTGCTACGCGGTTCTGGGTTCAGTTAAGTTTATGTTAAGTAGTACAAAATAATGTACATGTGAAATAGACGGCGCTCGATCGTTTTTGTTTCAAAAAATCCTTTGGTATGCGAGTGAAACCGCGGAGACAACTAGTATTCATATAAAAAAATATAGGTACGTTTAGTTTCGTACGAAGTTTATTATATCCTGCCTTTATATAATCTCAGCCTATTCATAATATAAGTTTGTACAAAACCAATTTCAAAATTTTGAATGTTAATAAAAACAAATAAACTAGGTAGCAAAATACAGCTATTAGTATAAACAGTAATTTAAAACTTTATTAATTTATTTTGAACGGTAGGTTCATGCCCCGTCTGCTACGCTAGAGGTCCTGGGTTCAATCCCCAGGTCGAGCAAAGTGTTATTGGGTTTTTCTATGAAACTCTCAGTAGCAGCTCGAAGTCTGGATTTGTGCCCGGTGAATGGCAATAGGTTCGCCCCCTATTACATGGGACCTAAACATACCGGCGAACTGTGGGTGTACCTACATTAAGTACACCTCTGCCTAACCCTTCGGGAACTACAGGCGTGATGGTATGGTAGGTTCATCTCAACATCCGCCTACGCACTTAATAAATGAAAGTAGTTTAGTATGCAAGTATGCATGTATTTAGTTATAAATAGTATAAGACCGCAATAAATATAATACTTATATGAAACGTCCTAAAGCGTTAGTTAACTGCCTTGTTAGTCTACTGGTCGTAAGTCCGACTGCTTCGCATGAGGTGCTGGGTTTGATCCCAGGTCGGGCAGTGTTATTAGGTTTTTTTATGAAATTCTGAGCAGCAGCTCTTGTTTGTATTTCTATCACATTCGGAACGGGACAGCACGTTATAATATACATACCACAGGTCATTAACATACATACTATGTTAGTATCGTTTAATCATAACATATTTTATCAGCTTTTTTTAAGTGGAATATCCTAACAGGTGGTCCGTCACTGTAGCCGTCACCGGAGGAAGGGGTATAAAAACCGCTCTTGAAAAGGAATAAGGAAGAAGTGAGGCAAATAAGAATAGTCGTTCAACAAAACGCAACTTTGACATAAGATTGCTTGTCCAACGTCAACAACTTAATGTCACCGGACTGTCAAATCAAGTGAAATGCAGCGATTTCACTGATTAGAAAAGTTTGAACAATACAAAATAGGAATTCATTGTGAATATAATATAGTGTTTTTATATTAATTGATCAAAATGTCGGGAACGACGTCTTACAATAACGATAAAGTGGTGATGGGCGAAGTGGAATACCCGGCGAATGACCCAGCATCGGGAGCGTTTTTTCAACCCGATTATAAAAAGTAAATATCAGTGAAATCAGGCTGATTGAGGACTATTTATCATGAGCAAGACTATAAATAATATAAATGATTTGTTGTCCTACTCTCCTATATTAATTTGGTATTTTTTACACTGACTTTGTGTATGAAACACTTGTGGCTTGTGACCATTTTAAGTTGAAGAAGAATATTTTACAACCTGTTTGTAAATAGTCCTGCAAAATCCTGCCATTTACAATAGTGATTTGTATTTTATTGCCTTTTACTTAGTATCAATATATTTTTGTTTATAAGAATGTTTCAAAGGTTTTTTTGCTCTTCAGGAATGAAGACTTAAAACTAATGTTGGATGGGTCCAAAGACTCGCTGAAGTTGGAGGCTATGAAGAGAATCATTGGCATGATAGCTAAAGGGAGGGATGCTTCGGATTTGTGAGTATTGATATGAGCATTTGTTGAATATGTCCTATACTGCCGTCGTAATGAAAAGGGCACAAGTATAGCTTTTTTTAAAATTGAGTATACATATTCGGAATCAGAATTAAAAGTGCAATCTGCCTTTATTTTTGTAAAAAAAAATGTAAAATGTTAGTTGTGCCCTTTTTCGTTACGACGGCAGTATATATGGAGTGTTGACTTGAACTTGATAAGTCAAAGTATTATTATTAGAAATTTGAATTTGGGACATAAGGTTATTTTGTTCAGACTTTAATGATGACTTATCAAGTTATTCACGCCATGCACGGATATGGTGTATTACTTAAGCAATCTATGTTAGTGTCACAGTGCCCAAAAATGGTTGATTTTGCATTTTGCTATGACCGCTAAGCCACCGTGAGTCCCACCCACCAGGTCGAAATTTGCTAACATTTACTAAAATAATCACTAAAATAACTTTATAACCTTTGCATAGAAAATGCCTAAATATTACAAAAAATATGTGTCTGTAGGTTTCCAGCCGTAGTGAAGAATGTAGTGTCAAAAAACATAGAGGTAAAGAAACTGGTGTATGTATACTTGGTGAGGTATGCTGAAGAGCAGCAAGACCTTGCACTACTGTCCATCAGCACCTTCCAGAGGGCTCTGAAGGTAATTCTATTATGAATATATTTTTTTTAACGATTTGTGAAAAGAGTTTTTAAGACGAATCTGTAAGCTTATTTAAAATGTACCTTCATAAAATAATTCTATATGGCAACACTTTTCACCGGTCTATGTTTTCCAGACCAATTTTATTGTAGTTACCAACTCAACAAGTAGTAGTTAGTACTAGGGGGTATACAAAAAAGAAAATAATCTCTTGTTATTACCTTATTTGGTATAATAATCAATCTTAATTATTTTGAGAATCTCTTAAACATGGTAAGTATGCCTTTTATGTGTTGCAATGTACTGCAATAACGGGATGGGTAATTATAATATTATATTTTAAAAACAAGAGTACAGGCAGGGCCCATCTCAAACTCTTAACTGCCAAGTGATTATGGCTGAAATCAAAAATGCTTATCTTCTCTTCACCTAAAACAATGTGTATGTATCTAGGACCCCAACCAGCTGATTCGCGCGAGCGCTCTTCGTGTCCTGTCGTCCATTCGTGTGCCAATGATCGTCCCCATAGTAATGCTGGCTATTAGGGACTCGTCCAGTGACATGAGTCCTTATGTCAGGAAGACTGCTGCTCATGCTATACCTAAGTTGTATAGGTAAGTTATGATACAATTTACATAATAATATGTATAATCACGCGCATAAATTAATTATCACGTGCTTAACAAATCAGGAAAGCATCGTGAGGAAACCAGGAGCGCTAGTGGACTACAGCCTTATCCGTCTAATTCTTAGGAGAATTTTTTTTTTTGTTGGGGTTGGAAATAGTTCTTAGGAGAGGGCCGGAGGCCCAATTCCTCCACCAATCCCTTCCTTCCTTCTCCTTTTCCCTAAATAGGCTCGGCAACGCATCTGCAACTCCTTTGGTTTTGCAGATGTCCATGGGCGGCAATGACTACTTACCATCAGGTAGCTCGCCTGCTCGTTTGCCGAGTTATACCATAAAAAAAAAAAGACGTGCCAAGCATTGGGACGATGATGATGATGATACATATATTCAAGTCTGTATCCCCCAAAGAGGTAGGCAGAGATGTACTAATGTCCACCCACAGATTGCCGGTATATTTAGGTTCTATGTTAGGGGCGAGCCAAACCATTATCCTAGTGATCCTAAGCGCGACTGCTACGCCAGAGATCCTGAGATTGACAAACATTTTTGACCTTGAAAATTATATTTCTGGTGTTATAATATAACTGTCTCATTAGTCTAGTGGTCCTAAGCGCGACTGCTACGCTCAGGTCTTGGGTTCAATTTCCAGGTTGAGCAAAATGGTATTCGGATTTCATATGAAATTTTCAGTTGCAGCTCGGAGTTTGGATATGTACCCAATTAATGACAATAGGCTCCCTCTTACATGAGATTTAACATACTGGCGAACTGTGGGTATATATGTACTTCTGCCTAACCCTTCGGGGAATACAGCTGTGATGGTAGGTTATGATAATTTTGACTATTAACTATAATGTGACGCGAACGGAGATATTTTGTACGCCCCTGCGAGCTCGTTTGGCCCCTACCTTTTTATTTTTTTTACCACTTACTTTGACTTCTGTTATTTTTTTGACTATTTACTTACTTACTAATTAGGAGGCGCGTCCGATCAAAAAGATACATATTTATAAAATACTAGCTTGCCGTCTGCGGTTTCGCCCGCGTGGAGCATACGTTTCTTTTCATTTTACGGGATAATATATAGCCTATGTCACTGAAGAATAATGTAGCTTTCTATTGGTAAAAGAATTTTCAAAATTGGCCAGTAGATCCTGATATTATTACCCCCTACAACCTTATAAACTCTACCTCTTTATAATATTTGTAATTGTTTTCTTAACTTTTGATTTCTGTCAAACAGCTTAGATCCTGAGCAGAAAGAAGAGTTGGTATCGATCATAGACAAGTTATTGTCGGACAAGGCGCCGCTGGTGGTTGGGTCGGCTGCCATGGCGTTCTCTGAAGTGTGTGGTGAACGCATGAGCCTCATACACAGGAGCTACAGGTAAGTGACCTATTGAGGATGGAGTTTACTCCCTTGCTTTATGAACTAATTAAATGGCGATTATCGCCAAGTTGTTGAAATATATGTGTCGACGTTATATAGAAAAAAAAAATGGTTATGTTAGTAATAGGCTAGTTAAGGCAAAAAGTTCAGCCTTGACCGCCAAATTAAATGTCATTTTTGGTTTTTTCGTTTCTTTTGTTAAGTCCAATTTGCGAAAATCCAAAAAAAATTATTGAATTTTGCGCCTAAAGCTGAACATTTAGCCTTAACTGTATATTTTTTATGCTCTTGTAGAGTCACTGCTGACACATAGGTTTACATTGTGTTTGCTTGAAAACCAAGCGCAGTGCGGCAGTTAACTCCCCGCACCCAATCAGTTAAGTCGTTCTTAGTTATGTAGATATTTAATGTACATATTTGTAACTGATACCAGGCAATAAAATGTTATATAATATTATAAAGACCTTTATTTCAATAACAACTACCTCACGAGAACCATTAAAGTCTCATGAAAATGTTTATTGTAGGTAGAGCCGATAAACAAAAAAAAAAGTCGGTTCAGAGGAGGTTATAAGCATTTTATTTTGCAGGAGTGCATTCAGGGGCCCTAGACAATGTCACATCGTTATTATCAATAACGAAGTAAGATATCAGGGAGCCTAGACAATGTTACATTTCCATATCGGAAACGAAGTTAGATTAATCTGAAATGTATGAAATTGTCATAATCGTTCGATATGTCACGTGATGAAATTATGTCAAATCCATCCATTTCGGATATCTAACTTCGTCATCGATAATGAAGATGTGACATTGTCTAGGGGCCCAGAAATGTATGGAATTGACATAACCTTTCGATATGTCACGTGATGAAATTATGTCAAATCCATACATTTCTGATACCTAACTTCATTATCGATAATGAAGAAGTGACATTGTCTAGACCCCCAGGTTTGTATGAAATTGTCACTAGCAGCTCGGAGTTTGGTTTTGTTTCCGAATAATGGCAATAGGCTCGCCCCCTATAACATGGGACTTAAACATACTGACGAACTGTGTGTACATTTGTACACCTATGCCTAATCCTTCGGGGAATACAGGCGTGATGGTATGTTCACAGGAAGCTCTGCTCGCTGCTAGCGGATGTGGATGAATGGGGACAGCTGACTCTGCTCAATGTCCTCACTGTTTACGCAAAGACATGCTTCGCTGATCCCAACAGTGAGGTAAGTACACGCGGCTACAGGAGAAGCTATACAAAACCAGTGTAAGCTGACCTCTTACTATACAGAACGCCTATACAATGCGAGATCAGCTTAAACTGGAAATGTATAGGTTGACCCTTGGCATTTTTTTTGTTTATAAAAGCTTACTAGCAATGTGAGTCGCACATTACTAATATTCTTGTTAACCCCTCGTACTAAGCTAAATGCTTGTTTTACGAGTGGGTTCGCGTCGGTAGTGCAATGGGTGGGTTTCGAACCGGCAACCACATAATCGCAAGACCGACGCCCTAGCCATTAGGCTACCGCCGCTTATGGGATTAAAATCATGTCGACTGTGCCAAATTACTTCCGAAAACGTACGCCGTATACACATACCTGCAAAGCGTGTGTGTACATTAGTATCCCTCTACTAACCCTTCGGGGAATACAGGCGTGATGCTATGTTACGTAAAAAATCTTCAAACGTGTTTAAATGTGGTTAAAGGGTGCAGGTGACGAAATCCGAGTAAAGAGATAAGGTATTTCTTTCGTCCCACACGACGTTTGCCCATTCCTCTTTCCACAGACATATTCAAGTGACAGTGACACAGACAAGCCGTTCTACGAGTCGGACAGTGACGGAACACCTCGGAAGCACTCCTCTACGTCGCCGAGCTTGGACGCGGACCACCGGCTGTTGCTGCGAGCTGCCAAGCCGCTGCTACAGAGCCGCAACTCAGGCGTGGTGATGGCTGTCGCTCAGCTGTTTTATCACTGTGGCCCAGGTAATACTCCCACCCTTGCAACAACGAGCTAACCAATGATATTAAAAACTATAGATACTTTACCCGTACTCTAAAATCAACTACAAGGAATTAAGACAATTCCCCGAATCGCGTTTAGTTACGCACCAACCAGCGTTGCGACGGCACGTTCCGTAAATATAGTTCGTTCTTAATAGTTATGCATAATTTTTGAGAACAACATGCCTTCATGTGTTTTATATAGACAATACACAAACTAAACTATAACAGTGAAAGATATAAATGTGTTATTTCGACAACAACTAATACCTTATAAGACTGCCCGATGTTAAGCCATATTTTTTTTTATTCAGCAAGAAAATACATAGAAAGTCGTTTCGTCCGTATTTAATGAATAACGAAAGGGAAACACCCATTTTTGGCCATGCTTTGCCCATCAATGCGGTAAATACAAAAAAATACGCATTTAGTAACTAAAATATTGCTATAAACTTATTTGTAGCAGAACTCCGGAATTAAAAGCTGATATAATTAAGACACTCAATCGGATTGCTTTATTTTATAACTTCCGGGTTTTGGTCAAACCGTCAAAGTAGGGAGGGATAGCGACTTTTACTGAAAAAATCGATACACTAAAACCGGTAAAAAAAGATTTTTGGGAAATCTTTTTGTTTGTGCGATTTTTTCTGCTTTTTTTAGTGTCTTTTTACAGAAAAAAAGTGAAAAAAAGAAGTGTTCGTGCATTTTTGGGCTGCAAATACAAATTATACAGTGTTTTCGGTTTTTTTAATATAGATTTTTAGATAAATTGATATCCTATCATGACGATAGGATATCAATTTATCTACGTCAATAATAATCGTAAATCATAATTGACAACTGACTGAAATGAATGTCAATGTCAATACATTGACATTTCACATTTTGTTTGTTGACAAAATGCGGTATTGCGACTAGTGATTTTTTGAATTGCGTTTTCGGGTTGATTTTTCGGCGACTTTGATTACGATTATGGACCCTGTTCCCGCTCCTGATGACTTGATGATGATGATGGCTTCCCACGACCAAAAATCATAAAACTACAAGTATGTTTTTTTGTTAACCGTGAATTTTTTAATATGATTTTTATAACTCCAACCGAGTTCTGTGTAAAAAATAGTGGTTGTTTCTTTATCTATAATGTCAACCCTAATGCCTATAATTTGTTTCTTTCATGGGCTTCATTTGGCCAAAACCTCTTTATCAAATGGGCATTTCCCTTTGTTCCTAATAATGTTGTGTTACTATAGCTCAAGAGCTTCCCCCGGTCGCGAAGGCGATGGTTCGCCTGCTGCGAGCCCCGCTTGAGGTCCAAAGCGTGGTACTCAACTCTATTGCGTCACTGACAGTCACCAGGCGGGTAAGTTGAAGACGTATTACGATACTAGTGGTCGCCTGGTGGTCAAAATTCGACCGCAATATATTTCTGCACTGTTCTGTTTGAACTTTAATTATGTCAAGTCTCATACTCCTTCGTACGCGTAATGTGCTTAAAACGGGGCAGGTATGTACCTACAAAAAAAAATTATAAAAATGTTGTTCTGGCTTCTGTTCTGTTAAAAATACAGGCGTAGTGTGGATGTACATTAGTATACCTCTGTCTAACCATTCGGGGAATACAGGCGTGTTGGTATGTTATGTTATGCAAGGGAAATAGGCATTCATTTTTATAATAAAGAGGCAAAGTTTTTAAGTTTGTGAGGTTGTAGGAGGTAATCTCTGGATCTTCTGAACCAATTTTGAAAATTCTTTCACCAATAGAAAGCTATGTAGAGAGGTGAGATGTATTGCCCCTCCAACCAAAGGGAGGATCCTCCAACCAGGCAGGTGTTTTTGCTTGGCAGGCTACGGCCCGACGGTTGATGTCAGGCGGTTGTATATATGCGAGTCGCGCGGTAAACTCCACATGCGCGATACAGGATTTGCTCGACGTAGTTCCATGTAGCGCGCTAGATGTCGCTACAGCTACATTAGTCCCGAGTGACATATGCTATATAATTACCCATAATATGAAAAGAAACGTATAATCCACGCGGACGAAGCCGCGGGCGAAAAGCTAGTTTTCTATAAAAAGTGAAATAGATGTGACATTTCGCTACAGTCTCTCTTCGAGCCATTCCTCAAGTCATTCTTCGTGAGGAACTCGGACCCGACTCACATCAAGTTGCTGAAGCTGGAGATTCTCACCAACTTAGCAACGGAGGCGAGTGCCGGGGTCATACTGCGGGAGTTCCAGACATACGTGGCGTGTAGCGACAAGACATTCGCCGGCGCCACCATACAAGCTATTGGCAGGCTTGCAGTAGCCATACACTCAGAGACTGAGACGTGTTTGAACGGACTACTGCATCTACTGTCCAGCAAGGATGGTGAGTTGTTATCATACTTAATAATACAATTGTAACTTATCAATACCTGTAACATGTGACGTCAATTGTTGGGTGCGTTATACAAATTCCATACTAACGCTCGTTTTTCGGGAAAAAGACAGCATATACTAGGGATGTTAAAAAATAATCGATTATTAAAAAAAACGATTATTATTTGTAAAAAAATCGATTATTTATTAATCGATTTTTTTATTTTAAGCGTCCACTTTTTCGATTTTTTTCTACTAGCGGCCATTAAAAAATAACAGTGCAACACCGCTACCTAGTCCTTTTGATGGGGGGGAGTGTGTTTCGATATTATTTTGCAAATTTTTCGTATATAATAAAGGTGTTATATAAGAGTGATATTTAGGTAATACTATTATTGAATATATTCACTAGCTCATTATTAGCATACCATACCTAATACCAGGTATTAGTCACATATTAGTCAGCCATTTTGAGATTTCGTATTCGTTACTAACTTACATATTCTAAGTATTCGTTACTCGAAGATAATTTATAGTAATAGTAATAGTAATATATTTATTTGCATAAAACATGGTATAAATTGGTCTTAATAGTAGGTACATAACAGAACGAACATGTTTTGCTAAGAATACACAGAGCATGCAAAATTGGTAGGAAAGACGTAATTCCGTACGGACAGAAGTAATTAATATTTTTCAAAGTATTCGTTTAAGCTATAGAAATTATTTTTACATAGCCATTCCTGTAACTTATTCTTAAAGGAATACCGTGTGCTTAATATTTTTAAATAATTAGGTAATTTGTTATATATACGCACACACATAGCCAAGCAGCTTTTATTATATTTTGTGAGCTTAGGCGCAACGTTCAGCACGAGTCTGTGCGGATCTCGCCGATTTCGAGGAACTACATCATTTGCAGTTTTAAAAAGCTCTTTGTATGTGTTGTCTTGTTCCATACGAACATGCTGACTTCATATATATAAAAAGACGGTAGCGGTAACAATCCAAGTTTTTTAAATACAGGTTGGCATGAATCATCGGGTTGAAGTCCGTAAATAGCACGTATGCCCTTTTTTTGGGCAACAAATGCTCTATTTATATCTGTACTATTGCCCCAAAATATGAGCCCATAGCGTAATATGGATTCTACATACGCGTGATAAGTTAATATAGCGGTTTTTACACTGGTTACGTTTTTTACTTCTTTTAGTGCATATACAAATTTATTGATTTTGCCAGCTAAGTTGTCTACGTGAATTTTCCAGTTTATGTCTTCATCTATAGTTACTCCTAGAAACTTGGTGTGCGTTACAGATTTAATTTTAGGTATATTCATTTTGAAATTATATTTTTTATTATTGCATTTATTAAATTGTATATATACGGATTTGTCAAGATTTATTTTCAAATTATTTTGCTCAAGCCAATTAATTAAAATGTCAATGGTATTATTAATGTCCGTTTCATGGTCTTTAATGGCGTTATTTGTTTTTTTGGATGTCGCAACAATACAGATGTCATCAGCAAATAATATACATTTATGATTGGTTATTTCAGTGATGTCATTTATGTATAATAAAAATAAAATTGGCCCCAGTATACTCCCTTGTGGGACTCCAAACCTATTATATCTGTATTCGGATGAATAGAGTGTTACCTCTTTGTTTTCATTAATTGTTGTTATAGTAACAAATTGCTGTCTATTAGTCAGGTACGACGCTATCCACTGAAAGGCTGGCCCTCTAATTCCAATTCTCTCTAATTTTTGTATCAACAAATCGTGAGAAACTAAATCAAACGCTTTTGACAGATCAAAAAATAAGCCTGTTGTTAGGTTGTTGTCATTTAGATTAGTTAATATATCTTTTAGGAGAGTGTAGATGGCTAATGTAGTGGACTTATCTTTTTGAAAGCCATATTGGTCATTTTTTATAATGTTATATTTATTACAGTAGCTGATGAGCCTTTTATACATACACTTCTCATATATCTTGGACATGATCGATATTAAAGTAATAGGCCGAAAATTATTTAAATCACATTTTTCACCTTTTTTGTACAGCGGTTTAACAATAGATAATTTTAACGTTTTTTCGTTTTTTTTATTTATTTATTTATCATTGAAATCGTTCCTTATTCTCAAAAAAATCTATTTTTTGATAATTCGTTATAGAAAATTATAAAAACAACGATTTTTTTTAGAAAAATCGATTATTATCTTATTAAAAATCGATTTTTATATAATCGATTTTTTTGAGAAAAATTAAAATCGATTTTTTTATCGTGAAGTCACATCCCTAGCATATCGGTATATGCTAGGGATCTTACCTCAGGATTTACCCTACCATATATTAAGTAGGTACACACGGCTACAGATCAAGCTACACAAATCCAATATAGGCTGGCCTCGTATTGTACGGAAAGCCTCTACAATGCGAGGTCAGTCGATACTGATTTTGTATAGCTTGATCTTTAGCCGTGCGTCAACTACTATAAAATTTTTCTGTGTTACCCAATTGTATATTTACAAATTGATGTATTATGGTATCATCTTATATATAAGTAAAAATTAATCGCCGTTCCTTAGTCTCGCCTAAACACAAAACCGGCTTGACCGATTAGAATAATACTTTTTATGTTTTGTTTAGAGTGGGTGGTGTGCGAGGCTGTAGTGGTCGTGAAGAGAGTGGTCGGTGGTGGCGCCACCTCCGCAAGAGCTGCAGTGTCACGAGCTGCTAAGCTGCTGCGATCTGATAGGTATGGACCATTGATGACCATTTTGTACAGTCACCATCAAATATATCGGAGCGAACAGACTGTTCATAATTATCTGAGCAACTAGGGAAATTCAAATTATGTAAAAACAATATAAATATTAAAAAGAGTATCCATGGAGTTTCTTGCCGGATTCTTTTCCATAGGATCAACTTTTTGGAACCGTGCAACTAGAGTCAATAACGTTTCATAAACGCTTGTAAAAGCTTATTTGAAATAAAAACATTTGATTTGATTTGATTAAACTATATCTCAGTGGGATAAATGTCAGAATGACAGCTGCCGTGTGTAGTGTTCATTGTAAAACATCCTTTGTGTCGCTGAGATATGGTTTAATTTCTCTAGTTGCACAGATAATTATGAACAGTCTGTTTGCTCCGATATATTTGATGGTGACTGTACCACTTTTTTAATACTTATCTTTTTTATCTATTCTTGACTACTATTGTGTTCGTGTTTATATTTAGCATTATATACAGGGTGACTGGTAAGAAACTAACAATACTTATGGAGAGTACTCGTTATTCGATTCTCGTTCTTATTATGTAATCAAAATAGGTACTTAATTTTTTAACATCCCTATAAATAAATGAATTGTGGATAACTTCCCGACACGCGATGCTGATATCGTTGCTTCAGTCACACATAGATAAGTAAATGTATTGTGTGTTGAAAGCGCAGCATGTGCAATGTTTACTAGAATAGAATAATCTTTATTGTACATCATAATAAGAAACTACATTTGTAAGGCGATACGTTTATACTCTGGCGTGCAAGAGGTTAATCCTTTTGCACGCCAGAGTATAAACGTATCGCCGTACCCCTGACGCCAGGCCACTTTTTCTGTCAAATTACACAAGGTAGTTAAAACACACTAAAGTAACGATTAAATTGTTTATTTCATAAAATGGGCGACGTATATTTTGTCATATATATGTGACAATGGCGTTCAAAAGGTTAAACTAAGGGTACAATGGGATACATTTAATTGTTAATGTAATTTTTTTCTTTATAAATCATGATTAACCCATATGTTATCCCACTGCTGGGCACGGGTATTCTCTCAGAATAAGAGGGATTAGGCTGTAGTTGTTCATATATGATATCCGAATATGACATGGTCGAGTTTTGTTATGCCGCGGTCCCACTGACGACAAAATGTGTTGCGATCAGCTTGCAGTTTGAGATATAGATAATTTGCAAAATGTTGTCAGTGCAATCGCACAGTAGCTCGATTCACGTAATTTAAACCGTAGCGATGTTGCAGCGACTTAATCGTTGAAACAGTTTTCCAGTGTTATGTGAATACTGTCAAGACATGTGTGTGAATACGGTTCAACGATTTTTCAATAGGACGACTTCTAAATCGGTCCGATCGATGAATGTGAATAGGAAAACGCGAATGAAAATGCGACATCGCTACGGTTTGAATTACGTGAATCGGGCTACAGTGCCTACAGTTAGTGTTTGCCCGGTCACCCTGTATATGAAGTGTGGTGTGGGCAGGCTGGCCGGCAGCGCGCGCGCCGCGGCCGTGTGGCTGGTGGCCGAGCACGGCGCCCGGCACCCGCGCGCGGCGGCCATCCTGGCGCACATGGCTGCCAACTTCGCAGACCAGGTAACCAATACCATACCTATAGGCCGAAACGGTCGGCCTTGTATGGTAAGAAGGGAGCGGGGGGAGAAAAATAAATACTTAAAAAAGATACTTATTATTTTATTCTTTACCAACAATGTATATCTCGAGATAAATCTTTGGATTATTGACTCCGTGTGTAGCGTTACCCGCCCCCGCTCCCTTCTTACCGCGCAGGCGATACGCGAGTTAAACGGTCGGCCTATAGTACAGTCGCCAGCAGGTCGACGTATACAGTCTGTACAACTGTCAAATTTCTCCAAATGATTTTAAACCTTAAATTGTTGAGTATAAAGTTTAACTGAGAAAATTTAGCATTTTGTGGTAACTTGATGTGCTTGGCACCGTACCTCTAGCGTAGCAGTCGCGCTTAGGACCACTAGACTAATGAAAAAAAGAAAGAAAGAAATATTTTATTTAAAACAACACAT